>JAFEMH010003259.1:0-245000 GCA_022495995.1 Adenophora triphylla var. japonica | reverse complement strand
GAGCTTTTAGAAGTCATGAAACAATCGAGAGAGATTTCTAAGTACTCATTAATTTCAATTTTGGTTTTTCAGAAAGAAAAAAATTCAATTATTTCATATTATTTCAATCTTGTTTTATAAATTTTCATTGTGAAATTCCATTGATTAATTTATATTTATTATATTTCCATTAGTAATTTTTAATAAATAATTTATTATTTCAGTTTACATATTATAATTAAAGAAAATATTACTTAGGAAATAGAAATATAAAAGATATGGCAAAGATTTATTTCTTTTGTCTTAATTAATGTTTATGTTTCCTTGATTTAATAAACATATATTCAGAAAAAATATTATACGAATTGATTTGTTATTAAACTACGTAACTAACTACTTATTTATGACAAAAACATGGGGTTAGACGGCCGTAAAACGGGTTGTCCAACCCATCCGCTCAGGTCCGCCACGTCAAGTCTTAACCCGCGCGTCCAAAGTTTGTCACGTGTATGTTTTTTTTTTTAACTTTCAACAACTTTAAAAGGAAATAACTTGAGATTTTGAAGTTGAAAAAAATTTGAAAACACCATTGTGTTCGTCTTGACGAGACGAATCGAAGTAGTAGCATCATGATATGATTTTGATTTTTTTTGTAAAATCATATTTGCAGAAACAAAAAAGTTAAGTTGTTTGTCGCCTGAAATGTAACACTTACTAAGAAGAAATGTTACCGATGAAAATCTGAAATGTAGCAGTTTCATATTATATACATACATATTTTGAGATACTAAAGAAACAAAATAGTCACAAAATCTGCTCCAAAATCCTAGCTGCAATGATTTTATTGGTGTTTTTAATTAAAATGTAGCTTGTCTACTATCAATACAACTAATAAAATATCGCCACCTCATTTTGTGATTAAGATATTGTGACTTTATCTTGTGCTTCTAGCATTGAACTCTCTATATATATTAATATATAAAGAAGGAAAAAAATATTCAATGTTTCGATAATGACTTGGAAGTAATTTTTTTTTTCGGAATTTGTTAGGTAATTTTTATTGGAGGAAGCTATTGTGTGGGTTTTAAATATATATAAACCGGAAAAAAGGTATTACTCCCTCGGATGTCGCTCACTCCATCGGATACTAGAATTTCTTTCAGTTTTGAACGTCGTTAATTTCCCTTGATTTATGTCATGTCTATAAACAAAAGTCTGGGACAATTTCTATCTACAGTTGAATCATTTTAACGAATCATGTTTTCAATCATGGTCAGCTTTATTTGCTTTATTTAGAGTCACCCATCCAAATAGACTTCATATTTGGATATCTAATTTTGAAGAAGACAGTTTAACCAACAATTGTACTACGAATGTGGTGTTTAGGAAATTTTTCAAAATGTGTAATTCATATCTTCTATCACTTTTTAATAATTTATTTCTTAAACATATATGAGTGTGTGCGTATATGTTGTCTCAATGAAGATCAATATTATGAATTTCTTAAGTATTGTTTACAAATGTATATCAATCAATTTAATTTGTACTGTTGTTTCTTTATTTACTTATTTTTTTTAATTGTTTTTCATTCTTAACTATAAAATTTTATATATTGACGTGCATCGCACGGGTGATACACTAGTATATATAAAGACACAAGTGCAATTTAGTGCTAACTTTTCCCTCCAATACATAGATGGTTTTAAAACATTATTTTTTTTTTTTTAATTTATTGACATGCTCAAACTCCGAGACTCTATTCTATATATATATAAAGGCACAAGTGCAATCTAGTGTTAACTTTTCCCTTCAAAACATAGATGATTCTAGAACATTGTTTTTTCTTTTAATCTATATATATATAAGCTCATTTTCCCTCCAAAATATGGATGGTTCTAGAATATTTTTTACTTTAAATCAACTAATCAAGAAAATAATTAATTGTCTTTAAGTTAACCTATTATCCTATTTTCCTCTATTAATTAAAGGCAAATGAAACATTACTTTTTTCTCTTACTTTTAGCCACTATACCTAAACTCCTTTTTTTCACAAATTCATAAATGTCATTGTTTTGCAAACTTTTAATTTTGCAAGTAAAAAATGAAATATGATAAAACAATAGTAAAAATACATTTAGAAACACATAGAATTTTTCATTTAATGAATTGAAATGTGGGTAATAGTAATAATCGTTTTTTTTAAAGACTTATGTATAATAATGATATTTAGATTTTTTTTTCATTTTTTTCTTAAATGAAGAGTGTTTTTAAAACAAAAATAGTTATTGATTATGTTTAGAAATCTGTAATATTATTAAATTAATGTGATGATATATTTTGTTGATTTTTTTTTTCGAAATTATATTCTCTTAAATTCTTTTTAGTTTTTATTAAAACATTTTTCCTTTTTCTTCATTAATTTCTTTGAATGATGTGATTTTTTTAGATAATAGTAAAACATAGGCTTGAAATCTTATTTAGCCAATTTTTTGATACAACTTTTGAGTTTATTGTTGATATTTTTTTATTCGTTAAAATTCCAAAAAAAAAAAAAGATTTTAATGTTTTATTTAACCATCTTCTTAAATAGTGATATATAATTAAGTTTCAATGAGTGTTATTTTGATGAACTTTCATAAATTAAAAAAAATGGTAAATAAAAAGTATAAGAAAGGATTTTCAAATTTTGGGATAGTTAATTTGCATTGAAATTTTAAATCCATTCTTTTTTTAGGTTATAAATTTTATATTTATTGCTAAAACAATAAATATGGTGTCATAACTATTTCAAAATAGTTTTCAAAAAAAATTATTTTATATGGGGTTTTCTAAATAAAAACTATAAGATAATTAAAAAAATAAAACTATTATATAATATTGGTTAGAAAATACTAAGTATGACTTTATAAGATTATATCCAAAAAAAATATTTTTTAAAAGACGCAAATTAATGAAAAAAATAGAGTTGTAATTAATTAGAAATGAGATAATTATTTATTTTAATGACAGTCATAGTCATGCAAATCAAATGAGATAGTTATATTAACTATATGATTCAATTCATGTTATTTATCAAACTCTTTTTGCTCGTGCGTTTAACGCACGGTTTTACACTAGTATAATATAAAGGCACAAGTGCAATCTAGTGCTAACTTTTCCTTCCAAAACATAGATGGTTCTAGAACATTGTTTTTTCTTTTAATTTATTGACATGCTCATGTTGGAATATTTTATGGACTTTACATATCCTAGTATAATAAATAAAGTCTTTGGGCACATAGACGTATGTGCACTATAAGTAATTGTATGTCATATTAAATATTAAAGTATTTGGGCCTAATAAAGTGATCTACTAAAGTTAAAGGGGGCCCAAGTCATCTTTTATAAGTATGGGATCTACAGTTAATATGTGTAGATACCTAAGGGGCCTAGTTGTTAATCTATGATGGGCTGGCTAACATACTAGGTCATTATAAATATAGGGTTATGGTCCCCAATTGACCTACCTAGGTTTTATTCTCATGATTCCCATTGTCATCTGAATTCTAAGAACCCTAAGGATCAATTGGAAGGCAATAATCGTTCATCAAGTCTTCATCAAGTATTCTCCAAATATTGCTATGAATTCAGGTTTGTCTATCAATCTTTGATAACATGAAGCATGATTGTCCTAGAATAAATATTCCGCATCATTCTAGGGTTTATGTATATTTAATTCCATCAAGTGGTATCAGAGCCTTAATCTTGCTTTGTTGTTGGGATTATTTGGATCAAATTGATTTTCATGCTCTTAGATCGATGATTTGAAAGGTTTTGTTATTTTGCATGCTGATCTGTATCAATCCTTCGGGAAATCTCAATTTTATGTGGGCTTGATTTGGTGTTTGACTTGTCCTTTGTTGATTAGATCCGTTGATGCATGTGTAATTTGAGGTTTGGTTGTATAATTATTTGTTTTGATTATGTATAATTCGCTGCTATGACCTCGCCGTCGGCTGTCGTGAACGCCGTTCCCGTGAGTGCAGCAGCGGCTGTAATTGGGGATTACCCTAGTCGGGATCGGGTTGTTTCTGATGATGAACGTTCCGATCAGGGGATCCAAATGGGTTATAGAAAACCCCCACATTTAGTACCCCCCCCCTTGAATTTGTTTCCCGACATATTAAAATCCTCTTATGATTATTATGTGTTATTACGATTAAGTAAATATTATTTATTGAAATTATTATTATGGACTTAATAATTTTAAATTTCAATAATAATATTTAAGTTATGCCCATGTTTGAAATTACTTTGGGTTCGTTTATCCGAACACATCTTGTATTTATGTTATTAAATTTACGTAGCATGTTACCAAAGTAACCTCTCCTATGAAATTTTTTAATTTAAAATACATGATTATTTGAAGTTTTTTTTAACGTGTTTGTTTTTCATGCGGGTAATGGTCGGCCCAAAGGAAGGCTATTATCTGGCAGAAATTCAAATTCGTTTGTGGAGATAAATAAGTAACAGTTATTAAGTGTCCATGTGAATATTGAGTCGGTCCAAAAAAAGGCTTGATATTTGACAGAATTTTACTGTTAATATTTGATTTCTACATCAAGAAAATCACTTGCAAGTTAATTTTCTATCCAAAGATTAAAATTAATGTTGCGTCAATTTTCTTGTAATGGGATAATTTCAATTTCAAACATTTATCTGCTTAAAGTTATATGTGAGCTTATTTGTTTTATTTTTTGTTCTCTATTCAGTTACTTCATCAGCTTCTAATGTATCTGCTAACATCAATTCGATTCCCATGCTGAATGGGATGAATTTTAAGAGCTGGAAAGAAAATTTGCTGATTGTTCTGGGAGTTATGGATCTAGACCTTGCACTCAGGGAGCCAAAACCTGCGGCGACTAGCACGAGTACATCTCAAGCTAAGAAGGATATGGAAAAGTGGGAACGCTCAAATCGCATGTGTCTTATGATCATGAAGAAAAGCATCCCAGAAGCATTCAGAGGCGATATAGATGATGAGAAAGTTGCAATGACGTTTCTTACAGAGCTTGAAAAGCATTTTGCTAAGAATGAAAGGACAGAAACAAGCACGCTTTTGCATAATCTTGTTGCCATGAGATATAAAGGTAAAGGGAACGTGCGTGAGTACATTATGAAGATGGCCAATTTGGCATCTAAACTTAAGGCTCTCAAGTTCAAGCTGTCGGATGACATGCTTGTTCATATGATTATGATCTCTCTTCTACCACAGTTTGGGAAATTTGAAGTAACATTCAATTGCCAGAAGGAAAAGTGGACTCTTAATGAGTTCATTTCATTGTGTGTGCAAGTGGAATCAAGGTTAAAGTCTGAAAAGACTGAGAGTGCTCACTTTGTGGCTTCCTCTTCGGGCTATAACAAGAAAATGAAGGCTAAAGAAACTGCGGTCAATGAGCCAAAGAAAAAGCAATATAAAGTATCAAAGGGACAAGCTAAGGATTTAGCAATGTCAACGTCCATGGGACAAGATAAGGATCCAGGTTGCTTTTTCTGTAAGGAAATGGATCATATGAAGAGAGATTGCCCTAAATACCATGCATGGCGTGTAAAGAAAGGTATATCTCTTGCTTTTGTTTGTTCTGAGGTTAATTTGGTTTCAGTGCCTAGACATACTTGGTGGTTAGACTCTGGTTCTTCTACTCACATTAGTGTGTCTATGCAGGGTTGCTGGCTATGCCGAAAGCCAAGTGATGCTGAAAGATTCATCTATGTGGGGAACGGCAATTCTATTGAAGTTGAAGCAATCGGAACTTTTAGATTATTATTAAAGTCTGGATTTTATTTAGATTTGTATGAGACACATGTGGTACCGTCTTTTAGACGGAATTTGGTTTCCATTTCAGTTTTGGATAAAGAAGGATTTACTTGTTCATTTGCAAATGGTGAATGTCGTTTCTCGTATAATTCTAAGTTTATTGGATCTAGTACTTTGTCGGTTTATGATAATCTTTATATGTTGGATATTGTTGCTTCATATCATGAAAACCTGCATGTGGAAACACGTGGTACTAAACGCAAATTTACTAACAATAATTCCATGTCATTATGGCACAAGCGATTAGGACATATATCAAAACAGAGAATGCAAAGGCTTGTGTCAGATGGAATTATTGAAACACTTGACAAATCAGATTATGAAATATGTGTTGAGTATATTAAGGGAAAACAAACAGATAAAAGCAAATTAAAAGATGAGAGAGCTATGAATGTTTTGGAATTAATTCATACGGATATATGTGGACCATTTCCTACACCCTCATGGAATGGTCAAGAATATTTCATTACATTCATAGACGATTACTCTCGTTATGGTTACCTATATTTGATCCATGAAAAGTCACAGGCATTGGATATGCTCAAATAAGTTTAAGGCCGAGGTTGAAAATCAACATGGCAAAACAATAAAGAAAGTCAAATCTGACCGTGGTGGTGAATACTATGGCAGAAATGACGGATCAGGTGAACAACGTCCTGGGCCTTTTGCTAAATACCTAGAGGAGTGCGGTATCGTCCCTCAGTACACCATGCCAGGCAAACCTAGCATGAATGGTGTTCTTGAAAAAGAAATCGAACTTTACAGGAAATGGTGAGAAGTATGGTTAGTCATACTACTTTACCAGACTCACTCTGGGGAGAGGCATTAAAGACTGCAGTTTATTTCCTTAACAGAGTACCCACAGAGGCTGCTAACAAAACCCCTTATGAACTATGGACAGGCAAGAAACCTGTATTAAGGCATTTACACATCTGGGGATGTCCGGCTGAGGCTAGGCCTTACAGGCCTAATGAAAAGAAGTTGGACTCAAGGACTGTTAGTAGTTACTTTGTTGTTTACTCTGAAAGGTCAAGGGGCTTTAAGTTTTACGATCCCAAATCCACAAACTTTTTTGACACGGGAAATGCTCAATTCTTTGAGGATGTTGAGTTTGTGGGGGGACAAGTTAGAGATGATTTTGTCTTTGAAGAGGTTCCGGTTACCATTCCTCTTCCTATAATTGTCCTTGACCATGACTTGAATCTCAATCCTGATATGGTTCAAGAACAAAATTTGGATCAAGATGACATTGTCAATATCCCTCTAGTTGTTCATGAGGAACAAGCTCAACAACCTCAAGAACAAGTGCCTTTAAGAAGATCCACTAGAGAGAGACGAAGTGCCATTTCGGATGATTACTTGGTATTTCTAAATGAACAAGAGGTAGACATTGGTCAATTGGAAGATGATCCAATCAACTTTCATGAGGCCATTGGTAGTTCTAACTCTCAAAAGTGGATAGTCGCTATGGATGATGAGATTAAATCAATGAAAGACAATGATGTATGGGATCTTGTCCCATTGCCGGAAAAGTGAAACCTATTGGTTGCAAATGGATATTTAAAACCAAAAGGGATTCACAGGGCAATGCGGAAAGACATAAGGCACGTCTTGTCGCTAAGGGATTTACTCAGAAAGAAGGAATAGATTATAAAGAGACTTTCTCTCCGATTTCTTCGAAAGACTCTTTTAGAATCATCATGGCATTAGTGGCACATTATGACCTAGAGTTACATCAGATGGATGTTAAGACTGCGTTTCTTAATGGAGATATTGAAGAAACAATTTATATGGTGCAACCAGAAACCTTGGTTTCAAAAGATTCAAAGGATATGGTATGCAAACTCAAGAAATCCATCTATGGACTCAAACAAGCATCTCGTCAGTGGTATTACAAATTTCATCAAGTTGTATTGTCATTTGGTTTCATGACAAATACAGTTGATGATTGTGTCTACCACAAGTTCAGTGGGAGTAAATATATTTTTCTGGTTTTATATGTGGATGATATCCTACTAGCCACAAATGATACGGACTTACTGCATGAAACTAAGAGATTTCTCTTAAAGAAATTTGAGATGAAAGATCTGGGAGATGCATCTTTTGTATTAGGAATTCAAATACACAGAGATCGTTCTCGAGGTATTCTTGGATTGTCACAAAAGAGTTACATCGATAAGGTACTTAAGAGATTTGGCATGCAGGATTGTAAAATGGGTGACACCCCGGTGACTAAAGGTGACAAATTCAATCTTGCTCAGTGCCCCAAGAATGAGATTGAATCTAAGGAAATGAATAGCATCCCTTATGCTTCGGCTATAGGGAGCTTGATGTATGCTCAGGTTTGCACTCGCCCAGACCTAGCATTCATAGTTGGTGTTTTAGGCAGATACCTTAGCAATCCTGGAAAGGATCATTGGATAGCAATCAAGAGGGTCATGCGGTATTTACATAGAACAAAGGATTATATGCTCACTTACAGAAAGTCGGATAGACTTGAGATTATTGGGTATTCGGATTCTGACTTTGCTGGATGCCAAGATAGTCGTAAGTCTACTTCGGGCTACGTTTATCTACTTTGTGGAGGAGCAGTTTCTTGGAAGAGTGTTAAGCAGACGCTTGTTGCTACTTCTACGATGGAGGCAGAGTTTGTGACGTGTTATGAGGCATCAAATCACGCAATTTGGTTGTGAAATTTTATCACTGGGCTGCGCATATTAGGTGGCGTTGATAGGCCATTAAAGTTATTTTGTGATAATAAGTCGGCAGTTATGTATTCTAATAACAACAAGAGCTCGTCTAAGTCTAAGCACATAGACATTAAGTATCTTGCTGTTAAGGAACGGATTCAGAGTGGACATATTTGTATTGAGCATATTGGGACTAAATCCATGGTCGCGGATCCGCTTACTAAGGGTGTAACACCGAAGGTTTTTCACGAGCACACTGCTTGTATGGGTCTTGTATCACTAGAGTATGCTTAGATTGAGTGGGAGTTTTATATTTTGCTCTTACATTTATTGTTATAAGTATATTTGATTTTTCAATTTTGGTTAATAAAGTTATTTTGCACTCTGAATATTTGGTTGATCTCAAAATAAGGTTGAACCAGTTGAGAATAGACATGTGAAGATCACATTACATGTTATTCCATGCTACACATCCATACTTGATCCATGTCATTTAGTTGAGTCAATATATGTGACCAATGATGGGTCTAGTTGAGCTAATAGTGACGAAAACCTCTTTGATCCTTATGTTGATTTGACTAATGGACCGGATTGGTTTAAGATGACACAATTTGGTAAAGCATTGCTGTTAAGGTTTATAATGTGATATGCAATTAAACTAAGGTATTATACTATGTACATGTGTAAGTTCAAGTGGGAGATTGTTGAAATATTTTATGGACTTTACATATGCTAGTATAATAAATAAAGTCTTTGGGCACATAGACGTATGTGCACTATAAGTAATTGTATATGTCACATTAAATATTAAAGTATTTGGGCCTAATAAAGTGATCTACTAAAGTTAAAGGGGGCCCAAGTCATCTTTTATAAGTATGGGATCTACAGTTAATATGTGTAGATACCTAAGGGGCCTAGTTGTTAATCTATGATAGGCTGGCTAACATACTAGGTCATTATAAATATAGGGTTATGGTCCCCGATTGACCTACCTAGGTTTTATTCTCTTGATTCCCATTGTCATCTGAATTCTAAGAACCCTAAGGATCAATTGGAAGGCAATAATCGTTCATCAAGTCTTCATCAAGTATTCTCCAAATATTGCTATGGATTCAGGTTTGTCTATCGTTCCATAATCTTTGATAACATGAAGCATGATTGTCCTAGAATAAATATTCCGCATCATTTCTAGGTTTATGTATATTTAATTCCATCAGCTCAAACTCCAAGACTCTAATAATGTAAGTAGTGATTGTAGGCCACTAGGGTCTAATTATTAACACTAACTATCAACTAACTCAGTTTCTAATACTAATATTTTATTTTTAAAAAAAAATATGTTTCAATTACTGTATATGTTATCAATCTGCTCTATATTACTTAAAATAATGACAACTTTATCATTCAAAGTTTTCTTTTATCATTTTAATTTTATGTAAGTAATAATTAAAAAAAAACATCATGCAGCTATAAAATAAAATATGAAAATATAAATTGACAAAAAATCATTTATGAACACAATATAGAACAAAAAGGTTATTTATTTTAAAACAAAACAGGTCATTTATTTTGGGATGGAGACAATAGTAATAAACTATTTTTTTAATAAAGCGGATAATTCATCGACTCTCCACGTTTCTCTCTCCTATTATACAACCCTCTTTTTATACGAGTAGAGTATATAATCTAAATATGGTTTTTAGTTTTTTTTTAATTCATATTTTTTCAACTTAAAAAAAGTCATTATTTCTATCGTGCTCTTTTATTTTGTTATCTTACCAAAATAAACATTATCACATTTTTACATAAAAAAATATTTTTGATACGATTTTATCTAGGAAATTTTCCAAAATTTGTAATATTAATTCATTAAAATTAGCATCAATTTATGAAAAATCTATATATATATCTCTACTAATATAATAACAGAAGAGCCTTAGGAATAGTTGAATAGTGTTTGGAGCCAAAAATGAAGGGCATTTTAGTGATTTCACATGGTGGTAATTATGTAGATAAAGCCCGGAAAAAAATAAAAGGCTAAAAAGATAACACGTGTAAGAGAAAGACTGATGTAAATTTTGAAATTCAAATTTAATCTTTTACTCCTTCTCACTTTACATTCAATGGAGACACACACCAACACACACACGGAAGACATACACTGAAAACACACAAAATAAACTCACTTCTTACTTTTATCCTTGCAGATTGCAGATTGAAGGTGGGCTTGAGTGGGGAAATCGGATCGGAGTTAGATTGAAGATCCTCTCGAATCAGAACGATTATCTTTCTATATTTTTTATATTTGTATTTCAAACACACATACACATAGGAACACAAAAAAAAAAAACAAAAAAAAAAACAGATTAAAGTCGTGGTTGGATGAAGTCGCCGACAGGAGAGCGGGAAGAATTGCATCATCGAAGTCGCAGCTGTGAAATCGAAAAATTTTAGTGGTAAGAATAAAAAAATCTCATATTCCTTCTAATTGAATAAACTAAACTAAAGTTTCCTTTGAAAATTTTTGACTTCTCTCAATCGTCTATTTTGTAGATTTAGAAGATGAAGATTACCAAATCGTTTATGCTGGGTAAGAAGAGGAATCAGGAGGGTTCAATAGCCTCAATTGGTTACTGCTTGTGACGGAATTATGGGATCTAATTTTTTGACATTTGAACCTAAATTTCAAAGGTGATTTCTTGATTAAGTGATATTTGTTACTTATCTTCTTCTGCTCTACGATATATATATATATATATATATATATATATATATATATATAAATTTATGTAGCTATGTATTATTCTTAGATCCATGCTTAATTTTATTGTATTTGATATGTTTTTAGATGATAGTCAAGTCCGACCCATTTTGTCATATTTATCGTCGTCGTCACAGGGGCGTGCCTTATTTCATCTTTCCAATTGTAAGTTTAAATATTTATTTGTGTTATGTTTTCATATTTTCAAAGGGTTCGCTCCCGAGTTTTTAACTGCGAGGAAAGAAAGTGAAGTGAAGGGAGGGGAAGGGAAGGGAGGGGGAGGAAATGGCGTTAACATTCATTTCCTCCCAAATCGCGCTCTCACGGGGTGATTGAAAGGGACGGAAATGAGGCCTCCATTTCCTACCCTTTCCTCGCTCAAAAATCTCAGGAGCGCGGTCATTGAGGAAATCCGCTCTCATTTCCTCCCTTTTCCTTCACTTTCCCCGCAAAATCAAACTCGGGAGCGGACCCTAACTATATACTCCTCCGTCCCGCCTGACTTTGGATTTTCGGTCAATATGATCATACTTTGACCAAGTCATTTAAACCAAAAATTGAAAAACCTAATAAAATTTTAAAAATTGTTATTGAAAATGTTATTAATCATTATAGAATTAAAAATTCCAAATTTTTACTATGATCATTATTTTTGCTTAAATGAATTGGTCAAAGTAAGATCATATTGACCAAAAATACTCCGTTGAGCGGGACGAAGGGAGTATTATAATTTTCTTTTCAATATTTTTATTATTTTGAAAAAATTTAATACTCTGCTTGATCTTAAATAAATTCTTCTTACTTATAGTGGATCATTCTAAGTTAAATTCGAGGAGCGCGTGTGTTCGCAAGGAAAAGTATATGGGTTCACTATCGCAAACAAAATGGGTGAGTGTAAGTGAAGGCGAAGGTTGTTCTTTTACGCCGGGTCAATGTGTTAGTATATTTGCTGGAGGAACTTATGTTCATTCATCTTCCCTGCATTGTAAGTATTTATTTTCCCTTTTTACATTTTTAAAAGTTAATTACCTTTGTTTGTATTTTTTTAATATATTTTATTTTATGTTTCTTTTTGAATATTAGAAATTAATCTTCTTATAATAATTCCTTCTTTTTTATTTTGAATTTTTTTTTTCGAAATGGAATATAATGTCATTCTACTTATACATTTTGGTTTGAGTCAATAATTTTATTATGTTATTCACAATTTATTTTAATTTGTTATAGAATGATTGAAAAAAACAGTCTATCTATGTAACACGTTACACGTGTTTAGTGTATTTATGAATATATATTTATGTAACATTTTTATATCCATATATTTTAATTAATAATTTTTTGCATTTGTTTGTTTTTACTTCGTGAGGTTCATTAAGGTTTATTTATTAGTACCGTAATTATTTCTTTATTTGTTTCAGTCAGATTTTGTTCAAACCACTCGCCTAGGAAGATTTCATCTTCACAAAGGCCTTCTTTAGTTGATGTTTCAAATAGTGAGTTTCGGTTATTATTTTTCATTAATTTTTCCTCAAACTTTTTCAAAACATATTTAATATAATTGTAGTCCCTTATTTTTTATAATTGATGATGACAAACATTATTTATCACTTTAATATAATTTTGTTAACCTTAGTGGCCAAATCAAGTTTAATTTCGAAGACTACCTTTCATTGTAAAAAGAAGAGTTCTTTATCACAAAATGAAGGGATTATATCAAGTGAGCTTGAAGGTAGTTCCAACTTATCACGTAAACGTGTGAAGGTCTCTTGTGGAGCGTCTAATGTTCAATTATCTTCTTTGCCATGTAAGTATTGTTTATTAATTTCTTATCTTTTACATTTTTGTTATTTCCTCTAATTCAAACTTACTTTTAGTGTATATGTTTCGTACTTATCTTAAATTGATTTTTCTAAAATTAAATCTATTATCACTAATTATGTGATATTAATTTATTTAATTTGTTAATTTAAAATAAATTCTCATAAATACTATTGTTCTAAATTATTAATTTTTTATTTACTGTAATTTTCATTCATTTTTTTTTACGTACCACTAATGATGTTTCAAGCAGTTTCATTCATCCATCTTCATCTTCTCAAAGTTGTGCTTTCCTTGACATTTCAAATTGTGAGTTCCAAAGTTTATACGTATTATATTGGTATTTGTTTTAGTTAATAACAGATTATTAAATTTCCTTTCTTTTATAATTTTGGGAACAACTATTTTGTTTTTAAATTTGTTTTACGCTTATATGAATGTAGTGGCTCAATCGAGGTTAAGTTCGAAAAGGACACGTATTTTGAAGAAAAATGCAACGGGATCAGTATTGCCAATCACAATCACAGAGGATCGTCCAAGCATGGTTGAAAATAATTATGGTCGAGTGCGTGAACGAGCGAAAGTCTCAACCGAAGGAATTAATATTCATTTGTCTACTTTGATACTGTAAGTACCCAAATTCGGATCGTCAAAATTCGTTAAAAGTTAACCGGAACCCGTTAAGTTTCCCGTTCTCGAGTCAACGAGACATCCCGGGACTGCCCCGTGCATCCCGACATCAAAGCGTACTCAACACACGTTATCCCATGTAAAAGTATGGCTTTCCCCGAAAAACGTACTTTTCGAGGTCTTCCGGGATTAGATTTCCCATTTTCAAGCGTCTCAACCTTCCGGAGGTCATAACTCCCTCATACGAACTCCGTTTTGGGCCCACCACATATCAAATCGAACGCGAGAACAAGATCTACGCAGGTAACTTGTTCAAATCAGGAAATATAGCCAATTTCCGGAACAGTCCGGCCGAACTCTTTCTGCAGTTTAAATACGTGTCCAAGACGTGTCAAACTCAAGGCCAAATGACCAAAATATCCCCAAATTCAGTCCAAGTCCGGCCGGACTCTTTCTGCCAGACAGAAAACCATCAGGTTAAGCTTTCTTTCTTCCTCACTAAGCAAGCAAACTTAACCTCCAAGTTTCTCCTCCCTCCTCCAAGTTTTTTACCCTATAAATACTCCCCCCTCCTTCTCATTTTAACACCTTTTTCCTCCTCTCTCCACCCCAAGCTTCAAAGCTTGTCTTTCTTCCGCTCTTCGGGGGCCCTCGTGCTACTCGTCGGCGGAATTCTCTACTCTTCGGGGGCCCTCGTGCTACTCGTCGGTAGATTCTGATCCTCAAGCTAAACCTACACAAGTCGAAACGCTGCCCAAATCCCTAGGTTTCAAAGCACCAAATAAAAGGGGAAACTCTGCCCAAACACTTCCGAAACACCTTTCAAACACCTTTCCGTATCCCGTATACGCCCACCGAGCCAAAGGATCCGACCCTAGCCATAGGTAGCTCCCTCTCTCACTCTCAAAATGTAGACGCCTCCGTCTAACGGGGTCCGATACGTTTTAGCCCCTCGATCCTCTTCTCTTCCCGTAAGAGAAGTAATCACGGGTTAAAATGGCGTTCCGACCCCGTTCCGTTTACTTTCTATGTCATTTACCATTCCGGATCGATCGATCCGTTGATTGTCATTTACTTTCTGTCATTTACAATTCCGAGCCGATTGGCCTCGTTGATCGTCATTTACAATTCCGAGCTGATCGGCCTCGTTGATCGTCATTTACAATTCCGAGCCGATTGGCCTCGTTGATCGTCATTTACAATTCCGAGCCGATTGGCCTCGTTGATCGTCATTTACAATTCCGGATCGTTTGATTTCGTTGACCTTTGCTTTAATCTTGTCATTTACAAGTCCGACCCGTTTGGATCGTGATAGTATTTACCTTTCAAAGTCCGAGTCGCAACCCGATTCGTTGATTGCATATCATTTAATACGCCTTTTCCCGTAAAAATCGTTAACAATGTAATGCCCGGTTCAAAATCGGAGTTCGTCCGTCGAACTCTCTTTCAAAAACGCGCGACGTGACGTTTGGCCTCCAAACGCTCATCTTGAAACTAAAAGCCGCCATTTGACACTCAAAATCATTTAATACGCATTTTCTCCCGTAAAAATCGTTAACAATGAATATCTCGCCGGTTCAAAAAACCGGAGTTCGACCGAACTCCTTTTCAAACTCAAAATCGACGTTTGCCACGCAAGCGCTCATTTCGAACTCCTTTTCAAACTCAAAATCGACGTTTGCCACGCAAACGCTCATTTCAAACTCAAAATAGACGTTTGCCACGCAAACGCTCTTTTCAAACTCAAAGTCGGCGTTTGCCACGCAACGCTCATTTTCAAACTCAAAGTCGACGTTTGCCACGCAAACAGCTCCTTTCAAACTCAAAGTCGGCGTTTGCCACGCAAATGCTCATTTACATCTCAAACCGACGTTTGTCATTCAAACGCTCGTCTTTTCAAAAGTCACCTAATCAACGTTTGACATTCAAACCAAGATTAAGCTTGTCATTCAAGCCCCCATTTCAAAACACACACATACACACACACGTTTTCGAGAAAGGTAGAAAGACTCGTCATGCGAGGCGTTTCGGGCGATCTCGTAATACTCTACCCGAAACGTAACGTGACCTCCGAACCTAACAATCTCTGGTACTAAAAAGCTTTTTACTCGTTTTTGCTACCAATAAAAATGATCCCCTGTTTTCAAAGCCTTTTCCTAAGTTTTTGCTACCAATAAAAACGACACATTTTCACAATAGCCGTTTCTCAACGTTTGGGCTCAAAATACAAAACCGCGTGGCGACTCCTCATTTTCCTTCCCATGAAGCGAGGTCTCAGACACCAACCCTCCGCGAAAGACAACCGCTTTCGCCGCGCGCGAAATCCGGGTAATTTCAGTTGGCGACTCTGCTGGGGATAAGATACTTTTTTCAAAACTAACGTTGTTTTCTAAAAAACCTTCTGTGGGTCAAACTTTCGTTTACCCTTCCTCGTTTTCGTGTGTGTGAGTTCCTTTAAACCTCGAACGGTTTTTTTTCAAAAGGCATTACATTGTCAACTTTTCAAAATCTTACCATGTTTGTGCATTCCCATTCATGTTTGATTTTCATGCTGTCTTTTGAACTGTGCATCATAAATTCTTTAAGACACATTCTGAAAAAAAAATCTCTGTTTTACTCAAAAGGAATTTTAGTGACCGCATACTACGCGCCGCTTCTTTGCCTCGAAACACCGCACTTCACGTGCACTTTAACGCCTCGGTACACTGCACATCCTTGCACACTACAACCCCTAACCCGGGATGGCCTTATCGATTGCACCCCGATTGGTCTCGCTGTACACCTTTCGGCGCACGGGGTCGTCCCAAACATCCCATCCTAGCCCGTGTAAGCCATGCACTCTTTGTGTCACACTTTGTCCAAGACCCTTGGTTTTTGGCTTAGCTGGCGCGGTCAATTAGCTCTAAAATGTATTAAGCTTTTACGCCCGCCTCCCGAGTCAAGCTATTTTCGAGACCAAAGGTCGCACCCGAAGTCTCGCCCCAGCTCTTCATCCTTGACTTTGACGTGAGTCGCCAAAAATATACCCGAAGGTGTCAAATGTGACACCGTGTCACTAAAAAGCTTTTAACGTCGCTAAGGTCCTCGGCTCATGTCAGGTTTTGGCAACGAAATAAGCTTGAAGAGTAAAAACGACACCACAACGTTGGAAGCGGTGATCGTCAGCCTTCTCTACTTTTTGGCTCGAACTCGCAAAAATTTGACTTCCGCCCCGAGAAGCGATCTCAAAATCTTGGAAATGATCTAAGCTTAAGACTTCCTCAGGTTAGTCTACTACAACTCGCACCTTCCTGCCGATAGCGACTCGTGGGTCCACCTCAGGAGGAGTCCGTCCACAGCAAGAGATGATCTACAAATGGAAACCGAGGGGCTTATAACCTTGACCTCGCGTAGTTTGCGACGAGATCATCGATAAAAGCTCTAGGGTTAGTTGCGAAAAGAAGACACGCTCTTTTCCAAACCGCCTTTCTCATATCTTGGGACTGAGAAAAATGTGTTTTCAAGTAAACTTAAACGACAGATTGCATGGCTCCCATCTAGGGAATCTTTTAAAATAGTGACCCTGCGTAGCGTCCCGACTTTCAATCTAGCGACTCTTGGTGGTCCGATATCTCATACCTACGACCCCTCGCGGTCCAACTTATCAATCGCGACCTTTTCGTGGTCCGATGTCTCGCCACCTCGGCCCTCGTGGTCCCGGCTGATCGAAACGACGCTGGTCAGGTCGGAGTATTAAACTGACCAAATCACGGTCGTATCTTGACCCCTCGCGGTCCTACTCTGATGCGACCTTCCGTGGTCCGATATCTCAATATCTCGACCCTACACGGTTCCCGAAGCTTTCTAATCGCGGACCTTTCACGTAGTCCGATGTCCAATCCTCATATCTCGACCTTTCGCGGTCCAACTTCAATCCTCAGTCACGACGCTTCCGTAGTCCCGATGTCTATTATATCTTGACCCCTCGCGGTCCCGACTTTCTGTCCGCGACCTGTGAGTGGTCCCGATGTCTCATATCTCGACCCCTCGCCGGTCCCCAACTCTCAATCCGCGACCCTCCACGGGTCCGATTTATCTCAAATCCTCAAATCTCGACCACTCGCGGTCCCGAACTCTCAATCGCGACACCTTCCGTGGTCCGATATCTCATATCTCGACCCCTCGCGGTCCAACTCTGTCCAATAACGACCTTCCGTGGTCCGATGTACTCATATCTCGACCCTTCGCGGTCCAACTCTCAATCACGACCTTGGTCACGGTCCGATTGTCCAATCTCAATCTCTTGACCCCTCGTCCGGTCGACTCTTTAATCAGCGACCTTCCTCGAGTCCGATATCTCATTATCTCGACCCCTCGCGGGATCGCGACCTTGAACTCTCAAATCTCAATCTCGACCTTTCACGGTCCGATGCCAATCTCATATCGCGACCCCTCGTGGCCTATATTTCAATGCGACCTTTCACTGGTCGATTCCAATCCTCAACCCTCGCGACCCAACTTTCAATTCCGACCTTAAAAAGTCCGTGACCCGTAATATCCATACTCCACCCCTATTGGTCAATCCTCAATCGCGCGACCTTTAGTGGTCCGATATCCAATCATATCGCGACCCCATTGTTTCACGGTCTCAATCGAGGCCTTCCGTAGTCAAATATCCAAATATCTGAGCCCTTTCGCGGTCCAGATCTCTCAATACGCGACCTTTCGGTCCCGTATTCCAATCTCATATCTTGACCCCTCGTGGTCAATCTCGATCATGACCCTCTCGGTCCCCATTTCAAATCTTCGACCTATCTCGACGACCTCGCTTGTCAGCCCCAATCTCAATCGCGACCTTTCACGTGGTCCGATTCCGACCCTCAATCTCCCTCTCCAATCGCGACCTTTCACGGTCCGATGTCTCCTTAATCGCGACCTTTCACGGTCCGATTCCAATCCTAATCGCGACCTTTCACGGCCCGATTCCAATCTCAATCGCACCGCGACCTTTCACGGTCCGATTCCCAATCCTCAATCGCGACCTTTCACGGTCCGATTTCCCAATCCTTAATCGCGACCTTTCACGGTCCGATCTCCAATCCCTATCGCGACCTTTCACGGTCATCGATTTCAATCCTCAATCGCGACCTTTCACGGTCCGATTCCAATCATAATCGCGACCTTTCACGGTCCGATTCCAATCCTTAATCACGACCTCGATATTTTCCAATCCTCAATCGCGACCTTTCACGGTCCGATTCCAATATCGCGACTTCACGGTCCCGATTCTCAATCATAATCGCGACCTTTCACGGTCCGATTCTCAAATCTCACCGCGACCTTTCACGGTCCGATTCAATCTCAATCGCGACCTTTCACGGTCCGATCTCAATCTCAATCGCGACCTTTCACGGTCCGATTCTCAATCTCAATCGCGACCTGGCGGTCCGATCTCAAACAGTCAATCCGACTTTCGCGGTCAATCTCTCTATCGAGACCTCGGCGGTCCGATCTCAAATAGTCGATCCCGACCTTCGCGGTCCGATCTTCGATTGCAATCCCGACCTTCGCGGTCCGACCTCAAATTATCGATCCCGACCTTCGCGGTCCGATCTTCGATCTCAATCCCGACCTTCGTGGTCCGATCTCAAATGGTCGATCCCGACCTTCGCGGTCCGATCTTTCGATCTCCAATCGAGACCTTCGCGGTCCGATCTCAGATAGTCGATCCCAACCTTCGCGGTCCGATCTTCGATCTGCAATCCCGACCTTCGCGGTCCGACCTCAAATGGTCGATCCCGACCTTCGCGGTCCGATCTCCGATCTCAATAGTGAATCCCGACCTTCGCGGTCCGATATCCGATCTCCAATCGAGACCTTCGCGGTCCGCGGTCCGATCTCAAATAGTCAAATCGCGACCTTCGTGGTCCGATCTCCGATATCTCCAATCGAGACCTTCGCGGTCCAATCCTCGATCCCGACCTTCGCGGTCCGATCTTCGATCTCCAATCGAGACCTTCGTGGTCCGATCTCAAAAGTCAATCCCGACCTTTGCGGTCCGATCTCCGATCTCTGATCTCCAATCGAGACCTTCGCGGTCCGATCTCAAAAGTCAATCCCGACCTTCGCGGTCCGATCTCCAATCTCTGATCTCCAATTGAGACCTTCGCGGTCCGATCTCAAAAAGTCGATCCCGACCTTCGCGGTCCGATCTCCAATCGAGACCTTCGCGGTCCGATCTCAAATAGTCGATCCCGACCTTCGCGGTCCGATCTCCGATCTCCAATCGAGACCTTCGCGGTTCGATCTCAAATAGTCGATCCCGACCTTCGCGGTCCGATCTCCGATCTCCAATCGAGACCCTCACGGTCCGATCTCAAGTAGTCGATCCCGAACTTCGCGGTCCGATCTCCGATCTCCAATCGAGACCTCCGCGGTCCGATCTCAAATATTCAATCCCGACCTTTCACGGTCAAAACTTTATTCTCGACCTTTCACGGTCTAATTTTCGAGCCTTAAAGCCTTGAGCCACATACCCCTTCCAAAAACTAAGCCATACCTTTCGTTCCACTGCGGTGAGCAGAGAGTGGTTCGGGAATTCCGGGTCGGCGCCTCAGAGAATTACAACTACGGCGGCATCGTTTGTTCCTCGGTTCCCTCGGTTCCCTCGGCCCGGACTTTCCGACATGTCGGACTCAGAAATCGTGACGGGAACGGAACCCCGCCACCGGTAACGGATATGACATTTGGAAGAAGCCATCCGGGCCTGTGAGGTTCACAAAAGGCGAAGAAGGATCGGCGAATTTCGTGGTACAACTTACGAATGAGCGAGGTATAGCGGCCTATCCCCCGGACGGATGCTACTTTTGTCCTAATCGAGGACAACGATCCTTCACGATCAACTCCTCAAACCTTGACCGGGTTCCTCCACGTCCAACTTACGGGAATCCTTGAAATCGAGGAAGCAATGTAGCCCGGGCTTCATGTTGCCACCTCTCAAAGCAACCTGTCATATATGGCCAAGCCAATAATACCCCTTTCACTCAATACACCGGCGCCTATGTTGGACCATCTCAAACGGATCCCAATATCCCTCGAAATCCTCCCGGGTTCACTTCCTTCTCTCAATATGCTCGGTCATCAAGTTTCGTCCAGTGACTTTTCCGACCCATTTCTTCGGACAACTTGTATGCTCCGGCCGCTCCATGGCCTCAAATCCCTCCACTTCCACCGGTATCATGGGCACAAGCGATCCTTTGCCTCGGTGCACGGTATGGAACTCGAAGTTAACGAGAAGATGGAAAGCTTGAGCATCTGGCAGTCCCAACAAAGAGCGGCTAGAGTAGGGGCTACCTATCCTCGAGATTTGTCAATTGTCTTTTGGTCAACCTTCGTAGGTTCTAGTACTTTCCTCGTTCAATCAAGTTCGCCTCGGACATTGTAGATAATCTTAAATTTTCTATAAATAAGTGTCTTTTTCTCTTCTTGCTAGACTTGAGACATTATTTGCACACCTACATTACAACTAATGAAATGGTTATATCCTAAATGATCACTTGCATTGCTCAACACATAATCTCTGGAAATAACTAATGTTACGATTAATCGGTGTGAGAAAGTCAATTGGTGCCCTCCCCATACACTTTCCTTACCCCACAAAGGCCTCCGTCAAGCCACACACTTCCCCAAAGACACATCCCCACCATCACCTTGACCAAGTCAACGACGGCGGCAATATCAAGGAACAACAAAGGTCACTCAACATCGGAAGATTGACCCCATGTCGACAACAACCTCGGGCTCGCCTTCGCCCTCGTGCGCATCGAGAAAGTTCAAGCGAGGAGCATGCCTTCGTCCTCAAGAACTTCAAAAAAAAAAAAAAAAAAAAAAAGAGAAAAGTTCAAACAAGAACTTCAAAAAAAAAAAAAAGAGAGAGAAAAGTTCAAACAAGAACTTCAAAAAGAAAAAAAAAGAAAAAAGAGAGAAAAGTTCAAAGCGAGAACTTCAAAAAAAGTGAGGCGAAGGACCCGGCCACCGCCAATCACAAGCTTGACCAGAGATGGGCAAACAAAATTAAAGCTCGAAGAATGGAGGTTGTCGATAACAATGGAGCGGTCAAAGCAAAGGCAAAAATACATCATAAGCCCTTACGCTACATTCGAATTCTTTCTCCCCGGTGAAAGAAGGCGACCAAGAAGCAATGGAATCACGGAAGAAGCCGTCAACAACGACTTGTCAAGGAATCACCTCGAGGCCCGTACCTCATCATCCAAACTTCCCATCCGAACCTTTTCACCAAAGGGACCACAAATGTTCATACCCTTTTCCCGAGCCAAGCACCGTTCCGCGGTAACTACGGCGACTGAGGCTCCTTAGCGAGGAGAACCTAGGCAAACAGAACGGTCCATAGCTAAACACATACAAATCCCATGAACCGGTCTCATCAATGACCTTTCCTATACACGAGACCTTTCTTTCACACACGGCCAACTTTGATCCGCGACATCGGTTGACTTTCTTCTCATAGGTTAATCAAGACATTTGTTCATATCGGGATTAATGGTTGAACAACACGAACATTAACAAAGGGTTTAAAGCAATCTTGTGATCAATATGGATAAAACATGTTTTCGAGATGTCTCGACAAGTCTTCTTTTTCTACGATAATAGGAAAATTAGAGCTAAACAACTTGTCTTTACGTCGGCCAAGAGCTTCCATACCTGCTCCAAACCTCTCTACGCTCATACTCTCCCAAAAGATTCAAACCCAAAGCGAGTTTTGGTGCTTGCATTAAACTAGGCATCCACATAAAATCGGGATTCGTTCCCACTTCTCTAAAATACGTCCTTGCGCGTATACATTACATGCCATTCCTCTTATACACTTTGGTTGACCAATCGAAAAAAAATCAAGGACGGTTGCCTCGTCTGGCCACATGGAGTTCAACTCAGATTGGGGCTGCATCAGATTCACTCTAGAATCCCCACGAGATGACCGGCGATTCCTTCAAGCGGGGCTTCACCAAGTCATTTCTTGAGGCTGGGGCTTTGCCATGCAAAGAGAGTTTTTTCATCCCGAGGGTCTACCTTGAGTTTCGATTCTTGGGGCTTGTCAAGCATCTTTCGCCATTATGGTCTTAATCGAGTGGGGCTTCTCGGATACGGCTTCGACGGTTCGAGAATCGAATCCTCATGACACCTTTGGGCAACGGTAGCATTGAAGGGCGGTTTTCTCCGGCAAGTCTTCCCTTCCTTCAAAGCGGCACGGCTTAGAACCTACGGGGGTGGGAAAGCGAAAATATCCTGGCGACACCACGGTTCGGGCATCGGGACACAAGAAAGTCTCCAATCTCGGCAACCTTACGCTAACAAGAAGCATAATCCCCGGAAGGATAAGCCAAAGTTCAACTCATCAAACCTCAAAGCAATGCGGAGGCACCACCAAAACCTCTACCTCTCAAATGTTGGAGGACCCGATCCTCGCTCGGCTCAGCCGGACTCGGGCGAACATTTCCCTTTAGTCTCTGCTCACCTCTTCATACCCTCACAAGCTCAAGCTAAAGGAAAGTTTGGCCCGCACCATGGTCACCATGGACGCAACTCCAGAAGAAGTAATCCAGATGATCGACAACATCATCGTCACCCTCATAGATTTGAAGCCTTCAGTCCACACTGTCAAGGCCTACGATTCTACTTCCCGGAGTTCTCGGGATCGCTACTCTAAACATGCGGTTCGGCAGCGGATGATCCCCACCGAATTCCGAGTGTTGGACATTCCAATCACTTTCATGACCATCTTGGGCGACCACTGGTTGCATCAAATGAATGGTGTGGCATCCACCCTTCACCAATGTATCAAGTTCATGCAAGGCAACGAGCTAACCACAGTCTACGGCGACAGCGTCACCACCGAAGCGACCAGCACCAACGGCATTCCAATCAAGCACGATGACGACATGGAATTAACTGGATTCACACTGGAGACCTCCAAGATCCAAATATGCAATGTGGACCTTCCACTATTTTGGGACAAAATCCCTCCTACCATGAAGATGATGAAACTCATGAACTTCATCCCAGGACTGGGGCTTGGCAAAAGGTTACAAGGCTAACACCAAGTCATCAAAGTCAAGGACCACACTACAGTCCAGAGGCTCGGTTATATGCCACCACCAGCCGACATCAGGAAAAACAAGAGGCTCGCCGGCACAAGGCGGCGGCCTCGCAAAAGGGGAACCTACAAGGCATACCCAACCTCCGACCTTACGGTTTCGACCTCACCCACTACTTCGTCGAAAAGGAACTGACAGCAAATGAGGGAACGACGAGCAGGAGCTGATGAAGATGAGAAAGCGATTACCCATCTGCTAGAAAGATTACCCATCTTTTCGTGAGATTACCCATCTCTTAGAGAGATTACCCATCTTTTCGTGAGATTACCCATCTGCTAGAAAGATTACCCATCTTTTCGTGAGATTACCCATCTTTTCGTGAGATTACCCATCTTTTCGTGAGATTACCCATCTCTTAGAGAGATTACCCATCTTTTCGTGAGATTACCCATCTCCTAGAAAGATTACCCATCTTTTCGTGAGATTACCCATCTTTTCGTGAGATTACCCATCTCTTAGAGAGATTACCCATCTTTTCGTGAGATTACCCATCTTTTCGTGAGATTACCCATCTCTTAGAGAGATTACCCATCTTTTCGTGAGATTACCCATCTTTTCGTGAGATTACCCATCTCTTAGAGAGATTACCCATCTTTTCATAAGATCCTCTCCCGTTATCTCCTCGTGAGATCCTTTCTCGCTATTCTCCCTCGTGAGATCTTTCCGTCATCTCCCTGCGAGATCCTTCCCCGAGATCTTACATCTCGTTATCTCCTCGTGAGATCCTATCTCCCTCGTGAGATCTTTCCGTCATCTCCCTGCGAGATCCTTCCCCGAGATCTTGCATCTCGTTATCTCCTCGTGAGATCCTTTCTCGCTATTCTCCCTCGTGAGATCTTTCCGTCATCTCCCTGCGAGATCCTTCCCCGAGATCCTATCTCGTTATCTCCTCGTGAGATCCTTTCTCGCTATCTCCCCGTGAGATTCCTTTTCGAGATTCTACATCTCGCTATCTCCCCGTGAGATTCCTTCCTGAGATTCCGCATCTCGCCATCTCCCCGTGAGATTCCTTTCCGAGATTCCGCATCTCGCCATCTCCCCGTGAGATTCCTTTCCGAGATTCCGCATCTCGCCATCTCCTCGTGAGATTCATTTCCGAGATTCTACATCTCGCTATCTCCCCGTGAGATTCCTTCCTGAGATTCCGCATCTCGCTATCTCCCCGTGAGATTCTTTTTGAGATTCTACATCTCGCTATCTCCCCGTGAGATTCCTTCCTGAGATTCCGCATCTCGCCATCTCCCCGTGAGATTCCTTCCCGAGATTCCGCATCTCGCCATCTCCCCGTGAGATTCCTTCCCGAGATTTCGCATCTCGCCATCTCCCCGTGAGATTCCTTCCCGAGATTCCGCATCTCGCCATCTCCTCGTGAGATTCCTTTCCGAGATTCTGCATCTCGCTATCTCCCCGTGAGATTCCTTCCCGAGATCCTACATCTCGCTATCTCCCCGTGAGATTCCTTTCCGAGATTCTGCATCTCGCTATCTCCCCGTGAGATTCCTTCTCGAGATTCCGCATCTCGCCATCTCCCCGTGAGATTCCTTTCCGAGATTTCGCATCTCGCCATCTCCCCGTGAGATTTCTTTCCGAGATTCTGCATCTCGCCATCTCCCCGTGAGATTCCTTTCCGATATTCCGCATCTCGCCATCTCCTCGTGAGATTCCTTTCCTGAGATTCCGCATCTCGCCATCTCCCCGTGAGATTCCTTTCCGAGATTCCGCATCTCGCCATCTCCCCGTGAGATTCTTTCCGAGATTCCGCATCTCGCCATCTCCCCGTGAGATTCCTTTCCGAGATTCCGCATCTCGCAATCTCCTCGTGAGATTCCTTTCCTGAGATTCCGCATCTCGCCATCTCCCCATGAGATTCCTTCCCGAGATTCCGCATCTCGCCATCTCCCCGTGAGATTCCTTCCCGAGATTCCGCATCTCGCCATCTCCCCGTGAGATTCCTTCCGAGATTCTGCATCTCGCTATCTCCCCGTGAGATTCCTTCCCGAGATCCTACATCTCGCTATCTCCCCGTGAGATTCCTTCCCGAGATTCTGCATCTCGCCATCTCCTCGTGAGACCCTTTCCTATTATTCTCCCCGTGAGATTCCTTCCCGAGATCCTACATCTCGCTATCTCCCCGTGAGATTCCATTTCGAGATTCTGCATCTCGCTATCTCCCCGTGAGATTCTTTCCCGAGATTCCGCATCTTGCCATCTCCTCGTGAGATTCCTTTTCGAGATCCTACATCTCGCTATCTCCCCGTGAGATTCCTTCCCGAGATTTCGCATCTCGCCATCTCCTCGTGAGACCCTTTCCTATTATTCTCCCTCGTGAGATCCTCTCCCAAGATTTCACATCTCGTCATCTCCCCTACTCTTGGTAGTGGACACGTCAACCGACCCCCTCTCCCGAGGACAAGTCCCAGTTAGTTTTCACTAATGCTCGTCTCCAGACGTTAAATTCCCTGTTAATCCTCACTAAAGCTTCGTCTCCAGACGTTAAATTCTCAGTTAGTCCTCACTAACGCTTCGTCTCCAGACGTTAAATTCTCAATCCCCAGTCAACGTTTGGCATTCAAACGCTCACTTCCATATCAAGTCGACGTTTGACATTCAAACGCTCATTTCCATCCTAACATTTGACATTCAAACGCTCATTTACATCCCAAGTTGACGTTTGACATTCAAACGCTCATTTCCACCCCAAACCGACGTTTGACATTCAAACGCTCAGCCCTGTCTTCAGACATCAAATCACAAATCCGTCTCCCGACGTCAAAATTTCCATTGGTTTTCACCAACGTTCACTTCCCCGGCCGCCAGTCGTAAGCCCGAGAGTCCCACTTCAGCGGCCATCAAGGTAAGCCCGCACAACAATCCCTCTTCGGCCATCAAGGTAAGCCCGAACGCTCATCCCCAGCAGGATTCTAAAGAAAAAACGTCAATCAACCCTCTCAGTTCCTAACTGACCCCGTCAGCACTCTTGGCGCTTTTCCCCAACAATGTGTCAGTCTCTCCCGAGACCACATCCCGTTCCTAACCCCATCATTGGAATGTCACTTCTTCCGTGTTGTTAATAACGCCAGTTTAACACAACCATTCCCATCATTGCCACCCTATCCCCGGCAGATAAACCTGGTAGCAGCAATAAGCCTAGTACCCAAGGCACGAACGCCTTTATATCAGGATAAGCGTATCCTCGCCAACTCCGGTCTGAGGCGCCACACGCCCTCATATGATTCAGCAACTCCGGTCTGAGGCGCCGCACGTCCTCGTATGATTTAGCAACTCCGGTCTGAGGCGCCACACGCCCTCGTAAGTTTCAGAAATCTTAGGTTCAGACGCCTCACAATAGTCTCCATTCAGGTTCGGATGCCTCGCAATGGTCTCACTTAGGTTCAGACACCTCACAATAGTCTCCATTCAGGTTCGGATGCCTCGCAATGGTCTCACTTAGGTTCGTATGCCTCCTGATAGTCTCCATTCAGGTTCGAGATGCCTCGCAATGGTCTCACTTAGGTTCAGATGCCTCACAATAGTCTCCATTCAGGTTCGGATGCCTCGCGATGGTCTCACATAGGTTCGTACGCCTCACAATAGTCTCCATTCAGGTTCAGATGCCTCGCAATGGTCTCACTTAGGTTCGGACGCCTCACTAGTCTCCATTCGAGGGTTCGGATGCCTCATGATGATGGTCTCACTTAGGTTCAGACACCTCACAATAGTCTCCATTCAGGTTCGGATGCCTCGCAATGGTCTCACTTAGGTTCGAGACGCCTCCTGATAGTCTCCATTCGGGTTCGGATGCCTCGCGATGGTCTCACTTAGGTTCGAGACGCCTCCTCACAGTAGTCTCCATTCAGGTTACGATGCCTCGCAATGGTCTCACTTAGGTTCGAGACACCTCACAATAGTCTCCATTCGGGTTACGATGCCTCGTGATGGTCTCACTTAGGTTCGGATGCCTCACAATAGTCTCCATTCGGGTTCGGATGCCTCGCAATGGTCTCACTTAGGTTCGTATGCCTCACAATAGTCTCCATTCGGGTTTGGATGCCTCGCAATGGTCCCATTTAGGTTCGGACGCCTTCAAATAGTCTCCCTCGGGTTTAGACGCCTCCAAAACGGTCTCTCTCGGGGACGAACTCCTCCAAATCATTCCCCTTGAGTGTCGAGGCCCCTACCAATTTCCCTCACATCCGTGAACTACGATCGGCTTGATTCCCGCTCGGGATACGTAGGAATCCTTTCGCTAAGGGTCCAGCCATTTGACCGCCCCAGGTCTCTCCATAAGGCATCCAGATTTGGATCCTTATCTTTTTCGACGACCCCAATTCCTTTGAAAGTGACGTCGCCGAGGGACTACTGTAAGTACCCAAATCCGGATCGTCAAAATCCGTTAAAAAGTTAATCGGAACCCGTTAAGCTCCCCGTTCTCGAGTCAACGAGACATCCCGGGACTGCCCCGTGCATCCCGACATCAAAGCGTACTCAACACACGTTATCCCATGTAAAAGTATGGCTTTCCCCGAAAAACGTACTTTTTGGGGTCTTCCGGGATTAGATTTCCCATTTTCAAGCGTCTCGACCTTCCGGAGGTCATAACTCCCTCATACGAACTCCGTTTTGGGCCCACCACATATCAAATCGAACGCGAGAACAAGATCTACGCAGGTAACTTGTTCAAATCAGGAAATATAGCCAATTTCCGGAACAGTCCGGCCGGACTCTTTCTGCAGTTTAAATACGTGTCCAAGACGTGTCAAACTCAAGGCCAAATGACCAAAATATCCCCAAATTCAGTCCAAGTCCGACCGGACTCTTTCTGCCGGACAGAAAACCATCAGGTTAAGCTTTCTTTCTTCCTCACTAAGCAAGCAAACTTAACCTCCAAGTTTTTCCTCCCTCCTCCAAGTTTTTTACCCTATAAATACTCCCCCCTCCTTCTCATTTTAACACCTTTTTCCTCCTCTCTCCACCCCAAGCTTCAAAGCTTGTCTTTCTTCCGCTCTTCGGGGGCCCTCGTGCTACTCGTCGGCGGAATTCTCTACTCTTCGGGGGCCCTCGTGCTACTCGTCGGTAGATTCTGATCCTCAAGCTAAACCGACACAAGTCGAAACGCTGCCCAAATCCCTAGGTTTCAAAGCACCAAATAAAAGGGGAAACTCTGCCCAAACACTTCTGAAACACCTTTCAAACACCTTTCCGTATCCCGTATACACCCACCGAGCCAAAGGATCCGACCCTAGCCATAGGTAGCTCCCTCTCTCACTCTCAAAATGTAGACGCCTCCGTCTAACGGGGTCCGATACGTTTTAGCCCCTCGATCCTCTTCTCTTCCCGTAAGAGAAGTAATCACGGGTTAAAACGGCGTTCCGACCCCGTTCCGTTTACTTTCTATGTCATTTACCATTCCGGATCGATCGATCCGTTGATTGTCATTTACTTTCTGTCATTTACAATTCCGAGCTGATTTTGATCGTCATTTACAATTCCGAGCTGATCGGCCTCGTTGATCGTCATTTACAATTCCGAGCCGATTGGCCTCGTTGATCGTCATTTACAATTCCGAGTCGATTGGCCTCGTTGATCGTCATTTACAATTCCGAGTCGATTGGCCTCGTCGATCGTCATTTACGATTCTGGATCGTTTGATTCCGTTGACACTGCTTTAAATACTGTCATTTACAAGTCCGACCCGTTTGGATCGTGATAGTATTTACCTTTCAAAGTCCGAGTCGCAACCCGATTCGTTGATTGCATATCATTTAATACGCATTTTTTCCGTAAAAATAGTTAACAATGTAATGCCCGATACAAAATCGGAGTTCGTCCGTCGAACTCTCTTTCAAAAACGCGCGACATGACGTTTGGCCTCCAAACGCTCATCTTCAAACTAAAAGCCGCCATTTGACACTCAAAATCATTTAATACGCATTTTTCCCGTAAAAATCGTTAACAATGACTCGCCGGTTCAAAAAACCGGAGTTCGACCTTCGAACTCCTTTTCAAACTCAAAATCGACGTTTGCCACGCAAACGCTCATTTCGAACTCCTTTTCAAACTCAAAATCGACGTTTGCCACGCAAACGCTCATTTCAAACTCAAAATCGACGTTTGCCACGCAAACACTCTTTTCAAACTCAAAGTCGACGTTTGCCACGCAAACGCTCATTTCAACTCAAAGTCGACGTTTGCCATAAGCGGCTCCTTTCAAACTCAAAATCGACGTTTGCCACGCAAACGCTCATTTCTGTCTCAAACCGACGTTTGTCATTCAAACGCTCGTCTTTTCAAAAGTCACCTAATCAACGTTTGACATTCAAACCAAGATTAAGCTTGTCATTCAAGCCCCCATTTCAAAACACACACACACGTTTTCGAGAAAGGTAGAAAGACTCGTCATGCGAGGCGTTTCGGGCGATCTCGTAATACTCTACCCGAAACGTAACGTGACCTCCGAACCTAACAATCTCTGGTACTAAAAAGCTTTTTACTCGTTTTTGCTACCAATAAAAATGATCCCCTGTTTTCAAAGCCTTTTCCTAAGTTTTTGCTACCAATAAAAATGACACCTTTTCACAATAGCCGTTTCTCAACGTTTGGGCTCAAAATACAAAACCGTGTGGCGACTCCTCATTTTCCTTCCCATGAAGCGAGGTCTCAGACACCAACCCTCCGCGAAAGACAACCGCTTTCGCCGCGCGCGAAATCCGGGTAACTTCAGATACGTAAGTATATGCTTATTCAATATTACAGTTAATTTTACGTTATTTGGATTTAAGTTTATTTAATTTATTTTTCTTATAATTTATGTAAAAGTTTATTATCTATTTTTGTTTATTTTATTAGGCTATTGGGATATTGGTGATGCTACTTATAATTGTTCATTTTGTGGAGCTTATTTTTGGTATGAAGATAGATTGGCTCGATCTTATAGATCTCGATCACCAAAATATGGATTGTGTTGCAATCAAGGAAAAATTCGTCTTCCTTCGGTGAAGCCTCCTCCCACACAGCTGGAACATTTGTTGTTTGGTCACTCAGAAAAGAGTAATCATTATCGACAACACATTCGGTCGTATAATAACATGTTTTGCTTTACATCTTTGGGTGGGAAAATTGATCGGAGTGTTAATCAAGGTCGTGCTCCTCCTGTTTTTAAGTTACATGGGCAGAACTACCATTTAATGGGGAGTTTGTTACCTTCACCCGGTGACCAGCCAAAGTTCGCGCAATTATATATATATGACACAGCAAATGAGGTAGCTAATCGAAAATCTTCTGTTAGGTAACTCTGCTTAATATATTCTGTTCATTTTATTTTACTTACTCATTATTGCTTACAGAATGTTTCCTCCCCCAGCTTCTGATTTAGTTTTTTATTCTGTAGGCAGGGTGGTTCTGGGGATGATTTAAGTGACGAAATTATCGAGGATTTAAAGTTAATGTTAGATCAGAACAATGTCTTGGTACAATCGTTTCGAATGGCTAAAGAAAAACTGATGTGTAGTGAAACTAAAGAAGTCACATTGAAGTTGATTGGTAGGCGTTCTGCAGATGGTAGAGTGTACAATTTACCGTCTGCATCGGAAGTAGCTGCATTGATTGTTGGTGACTTTGATAGTTCTTCGCCTGACCGAGATATTATCATTCGATCTAGAAATTTGGAACACTTCAACGTATTAATCAACTCAACCCGTCTTATTTAAGTCTCCAATATCCGTTGTTATTTCCATATGGAGAAGATGGATATAGAGAAGATATTCCTTTTCATAATTGTCAAGTGGGTACAGGTGGCAGGAAAAGGGTTAGTATTCGGGAGTATTTTGCTTATCGATTACATGAAAGGGATGGGGATTCTAAGATAATTTTCTTCTCTAAGAGATTGCTCCAGCAATACCTTGTGGATGCCTACACGATGGTTGAGTCATCAAGATTGACTTATATCAGACTACATCAAAAACAATTACGTGCGGAAATGTATAGGGGTTTACAAGAAGTTGTCTTGAAAGGAGGCGTGATGCAATTAAAATTGGGAAAAGAGTCATATTGCCTTCCTCTTTTACGGGTGGTGTTAGATATATGGTTCAAAATTATCGGGATGCAATGGCTATTTGCGGGTGGATTGGATATCTGATTTATTTTTGACAACGACGTGTAATCCTAAATGGGCCGAAGTAGTTCGATATCTTGAAAATGGTGTTTCAAAACCCGAGGACCGGCCAGATATTTTGTGTCGAATATTTAAAGCTAAACTTGATGGAATGATACGTGACATTAGGAAGAATAAGATATTTGGTGATATCAAAGCAGGTTCGTTTAACTTACCAAATTTTAGAGATCGTAAATAACTTGTCACATGAGTATTTATCGATTCTATTTATCAATTAATGAACTGATAAATTTTTTTTCTTCAATCATCTATACCATTGAATTCCAGAAACGGGGTTTGCCTCATGCTCACATATTGTTGTTTCTTGCAACTCAATTTAAATGTCGCTCACCAGAAGATATTGATACGATTATTTCTGCTGAAATACCCGATGAAATTGTTGATCCAGTTTATTTCAATGCTGTTAAGGATTTAATGGTTCATGGTCCGTGCGGGAAAGACAGGCTGAATTCTCCGTGTATGATTAATGGGCGATGTTCAAAGCATTATCCAAAAAAATTTGTGCCAGAGACTCGAATAGACGAAGATGGCTATGCTGTGTATAGAAGAAGAGATGATGGGAGAACTATTTTGAAAAACGGTATTTACTTGGATAATCGTCATGTCGTTCCTCATAATAGGTATTTGTTGGTTACATAAGGTGCACATTTGAATGTTGAATGGTGCAATCAGTCGCGTGCAATCAAATATCTGTTTAAGTACATAAACAAAGGCAATGATCGACTGACGGCCACGTTTTGTCAAACATCATTCGGAGAAAGTGTTGAACAGGTGGTTGATGAGATTAATCTATATTATGATTGTCGATATGTATCTTCTTGTGAAGCTGCTTGGAGATTATTTGGTTTTGAAATTCAATATAAAGACCTCTCATGGAACGTTTGAGTTTTCATTTGCCAAATGAACAGAATGTTATCTTCTCTGATTCTGATAATATTGAGTCCGTTCTACAACGTGATTCAGTTGCCCACAGTATGTTCTTAGGTTGGATGGAAGCGAACAAGAAATACGTTGAAGGCAGACATTTAACTTATTCACAATTTCCGACATTGTTTGTATGGAAATCTGATATTCGTGAATGGGTTCCAAGGCAAAGAGGATTTTCAATAGGCAGGATTTTTTTTGTTCCTCCCAGATGTGGTGAAATATATTACCTGAGGTGCTTATTAAATAAAGTTTGTGGAGCAAAGAGTTACAGTGAAATTCGTTTTGTGAATGGTATTCAATGTCAGACTTTTCGTGATGCTTGCTTTGAGTTAGGTTTGTTGAATGATGATGGGGAATATATTGAAGGTTTTGTCGAAGCTAACAATTGGTCAACTGCTTCCTCAATGAGAAGTTTGTTTGCGACTTTATTGACCTTCGGATGTATGAGTAAACCTGAGCATGTCTGGGATAAGTGTTGGACTTATTTATGTGAGGATGTTCTTCATAATCAAAGGTCTATCCTTAATCATCCAGGTTAGATTGTCATTTGTTTAAATGCAGTTCAAGAATTATTAGATAATTGTGATGCTATTTTTATGCCTATATAACATCTTTATTCTATTTTTTTCACTATCCAGGTTTGCTTTTGAATGAAATACAAGTTCGTAATTTTGGTCTTCTTTGAAATTGAGAAGATCTTAAAGAAACAAGGACGGAGTTTGCTCGAGTTTACTATGCTCCCATACCCTACTGCTGAGTACTTTCAAGTCACGAGCAATCGATTAATTCATGATGAGATGTGTTATGATAGAGAAAGTTTGGAAGTTGAATTCAAAGAACTTGTGGATAATTTAAATGATGATCAACGAGAAGTGTATAATGTCATTTATGAATCATGTTTTGAAGAAATTGGGAAGATGTTCTTTGTGTATGGGTATGGAGGGAGTGGCAAGACCTATATGCGCGAACTTTATACGCTCGATTGAGGTCTCGGGGTTTATTGTTTTGAATGTTGCCCCGAGTGGCATTGCTTCATTATTGCTACCGGAGGTCGATCGCTTCATTCTAGGTTTGCGATTCCTTTTAATTTAACGGAAGATTCAGTATGTAATATTAGTCAAGGAAGAAAAAGCAGAGTTACTAATAAAGGCACATTTGATAATATGGGATGAAGCACCAATGGTAAATAAACACTGTTTTGAAGCGTTAGATAGGAGTATGAGGGATATAATGAGAGTTGTTGATTATAAGAGAAATGAATTGCCGTTTGGTGGAAAGAGTATTGTGTTTGGTGGAGATTTTAGACAAATTCTTCCTGTAATTCCAAAGGGGAGCAGACAAGATATTGTTCATGCTACTATTAATTCGTCTTATCTATGGAAGCATTGTGTAGTGCTGAGGTTGACAAAGAATATGAGATTACAAGGATTGGATTCAAGTGTAAATTCTAATAAGTTAAGACAGTTTGCTGATTGGATAGCTAGAGTTGGAGATGGTAAAATCAATGAGCCAAATGATGGTATTATTCCCATTAAAATTCCAAAAGAGTTTTTACTTGCGAGATTTGATGATCCGATTATTGCAATGGTTGAAAATATATATTCCGAGTATTTGTACGGACGTAATGATTTATCTTACTTTGAAGAAAGGGCAATTTTGGCTCCAACATTAGATGTGGTTAATGCCGTTAATGAGTATATGGTTTCGTTGAATGTTCTTTGAAGGAAGGACGTATTTAAGTTACCGATGTTGCATGCCATACGATCAAAGTTCCGAGTCTTTGAATGATCTTCATACTCTGAATTCATAAATAGTATATCTATTTCCGGGCTTCGATCACAAATTGAACTTGAAAGTTGGCACTCCTGTGATGTTGATTCGTAATTTAGATTCTTCACTTGGTCTTTGTAATAGGACGCGTTTGATAATTACTAGACTTGGAAATCATGTTCTCGAAGGAGAAGTCATTTCTTCCGGTGATATTGGTAGAAAAGTTCTAATTTCCAGAATGTCATTGACACCATCGGATACAAGAGTTCCATTTCGATTTGAGAGGAGACAATTTCCGTTGATGATCTCATATGCCATGACTATTAATAAAAGTCAAGGTCAATCATTAGCTGTCGTTGGTCTTATCCTGAAAAGGCCTGTTTTTTGTCATGGACAATTGTATGTAGCTTTATCCCGAGTCAAAAGTTCGGATGGTCTTAAGATATTGATATGTAATGATGATAACCCTGGTGAATCCGAAGTTTGTACTGACAATGTAGTATATAAGGAAGTCTTTCATAATGTATAAAAATATTATCTAATGTTTGTACTGACAATGTAATCTTTAAGAATGTTTTTCATACTACATAAAAGTTCTTTACTTTTTATTTAAGTTTATTTATTGCATATTATTTGTAATAGTAATGCCCCGTGCATCGCACGGGTGTATACCTAGTATATATATATAAAGGCACAAGTGCAATCTAGTGCTAACTTTTCCCTCCAAAACATAGATGGTTCTAGAACATTGTTTTTTCTTTTAATTTATTGACATGCTCAAACTCCAAGACTTTAATAATGTAAGTAGTGATTGTAGGTCACTAGGCTCTAATTATTAACACTAACTATCAACTAACTCAGTTTCTAATACTAATATTTTATTCAAAAAATATGTTTCAGTTACTGTATATGTTGTCTGTTCTATATTACATAAAATGACAACTTTATCATTTAAAGTTTTCTTTTATCATTTTAAGTAAGTAATAATTTTTGAAAAAAATACACCATGCAACTATAAAATAAAATATGAAAATATAAATTGACAAAAAATCATTTATGAACACAATATAGAACAAAAAGGTTATTTATTTTAGAACAAAACTGGTTATTTATTTTGGGACAGAGACAGTAGTAATAAACTATTTTTTTTAATAAAATGGATAATTCATCGACTCTCCACGTTTCTCTCTCCTATTATACAACCCTCTTTTTATACGAGTATATATAATATAGATATGATTTTTAGTTTTTTTTTTTTTTGAAGTCATATTTTTTCTACTTAAAAAAAAAGTCATATTTCTTCTATCGTGCTCTTTTATTTTGTTATCTTATCAAAATAAACATTATCACATTTTACATAAAAAAAACATTTTTGATACGATTTTATCTAGGAAATTTTCTAAATTTTGTAATATTAATTCATTAAAATAAGCATCAATTTTTGAAAAATTATTATCTTAAAGTTATTATTTTTATTTTCGTCTATAACTTTTACATAGATAATTGTTTAAAATTTTAACTTTCTTTAAAATTGTTTTTAGATCGTGCATTGTAACGCTAGTTAGTTTAGGTATAAAGGGAGGAATATTTTAAAACATAAATGTATGTGAGTGTACTAAGACCTTGTTTATCGGTGATCTCATGCCTGGGTCGGAGGAAAAAGACAAGCTTTTGGAAAAAAAAAAAATGAAATGGAGATTGCACAACTTGGTGATCCGGATTGGTGATCCAATCTTGGATTGTGATCCAATCTTGCCATGTGTCCACCTGGTTGGTGGATTTTTTAAAATATACTTTTTCATTTTTAACTTAAATTATTTTTAATTATATTAAAAATTTATTAAAATAAAAAATAAAAAATATCAAAATTTTTATTTTTTTATCCTCTATAAATAGAGATCAAGTTTATTGAATTTGAAGCACATCTGAAATTCTCTCTTTTCTCTATAATTAAATCGTTTTTTCTATCTCTTTCCCTAATTTCTCATTGTTATTATGGATCCAAATTTTCCATTTGATTCAAACTCTCAAGAATATCTCAACTCTCAAAATTTTCAATTTGATCCAAATTTTCCATTTGATTCAAACACTCAAAATTTTGAAAGCTATTCACACTCTCAAGTTTCTCCAAATCTCACTCAATTTCCTACTTCTATAAATGTCCAACAGTCACAAAATATCTCTCGAAATTTATTTCAAGGCGATGAACAAACGGACACAAATCCTGAAAAGGGGGGGAAATGTGTTACTTGGCTTGTGAAAGAAGATGTGGCACTGATGTCAAGTTGGATTTTCGTTAGTGAAGATAGTGTGCGTGGAAATAACCAGAAGAGTACTGTTATATGGGCACGAGTGGCGAAATTATTCGAAGAAGCTCGAGCGGAGAATCCAGAAGAAATACATAAAAGAAATGTGAATTCAATGAAAAGTCGTTATAAACGACTTAATGATAATGTGAACAAATGGATTGCTGCATACAAGGAAGCATATGGTCGGAGAAGGAGTGGAATGAGCAAGAAGGATATTGAGACTGAAGCTCATACAATTTATGAGGCCGGTGGTAGCAAGTTTACCGATTTGCATGTTTTTCAAGAAGTTATGAGTAAACATCCCAAGTGGGAGTTAAATCTGAATCACAGTACAACACGTACATATGAAGATTTGGAGAACAACGAGGAGAGTGGTGGCAGCTCAAAAAGATCAAGGACAAATGAAGATGGGGAGTATTCAATCCCTTCAAACCCACAAACTCCAGTTTGTGATTCTCCAACAATTTCTCGTCCAGAAGGTAGAAATGTTGCTAAAAGGAAAGGAAAAGGTAAGGAATCACAAACTTCTTATATTTCTGATGAGTTTACTGCAGAAATTCGTGCACTGAGGCTCACAAGAGACAATGAAATTGAACTGATGAAGAAACTGGGAAATGATAAAATTGAAATGGAGCGCATGAAGGAGGAAAGGGAGCGTAAAAAAGAAGAAAGAAAAGCTAAGAAAATGAATGTCACGATGTTGACTGCATTGTTGGGGAAAGACCACTTGTCTCCAGAAGAAGAAGAAATGAAACGTCGTCTAATGGAAATTGTACTTGGGAATTGATTTAAATTTGGGTTCATGTAATTTAAATTTGCGTAATGTACTTTTTTTAATGTAATTTTAGTTTATGTTATTTTTATTATTGTAACTTTGGTTGTTTTAATCTAATTTAAATTTCACATGGATGTTTTAATTTTTGTCCTGGTGTTTATTATCATCTTTTATAGTGAGTTGTCAAAATCCATGTAATGAGTTGTTACATCTACTTTTTTCTTTTGTCAAATCCATGTAGTGAGTTGTCCTATTCTTTTATTGGAGTCGGAAAGTGATTTCACATGGATGTTTGTCAACTTTTTTCTTCAGTATCCATGTGATGTTTGTCCTATTATTTTACATCAACTTTTTTCTTTTGTCTACTTTTTCTTTGTAGATGGTTCAGAATTCATGTGATGTTTGTCAACTTTTTTCTTCAGTATCCATGTGATGTTTGTCCTATTATTCACATGTAAAATTCATGTGATGTTTCTAAAGTTCTATAAATGGTTATTGAATCCATATCAAACTTATAATAAAATTCATGCAGATATATTCCGTCGTAGATTTCGCATGTGTAAGCATGTTTTCCTCCGTATAGTTAGAGAACTCACTATCAGTGATGAATACTTTCAACAAAGGCATGATGCTACTGGTAGACAAGGCCTTTCAACATTGCAAAAATGTACTGCAGCCATGAGGGTGTTGGCGTATGGGACATCAGCTGACGCGGTTGACGAATATCTACGAATAAGTGAAGCTGTAACAAGAAAATCTCTTATTCGATTCGTAGAAGGTGTAATTTCAAATTTTGGCAACCAATATCTCCGACGGCCTAATGAACAAGATTTGGCAAGATTACTTTATGCTGGAGAACAACGGGGGTTACCTGGCATGATGGGAAGTATTGATTGCATGCACTGGGAATGGAAGAATTGTCCTAAAGCTTGGGCTGGTCAATTCGCAGGAAGAAGTGGAAAGCCAACTCTCATTTTGGAAGTTGTTGCATCATATGACTTGTGGATATGGCATGCATTCTTTGGAACACCAGGTTCGTGCAATGATATCAATGTACTTCATAGGTCTCCTATTTTCAATGATATTTTGGAAGGACGAGCACCTGAAATTAGTTACGTCGTGAATGGTCGGGAGAATAATATGGGATATTATCTCACAGATGGCATTTATCCAAATTGGGCTGCATTTGTTAAATCAATTACTTCTCCTACAATTCAAAAGCACAAGTTGTTTGCTCAACATCAAGAAGCTGCTAGAAAAGATGTTGAACGGGCTTTTGGAGTTCTACAATCCCGGTTCGCATTTATCAAACGCCCATGTCTTATTTGGGATCGCCATAGCATCGGAAGAATTATGATGGCTTGTATCATCATGCACAATATGATAGTAGAGGATGAACGAGACACATATCAGACTTATTATGATCCTGCAGAATTTCAAAATGATAAACCTACAAACTGTCAAAATGGAGTGGTGGAAGAAGATGATGATCAACCTTTTCAATATTGTACCGAACGAGTTGCAAATTTATCGACATATATGACTAACAGAGCACAACTCCGTAATAGAGAAGCCAACAAAGCTCTTAAAGATGACTTGATCGAGCACATATGGCAAAAATTTGGTAATAATAATTAAATATGAAATTTCAATTTATGTATTTGTAATTTTATTTTTGTGATGTATTTATAAAAAGTGAATTTGAATTTCAAATGTAACTTCATTTTTATATTTTTTATATATCGTATTTTTGTATAATAATTATATAAATTTAGTAATATAAAATGAACATACCAAAAGTGTCAAGTTGGGCTAAGCAAGTAAAGCCCAAACACAGATAGCATGGACACCCATATCCTCAATGAGACTGATCCAATCAGAACAAGGCCCAAGGCCCATCTCAAACATCAGTCGACTAAGCCCATGGTTCGACCTACCAGGCCCCGACCTAACTTAGTCCGACCTCATGATCCACACTACAATTCGGGCACGAATCATGCTCTACTGACGGTCCAGTCGACCATTCCACAAATGGCGACCTCGACCTAAATTAACAAGTGACGACTTGATACTTGCAGGCGTATTTGGTTGAACCATTCTCATAACCACATCCCTACAAATCAGGGGACCGTTATAGACACGTTCCCATTACTAATAACCGCCGCTACAATCACGGAGCACATGTCGCCTCCCCAAAAATACATCACTCTTGTCTATAAATACTTCATCACTACCAAACGGTGAAAGGTAACTGCCATTTTGTTATCTGAATTCTATATTCAATACATTTTGAGCTTTATACAACTGTGATCTTACTCTCACGCCCGAGCGTCTTCGCCGGAGACACATCCGGCTAGTTGTGGGTTCTGATTAATCCAGAAAAAATCAAGGCTTTAGTCGACATGAAGGCTCCCACCAGTGTCAAAGAGATGCAGCGACTTAACGGAAGGGTAGCAGCTCTTGATCGTTTCATATCAAAGTCAGCAGAGAGGTCTCTCCCCTTCTTCAAAGCATTGAGGGGGACGAAAAGTTTTGAATGGACGACCGAATGTCATTCGTCGTTCCAACAGCTGAAGGATTACCTCGCTACTCCACCTCTCCTGAGTAGCCCGACCACTGGTGAAACTTTGTTTATGTATTTATCTGTGGGAGATAAATCAGTGGCAGCGGTTTTGGTTAGAGAAGATGAAGGGCTTCAAAAGCCATTATACTACATCAGCAAGGCCCTATCAGATGTGGAGAGCAGATACTACAATGCTGAGAAGGTCGCTTATGCCCTAGTCGTGGCTTCAAGGAAGCTGCGAGCTTATTTTCTGGCTCATCCAATTGTGGTTCTTACAAATGCCCCCCTTAGAAAAATTCTTCACAAGCCGGAGAGTTCAGGTCGACTTCTCAATTGGTCAATTGCCCTTACTGAATTTGACATTGAGTATCGACCTCGAAAGGCGTTGAAGGCTCAAGCTCTAGCTGACTTCTTGGTCGAGCTTACGTTCACCAAGGAAGACGACGAGCAGCGAGCTCCAAAAGAAAAGGCTAAAGGGAAGAAGTCGAGTCCTGTGTCACCATCGCCTACCCGACGATTGTTGGAAGGTCTATTCAGACGGATCAGCGACCAAGAATAGCAGTGGAGCTGGGATAGTGCTAATTGAACCAGAATCTGGGACAGTGTACGAGGAGTCATTAAGGTTCAAGTTTGATGCTTCCAATAACCAAGCCGAATATGAGGCTTTAATCATACGGCTATTAGTACGCCAAGTGTTTTGGAGCTACTAAGATCATGGCCTACTGTGATTCCCAACTGATAGTCAACCAGGTCAGAGGCGAGTACGAGGTGCTTAGTGCCACGCTGATCAAATACTGCGACCTGGTGAAGGAACTGATAAAGGATTTGGAATTCTGGGAGATCCAAAGGATTGGAAGGGAGGACAACGAGCTAGCCGACCTCCTCTCAAAATTAGCTACTTCAGATGAACCACATGATGAACCTATCTCCTTCCTCGAAAGTCCAGCCTATTGTGAATGTGTGCCCAAAATTTTGTTTCATTGGAATTCACTCGAGTTTGAAGACATCCGAGTTATTTGAAAAACGGAGTCGCCACGCCATTTTGATTACCTCAAAACTTTGAAAAAAAGGTTTTATGGGTTCGGAGGTTAAGTTACCCCTTGGGAAGAACGTTTGGCGTTCACCCAAAGTGCCTTGCCGGAGCAAGTCTCCCTAGATTTCATTAATCGTGTTTGCTTGCGTGCTTTCTTTGTGTGCATGTGTTTGAAAATAAGGGGGGGGGGAATGTCCCAAGTTGTCTTCCGGACATACAAACCATTTGTTGGTTGTCGCTCGGGATTCCTTGGAATTTATGTATTTGGGATTATGATCCCGTCCTCATCTTATGACTTATGATCATCGCATTTTAAACCTCGAGACCCTCGGGACTTGCGTGATCGAGAGAATGACTCTCTTTTGGGTCAAAGATGAGGTTCTTTAGGAAGGAATGTCCTTAGCCCATCAATCCTACGCTTTAAGACGGTCGAGCTCGTATAGAGGCTTCATACTCATTCTTAAGCGATAATTGGAGATATAGGGTTCAAGGTTATCCTTTTCCTAAAGAAATCATGAACCTTTAATGGAAGGAACGATACAAAGATGAGAACTTTTACACCGGTCCGTTCCAAGGTTGGGGAAAAGGGGGAATGCATGAAAAATGACTCTTTAATGAAAAGATGACATTTTTAGGTTGCAAATGATGCACTTTGATTTAAAGAAATGATCTTTATGCAAATGATGCATAAAGATTTGATTTTTATGCAAATGATGCATTGAAAAAGGGGTTTTGATGCAAAGGATGCATTTTTATTGGAAAAGATTTGATCTTTATATGCAAATGATGCATAAAGATAACATTTTTATTGGAAAATAGGGATTTTAGGTGCAAAGGATGCACCTTTATGAAAAAGACTACATTTTTATGACAAATGAGGTCTTAATGCATGCAAAGGGGGAAGGGGGTGATAAAGATATGATCTTTATAAATAAATGCCAAGTCCCAAGCAAGATATATGAATGCAATGAGCAAGTATATCAATTAAAATGCAAGGTTAGGGCGTGCGAGGTTACCAATCGTTTCCTTCGCTTCTTCGGACGGAGCTAGGAGGAGAGGTTCTTCTTGGGTCTTCAAGGAGGAGGGAGATGGCTTCTTGAGCTTCTTCTTCGCCTTCTTGAGCCTTCAAGGGTTTTCTTCACGTCTGGACTGCTATGGAGTGTGTGTGTTTGATTGTTTGTGTTGTTGTTGTGTGTTGAAATGGGTAGAGGAGGGCTCTATTTATAGGCAGTCTGGATAAGGCTAATGAAGCCGTGCGGCTGCAGGCCCTTTGCAAATGAGGCCGTGCGGTCTTATCCATTATGACTCAGCATTCTAGAACCATGCAAGGTGGCATTATTCTAGAAGCTTCTCCCTAATTAAGAAAAACGTGTTTTCTTAATTAGGAAGGCTCTTTACAGCCCTAATTTTAATTTGGGACTGCTCTAGGACATTTCCGGAACACTAGGAAGGTCAGGGAATTACCGGAAACTTACCGAAATGTCGGGAAAATTAGCTTAGGAAGGCATGAGCGATTTGGGTACTTACGAAGCCCCTCGGCAACGTCACTTGCAAGGCGAGTGGGGTTGTCGATAGAAAAGGATCCGATCTGGCGAATGCCGAGACGGATTGGGTGACCAAGGTGGTCGAGTGGCTGAACCTTTTGGAAGGCTACCTACGTATCCCGGAGGAATCAAGCCGGGCCGTAGTTCGGAATTAGGATCGGCGGGGAAGGAAGAAGAGAAAGCGGTCTCTTGCCGGGAAAAGAAGAGAAAATGACCTAGGAGGTCAAGCAATTGATCCTACGGGGATATGCTAGGAGTGACCCGGGTGGTCGAATATTTGAACTTTTATGAGGGGACGCTTTATCACCGAGGAGTGACAAAGAAACGGGGTGACCAAAGTGGTCGAATGGGTTTGAACCTTTTATAAAAGGCTACCTACGTATCCGGAGGAATCAAGCCTTGATCGTAGTTCAAGCATCACTAGATAGTTAGGAACGATGTCTAGGATCCTTGAGATTTTGACAATTCGGAGGAGTTTGTCACTGATGAAGCTAGAGCTTATGGCGCTATCTCTTTATGACGGAGATAGAGGTAACTTAAGTTGGGAAACTTGAGCGTACGTCACTATTCGCGGATAGTGGTATCACAAATTGAAATGACTTGGGCATACTTCACTATTCGCGGATAGAGGTAGCACAATTTGAAATGACTTGGGCATACTTCACTATTCGCGGATAGAGGTAGCACAATTTGAAATGACTTGGGCATACTTCACTATTCGCGGATAGAGGTAGCACAAGTTGAAATGACTTGGGCATACTTCACTATTCGCGGATAGAGGTAGCACAAGTTGGAATGACTTGGGCATACTTCACTATTCGCGGATAGAGGTAGCACAAGTTGGAATGACTTGGGCATACTTCACTATTCGCGAATAGAGGTAGCACAAGTTGGAATGACTTGGGCATACTTCACTATTCGCGGATAGAGGTAGCACAAGTTGGAATGACTTGGGCATACTTCACTATTCGCGGATAGAGGTAGCACAAGTTGAAATGACTTGGGCATACTTCACTATTCGCGGATAGAGGTAGCACAAGTTGGAATGACTTGGGCATACTTCACTATTCGCGGATAGAGGTAGCACAAGTTGGAATGACTTGGGCATACTTCACTATTCGCGGATAGAGGTAGCACAAGTTGAAATGACTTGGGCATACTTCACTATTCGTGGATAGAGGTAGCACAAGTTTAGAGTTCTGACAATTCGGAGGTTGTCACCTAGTGTTATCCCGTTATAACGGAATTAACGGAGGTGACTGGGAATAAAGCTTGATTGCTAAAGAGATAAGGGATATTTTACGAAAAGATGTTATCTTGGTTAAAAGATAACGGAAATTGCATGCCCAGTGGAAGGTCCGGGCGGGATTGTAATTTACGCTCGGAGCGAATGAAGCCGCCGGCATGAGATGGAGAAAAAGAAGCCGTACGGCTAGAGACTGTTTTTCCAGATTATTTAAAATCGGGTTTTGAACGGGGGCAGGCACTTGTTGCCGCCCAAGAACGCAGAGAGAGAAGAGAGAGAGAGAATTTCGAAATTCTTGACCCCTTTTTGCTTCCCTTTGATTTGAGATGGATCGGAGGGCAATCCCATCACCGAGGCAAGCAAGGAGAAACATCTCGGCGGCGCGAGAAGGAGGAGGAAGGAGCTCGTTCGGACGGAGAGGAAGTATGACTTCCTTACGCCTCCATCGGAGCTTTACAGGGGAGAAGGGAGCACAAATCGACGAACCCGCGATCGGTTGGGGTAAGCATTCTCATTTTGCTCAAATCCGATGATTTTGCTTGATTTTTGAATGATTTAGGACTTGACCCGAATTATAGGATTTTGAATGATTTTTTTTGAATGATTTTGAGATGCATGAACAACCTATGAGGTTAAGAATGTGCAATGTGCAACTTGTTTGATGAAAATTATGAGAATGACTCACTTTTTTATCGCAAAATAAAGTAAGAATGAGAATTTTTTTCAAAATATGAGACGGAGTTCTTGCCTTGTGCTAGAACTAGGTCAAAATTCTGATTTTCAATGAGAAAACATGATTTTGAAAATGATTCATGCATGCCATTTTTTTTTGAAAGAATAATGCTTATGTGCAAAAAATTGTGATTTTGTGCTTTAGGAAAGCAATGACGCGTTTCAAGTGATGAAAGACACGTTTTTGATGCAAAAGATATGCTAGAAAAACTTTTATGAATGCTTTTCTTTTGAAAATATGTGCACTTTTGAATATATGCATGCTTTTGAAATGATATGAAGGACTGACGCTTCTTTTTGATGTGCTTGTCTACAGGAGAACAAGTCTAGAGGACCGTCGGAGATTGTAGTCAAGCTTTGGCGAGAGGATCTTAGGATTTTGAGAAGAATGGGGCAAATCCCAAGCGGTGGTGAGGGCTCTGGCTGGATGCATTTGTAGAGGCTATCGGCGGGGGTGTCCACATCACCTCTAAGAGCGAGGGCTTGGTCCAGGCCCTTTACGAGTTACGGTGGGATAGTACCCATAGCTTTCACTGAGTGAGGGAGAGGCGCGGTGACTCTGCCGATTTCACGGCTATTGCGCGGCCTACGGTTCACGGGAGGCCCGTGACTTGGAGAGACCATATTATGGCTGAGGAGTTTCGGGCTTTGGTTGGATTTGAGTGATTCCCAGTGGGGATGGAGACACGGAATGTCGAGTGGCGATTCGGACTAGCATGCGAGAATTTTCTTTGCTAATGATGTGGCCGCCCTTGAAGTGGCTAGAGCATTCATATGGTTGATGCTATCGGTCACCATTTTTGCTAGTGCAGGACGATAGCTATGACTTGCCTCCTCGACTCTGCGGAGGATGTGGATGGGATAGGGACGGTCTCTTGGGGAGAGGCCGGATTGGCGGAGTTGTACTTCTCGTTGGACATGTACAGTCGAACAAAGTTTCCGTATTTGCTTCTCATTTGCCCTTGAGGTAGTCTCCCTTTTTTTTTTTTTTTTTCTTTTCTCTTTTCTGTCTTGAGACTTTTATAAGAGAAAATGACCTTTTGATGTTTTGAACATGCGGGCCTGGTTTTGCGAGGTGATCGGGTTCTTCCCTTGGAACCCGGCGAGTGATGTCACCATCTTCCACTGCTATGGTTATTTGGAGGAGATGCGAGAGATAAATTCACGGGAAGACCGGATTACCTTCGATTACAAAATGGTGAGGCCGGTCATCAACGAGGATGGGCACGATGGAGTGGACTTCTACCCACAGGGCGAGTATCCAGAGATTTTCTTTGGGAGATGCCATCGAGGTGACGAGGCGAGAGGAGGTGGCTCGCGGGGCGACATGTGATGTCATCTACTTGGGGGACCGCTTCTCGGCGGCATGGCCATGTTCCTCCATTGGATGCCATTACTCCTTCGGGATCCTCCAGGCACGGATCTTTGCGGCCCGGGGATTGGCCGAGAGGATGAGATAGCGAGGTACCGGGCGAGGCGTAGGCTGCGGAGGAGTATTTCGACATGGACACCCCCTGCTGTGTTTGTGGAGCGGCGCTGAGGACGCCACGAAGCTAGTGAAGGCGGCGGTCACTCGGGGATATGGGGAGGATGAGCCCTGCGGCCCCGATCCCTCTGCACATACGTCTATGTGGTCCATGGAGTGCCGAGGAGGATGAGGATACTGTCCCCGATGCTAGGGAGCCCCGGTACACCTTGCGCTTTGATAGCCTTTGTAAGTGTACTTTTAGGGTCTTATTCCCTTTTTAGCTTTAGATTTTTACGCTTTTGCAATTTTACGAGATTTTACGAGATTTTTCTCTTCTTTTTCTCGGGTTCCGGCTCGCACTTACGATAGGCTGGTCGGGCGGAATAGGGGCTGGAAAGACATGTGCCGGTCTCTTACGAGGAAGGCGCTGCGCTTCGAAGGCGGCGGCGGATGCGCGGGAGCACAGGCGCAAGAGACGGCACGTCGGGGGCACGGCGTCTACCTCGTCGGCCTCGGAGTACTCTTCCCGGTGCCATGCCTCGGGGCGGGGACCCAACGGCGACGTGCAGGCATTTGGGTGAGTATGAGCACGATGACATCCATTTATCCGATGCGAGCGATCAGGAGGATGTGATGAGGGAGGCTAGCATTTATGAGCTGAGTAGCGATGAAGATGAAGAAGAATCGGAGGCCTAGGAGGTCTCTAGAATAGGCTTGGAACAAAAACAAACAATTTACAATTTTTATGCACAACTTGTTTATTTTTTTGCTTTATTTGGGCGCCGATGGGGCGAAAACATTGTATTTACATTTTATTTGCTTTTCTAATTCATGCTTTTTCAATTTGCATATTATACGAGCCTTGGGCGACTTTTTGCTGGAATTGGGGTGGCGGGCCAAAATGATTTATAATGGTGTATGAATGCTTGAATGGCTTGGATATGTTTTGTACGAGGTTTTGGTTGAAAAAGTGGGGTGAAAACTCCCTTGGGCAGCAACTTTGGTTCTTTGCAGAATTTCTGCGAGAGGGCTAATGTAGCCGTGCGGCATGGCCTTGAGGGCAAATGAAGCCGTGCGGCTAACGGTTCTGTACGAGCTGGTTATTTTACGAATAAAAGCAAGGCTTGGCCATTTCATTTCATTTTCACTCTAGACTTGTCCCAATTGTTCCCAGAGCATATTTTGGACCGAAAAGCACCCTCTTTGAACACTTTGCGATGGAGAAGCCCGTTAGATTGCAAAGGGAAAGCGAGACCATTTTCTATCCGGTCTTCAATCTTGGGCGAGACATAACTTCCAAAATCACAAGGGACTGCTTGATTCTTCCTTCAAGATCAAGTCTTTATGGCATTTGAGGGATCTCCCGCCCGATTGGGATACGTTGAGAGCCGCGGCAAAGTTAAGGACGTCAGGAGACATGTTTATTGCTTTTCTTACAACGAAATCGTCCCAACGCACGAAGACTTGAGCCTTGATTGGGGGTCCCAGGGCGAGGCTATATCTATTCCGCTGATCGGAGACGTGCCGGTGACGGTAAAGCTTGCATCTTTTCTGCGAGATTCCTTTGGGAGAGGGTGAGAGGATGATGGTAGCCCGGATAGGATTGACCTTTACGATATCCGGGCGGAGTTTGGGTCTCCCGAGATATAGGCTGCGACCACGGTGGCTATGGATGCTTTCATTCTCTGCGTATTCTGTTTTTGTTCAACTTCTTGAGTCAGTGGGGATGCTGTCATAGTGGCCTCTTGGACATGGTCGAGGCTGCGAGTGGGAAGGATATTGTCCGCTGGTTTTGGGAGAGACATTTCATGGGATCGATAGGATGGCTCGGGAGACCGTTTCATGAGGTCAGGAGTCCGGCTATGTTGACTACGTAGGCTGCGGGGAGAGGCTCGGGGCTTTGCACGGGGCTTTGCCGACTCGGTGCCCTTGGGTGATTTCTCGGAGAGGTGCGCCTAGGCGGCGAGGAACGGGGTAGGCGGGAGGCGATGATGGCTAGGCTATCCACTTCGGACATCCGTTGGTGGATACCACCTTGGAGGTTGCGGACCGGGAGGATATTTCGGGAGTCTTATGCTTTGTGAGGGTTCCGAGGATTCTGCTGGTCGTCCTTCTACATACCACTTGGTATCCGGGCGGTTTGGGGCTTTACGGGAGCCATTGAGTGATTGGGAGGACATCCGGACCATGGAGGTGGTGTCATTGGACATGAGTGATCCGGCCCGGCTTCTCTTTCTTCTCGAGGGCTTGGACACATCTTGCTTTCCCACGGGGCTATCTTCGGGAAGCGGGAAGAGCACCATCTTGACCACTTTGTCTACTTGGGTAGTACGAGAGGGAGATGGGAGCGACTCGGGCTATCTTGGAGGATAGACGTCGAGCTTTATTGGGAGGCGGCTGTGACTCGAGTAGGACTACGAGGGAGGCGAGGCTAAGGCGAGTTGCCATAACCAATCGAGTGACTTGGTCGAGAGATATGGAGGCTCGGTACAAGAGATTGTCAGGAGTCGCTCCTTTGGCCCGAGGCTCGGAGGGAGGAGGTGCGGACTCGTGCTCGTATAGAGAGCGCTCATTGACACGGGGTTGGTAGAGGCTCCGGTGAGGATACCGAGAGGTCGGGATGAGGGATACCGACATTATTGAGAAGAAAAGGAAGAAGACTCGACGAGGCGGAAAAGGGAAGAAAGGCGAAGAAAACTCGGCGAATGACGGCGACAAGTCTTTTCTCAAGATCCTCTTATTGCCATTTGCAAACACATTAGTTTATTTAGGCATTTTGTTGTATTTTAGATCTTTTTAGCGAGGTTAGCGAGTTAAGAGGTAGGCAGGTGCTTGAACTCATCAAGAAGTTTTTAACTTGTAATGAACAAGAAATATTATCTTAAAAATTAATCAAGACACATTTCATGGAAATTCAAATGTCTTTATTGATTGGGACCCGTTTTATGGCCCGAAATGCCCTTTATTATTTAGGGCGCACTTCATGGAAGCTTGATTGTCCTTTTTATTATTTAGGACGCATTTCATGGAAACTTAATCGTCCTTTTTATTGTTTAGACCGAACCATATATGGTGCCTACGTTCCCCTTTTACAAGAAAGGCTAAGGGCTCGGGTCTTCGTAGTTCATTACGGTGAACCAATTTTTTATGTGCGGCCATTTGTCTTTTGCCTAGACCGCCCTTTTTGGGGTTTTCGGCCTAGTTTGGGCATTACTCTTTTGCACTAAGATTTTTTTTTTTTTTTTTTTTTTTTATATGTGCAACCATTTGTCTTTTGCCTAGACCGCCCTTTTGGGGTTTTCGGCCTACTGGGTATTACTCTTTTGCACTTTTCTTTTTTTTTATTATTATTTTTTATCGAGATATAGTATCTTCGGAGTTTATCACCGTTGATTTGGGTGGACAAAGGGATTGCCATCCAAGTCTGCAAGCTTCATTGCTCCTCCGACGGTATCTTACGCACCACATAAGGGCCGATCCGGACGGGTTCCCATTTTCCCAGGGGTTGTCTACGGTAGGGGCTTTACTTTCGGCACTAAGTCGCCCTCTTTGATATCTACTGGCCTTGACCTTTTTATCAAACGCTACGGCCATTCGCCTGCAGTAGGCTCGGGTGTGTTCCATGGCTTTTAGCCTTCTCTCGTCAGCGGGGCTAACTCATCATGCGAGGCTGCGCAACCATTCCACTTCATTGACACTTTGTTTTCCGGGAGGACCCTTAATGACGGGATTTCCAACTCCTGGTAACACTTTGCTTCCATCAGTAAGTTAGGGCAAAAGGAGTTTCTCTGTGGGCATTCGACGAGACGTTACGCCCCGAGTGCTAGGTGCGGCTTTTCGGGCCAATCACGACCACGGGTGGCCATCTTAGGATGATCCGCTCGAGTGTCTTATTAGCGGCTTCCACGGCTCCATTGGTTTGAGGTGCATGTACGGGGACGACTTGTGGCGAGTAACTACGGGTCGACGACGGCGGTCTATCGCGATCTCCTTCGAAGTGTGACCCATTATCGGAAATGATCTCGTTGGGCACCCCATATACGCACATTATGTTTTCTTTGATGAGCTGGGCCACTTTTACGGAAGTGAGGACCTTGTAGGACTTGGCCTCTACCCACTTTGTGAAGTAGTCGATGGCTACCAACACGAACTCGTGCCCATTGCTTCTATAGGGGATATTTTCCCTATCACGTCAATGCCCCAAGTTGCAAACGGCCAAGGAGTCGTCATGCGATGCGGTCATGAGGTGGGAGATGGTTGAGGTTGGCAAGCCGGCGGCATTTGTCGCGAGTTCGGACGTGTTGAACGCGATCTGTTTCCATGGAGATCCGGTAGTAACCCATTACGAGGATCACTTGCATCGGGGCTCACGGCATTCATGTGAGGACCGCGGGGACCATTGTGGACTTCGGTCATCAACTCTCTGGCTCTTTCTTGAGTGACACATAAGAGGAGTGGTCCTTGATACCGCTTCTTGTATAGGTTGCCTCCTAGAATGACATAATGAGAAGCCAACCTTTTCGGGGCTTGTAAGATCTTGGCTCACGATACCTTCTTTCGGTCTACCTTCTTCGTCTATGAAAGGCGACTCTCCGTCTTTGAGGAATTGGTAAATACGGTTGTACGAAGGTTCCTTTATAGGCTCGGGTCCCAGGTCAGCTTCCTGACGAAAGGCTGGGGCTTCTCTTCTACCCGCTCTGAAGGGCTTTATGGCTTTTCCCTCGGGGATCTCTACTAATGAGGCTAGAGTAGCTAGGGCATCTGCGAATCTGTTCTTTTCCCTCGGCAAGTAGTGGAAAGTCACTTCTACGAAGCTGTCCGATCCAACTCCTCCGTATGGGCATGATACGGGATTTGTAGATTAGGGTCACGAGTCTTCCACTTGTTGGAGACTTGGTTGATGATCAGTGAGTCTCCAGTAAACCGAGCTCCTTGACATTTCTTTCTAAGGCGGCCTCGAACCCGGCAATGCGGGCTTCATACTCGGCGGCATTGTTCGTGGCGAGAAAGTTCAACTTGAGGGCTATGGGGGTATGCTCATCTTTCGGATCGACCAATAGCATTCCTACACCATTTCCTCTTTTGTTAGCGGCTCAGTCAAAGAACAGTTGCCATCTATTTTCGGGCTCAGCTGCAAAGATCCCTTCATGCGGAAATTGGGGTTCGGGCCCTTTGTCTTCATTCTTGGGGAAATTCGCCGGGTGATCGACAATGCTTGACCCTTGATGGCCTTTCTAGTCACATAGTTGATGTCGTATTACGCCAAGAAGAAGGACCACTTCGCTAAACGCATCGAGAGGGAAGGCTTGTCGAAGATGTACTTGATGGGGTCCATTTTCGAGACCAAGTTCACGGGGTGGGCTTGCATATAATGCTTCAACTTGCCGACTACCCGGACCCGAGTCTGCACTGAAGTCTTTTCACATCTTTGAGTAATTGAGCTCACTCCACTTGTAGCTTCCGGTGACAAAGTAAATGGCATTTTCTACGAGAGTCTTTCTTCTCTTGAGCAAGCATAGCCCCATTGCCGTGTACGTGACGGTGAGATAGAAGCGAGAAGAGGCTTACGTCTATGTGGGGGCATAGTACGCGGGGGATGTACTAAGTATGCCTTGATGCGGTCAAAGGCATCTTGGCATTCTTCGGTCCATTACGTGTCCACATTCTTCTTCATGAGCTTGAAAGATGGGCTCGCACATAGTGGTCAGCGATTGTGAAACGGGTGATGTCTTGCAATTTACCCATGAAGCTCTTGACTTACATGCGGGTTTGAGGTGGCCTCATATCCATGATGGCTTTGATCTTTCGGGGTCAACTTCTATACCTCGCTCCGTGACCATGTGCCCAGAGCACTTTTCCCCTTGTCACTCCGAAGGTGCATTTGGCGGGGTTTAGTCTCATGGAATCTTTGTCTCGGCCTCTCAAAGAATTTTCGTAGGTCAACAAAGTGCTGCCCACCTTCTCCTTTGGAGTGGATTATCATGTCGTCTACGTAGACCTCAATCTCCTTGTGGATCATGTCATGAAAAAGTGCGGTCGTGCCCTTTGGTAAGTAGCCCCGGCATTCTTGAGTCCGAATGGCATTCTTGTATAATAGTAGGTTCCCAGCGGTGTGGTGAAGGCTGTCTTTTCTTGGTCTTCCTCGGCCATCTTGATGCTGGTTGTAGCACAACGAAAACCATCAACGAAGGATTTGACTTCGTAGTTGGCGATGGAGTCCACCGGGATGTCTATGTTTGGCGAGAGGGTAGTCGTCTTTGGTGGCCTTGTTCGGATCTCGGGAAATCCACACGGCGGCGCACCTTCCCATTGGCCTTGGTTACGGTCACGATGTTGGACAACCATGTCGGGTATTCAATAACTACGATGAACCCTACCCGCAGTAGCTTCTCAATTTCTTCCTTGACTGTAGAGACCATTAGGCTTGATCTTTCTCGGTTTTGCTTTGCGGCTTAGCATGCGGTGCTAGAGGGATTACGTGCTCTACTATCGAACTGTCTAGCTTGGCATATCTTTGTATGACCATGCAAACACGTCGACGTATTCTCGAGCGGCTCGATCAATCTGTCCCTTTCAACCCCCTGGAAGAAGCTTCCAATCTGTGTCTCTTTAGGTTCCTCAATAGTACCCAAGTTCACACTTATCAAAATCTCCTCGGCGGCTTGGGCCCGGTTTTCCTCTTTTACGAAACACCTTAAAGATTTCTTTAATGTATTGTTCGTTTAGTGTGTTTGCATCTTGTTCAAATGATTCATTATTAAGCTGTTGTTAAGTTTTGAGTTAATTTATCATTTGTTAAGTTGGCAATAAGAGGATAATCGAAAGATTTGTCATTTCATTCAAGATAAGGGGAAAGATGACATCGATTACATTTTCATAATCCTCGGGCGTAGAGGCCTTCGGATGACTACGAGAATTTGGAATTCGAAGATTCTGACTCGGCGAATAGATAACGGGGTGTTTGACACGGCCAAGGGTTGAGAAGGACGGGTACCAATCCAAGCTCGTGATCATTTCTTTGTCGGCGGCTATCGGCCACGAGAATGTCTCCCAATTCTTCAATGGCATTTACGTCTTAGTCACCAAAGTGCGAGGATCAAAATGACTTTCACCATCGTCTCCAATAACGGCAACTATCTCATTATACGGGCTGAAGTCGATCAAGTGCGGGATTTGTGCTTCTTCGTCAAACAACTCTTGCAAACCCCAGCTTTGTCTTCGGCTTCTTTGGCGGCTTCTATCTGGCTGATCTTTGGAAGAGCTAACTCAAGGCGGAGAAGTCCATTGTCCGGATCTTGACCTTTTGACCTTGGCCGGATTTCCTTTGAAGACGTACTCATTACGAACGGTAGTGGTAGCCCCGAGGATATACGGCAAATCAAGGAACATTCTTCGAACGGGATTGGTGGCTTTCCCCTAACTTTCTCAAGGTTCTCTAGAAGGGTTTTACGCGAGGAGATACGCGATCACTTTCATCATATTGTGTCCCTCCTTTTACAAAGTAATGGGTCGAGAGACGGTGTAAGGATGGAGTTTGGACCCCTTCACCTTTCGTGCCTTTAGCTTTTACGGCATCCCGAGAGTTCGGTTTGTACCCCAAGCCATATCGGTAGTCTGCTCCTTCACATCGATGATGGTGTTACGACCTTGAAGTCTTCTACCCAATCGAAGTCACGGAAGATAGCTCATTTTCGCATCATCCTCATGGCGGGAGGGATTTTATCGGAAGTAGTGGTGAGGTCGGTGCAACATACTTGTGCCTTGGAAGAAGCTACGGAGAATCCGGTCAATGCTAACCCTTCATCATCATGCTTGATCTCCAATATCGGGATGTCCGGTCTTTGGTTCCTTCTCTTGTGACCTTGTCCCCATAAATGGTGGTGATAGTTCCATCGCTCATTGAAATTTGGCCTTGCGATGCAAAGTAGAGGCTACCCCGTTTATACGGTGGATCCAAGGCCGTCAATGAAGGCGGTAAATGAAATCGGAATATCAATAACTTGAAAATCAACATCCATGACCTTTTTCCGAACCACATCTTGAGAGTGGCGATCCCCAAAGCGATCGTGCGGTGGAGTCGTATAGGCCTTAATAGTCGACTAGAAGGCTTTAAGTCTGTTGGCTTCGATCCAATAAATCCATCATCTTAGGCGGCAAGACATTCATTGCGAGACCCCAGTCGACTAGTACTCGTGGCAATCGACGCTCTTCTAGCGGGTTTGTGATGTAAAGAGGTTCGTTGTGACTAGCCCCATACTTTGGCGAGGTCCATTCGGTGAAGGTAATGATGTTTCCGTAGTGGATATTTCCAATCATTTGGACGACCTCATACGGGGTGACATCTATGGGCACCGTGGTCTTGGCCAAACTTTCTTCTAGCTTCAATTTATGAGGGTATGAAGAGGTTAACGGGGACCATAAGGAGATATTGGCTTGGGTACACTTCAGCGAGTTAGGAGTGGATCCTCTTTATCAGTCGAGGCTTTTACGCTTCGGCTTATAAGGTCTTTTATCTGTCTTTGGTTAGAGACGGCATTCCTTTTGTCACCCTTAAGGGCTGCACTCGATACTCATCTGTCCCGGCAGGAGTCATCACATAGACATTGGATTTTCCTTGGTCATTATTCCCTCTTGGAGGATTGTCAATTCTTTCAAAGTCGAGGCGGATTCTTGCGGCGTATGGCCAGTCTGGCGATTGATCGATTGACGGTCGTCGGAAGCATAGGCGGCTTCAGAATGCAGTCCCGAGTTACCGGCTTTTTGACCTTTTCACATTCTCCGTTTAAAGCTTTCAGTCTCATTCAAACTTTTCAAAGTCGGCATGCAACAAGAATTATCACTTTCGGAGTTTGGAGCTTGGCAAATGGCTTTCTCATCCGAACCTAGCAACTTCTTTAACAGTAGGATCACATTCCTCATCCTTTGTCGAAGCATGTCTTTTCTTTCCAGGGGTCAACCTTTTGACGGCATTTTGGACATTGGCTAAACACTTTCGAAATGGGAAATTCCATCATCAATAAGGATTTGCGGGGTCAAACCTCATGGCGGGTTCCTTTTCCTTCTTGTCGAGAGATATTTTCCGGGCTTTTTGGCTTACGGGCTAACCACTCCTCTATTGTCCCTTAGGCACTTCGGCGTGTCTTCATCGGTGTCACTACGGTAGCTCTCGTGGGAACTTTCGTCTTGGCTCTTATGACCAATGAGGGCAGAGCGAGTCGGGATACTTGACGCCATATGAGGGTATCTCGAGACTCTTCCTCGGGCTTAGGGATTACCGGGAAGACATCATTATCATCGTAGGACATAAAGGGGCTGGGGTCGCCTCTAAACTTCGAGGACTCTTTCCAAGGCATCCATACATTCTTCTTGAGACCAAGTTTCGGGAGTGACTACTAACACTTTGTGATAGAGTCTACCCTTCGATGAGAGTTTGGTTTCGGCGACGCTTACATGTTCTAGATCGGTGGGAGGAGCCCACTTCCCTCTTTTGGCTAAGGCTTCGATCAAGTCTCTCCATTCACCTACCAAGTCCTTGTACGGGGTATTGAACTCTAGGATATAGGACTCATACACTACCTCATCCTTCTCCGAGCTTTTGCATAGGCTGCAGACACACTTTGAAGTGATTTCATCCCTATTCCAGTGCGTGGCTTTACGCCTCATCTTGCCCTTCGGGTTTCACTTCCGTTGGCTCCAAGTCCATTCCTTCTCTTGAGCTGTCATCATCACTATAAATCCACCCATTCCTATTCTCATTCCGTGACTCTTATTTGTAGCTATGCGAGAGGTAGGCAAATTCACGAGGCGTTGACAAAATTGGAAAGGTCAAGCGCCTTGGGATTCCAAGATAGGGAAATTTGGCTCAGTGAAAGGAGGAAAAGGGTCCGTGGGGGGATTCGGAGGAAGCGAGGGTGTCGGAACCCTAACGGCTTGGGGTATTGGAGGAGGCGAGAAAGGGCAGTCTTTGGCAATGGGTCATATGAAGATGGGGGAGGGCATTGGTTATAGGCTAGCTCTTCTTCCCTGGCCATGCAGTTACCCCAAACCAAAGATCTCTGTCACAATCGGTCATTCGACTCTACGGGCGAGGAAACCGAGGATTACAGCGAACCTGTCGAGGATTCTGCGCTAACAAGTCGGCGACCCGGTGTTCTCACCCACTTCTTTCTCGGCTGCGGGAAAGGGATAGGAAAAGGTTTAGACTCGGGGTAGGTGTTTAGGTGAAGGCTCGGGCAATATGCAAATTAGAATCTTCAAGTTTACTTAAAATGTGTCTTTTATTAATATCTATTTGGTTGGAAAAGGGGTTACGCCCTTCTTTTTCACAACTACTCTAGATCTGGATCGGTGGGTTCCGTCACTACGTCTATAAGCCCCTCGTATTCCACTGTATTTCGACCTCCCGGGGTGGACGGCCCGGGCGAGGGTCCTATAGGGCACGCGGATCCCACCGGCCGAGAGTAAGAAACGCTCCTATCGGGTCTAGCGGGTCATAGGACCTTTCAACGCCACGAGCGATGCGGATTATAGTCAAGGCAATGCGGGAAAGTCTCGTCTCTCTGCCTTGACGGATCTTCGACGAGTTTCGCTTGAGCGAATGACGGTTTTTGACTTTCGGTAATGTCAGAATATAATAGGCATGGGTCGGGCGGCAAAAGCCGGATGACACAGTGTCACATTGAACTTCGTTGCATACGCAGTGCGTGAGTCGGAATCGAAGTCAATGCCGGTCAAGATCTTGCCAATTTTTCCTCGTCGGAATTTTAGCAGAGCTTCGCTTGAGCGAAAGATCTTTTATTTTGGCAAAGACTTGGTCTTGACTCTTACGCATTCCATGCGGGTCAAGGTCAATAGTCAATGTCGGAGTCAAGATCCCACCGATTTTTCCTTGTCGGAATTTCGGCGAATTTCGCTTGAGCGAAAATCTTGGTTTCCGTTATGAGCTAAGGCTTGACCTTTACGTGGGTATGCAAGCTGGGCTATATAACACGGACTAGACCAAAAACCAACCAAAAGTCACGGATTTTTGAAACGTGTGACACGGTTTGTGCATTGGTCGACACCGGTTTGCCATGGGGAGGTTGGGATGATTCCGTGCGCGCCGGGAGCATCGTAAAGTGTCCGTGGCTGCAGTGGAACCACCCTCGGGTTTGAAGGACGTGCGTGCAAAAGTGTACGGGATATATCAGTGCGCGTAGTGTGCGGTCTCCTAAAAATGTTCCTTTTTGAGTTAAAACAGAGATTTTCATAAATGTGTTTTAAAGGAATGATTTTCGGGACGGGGAAAATGCAACACATAAGCACGTAAATTTTAAGGAGCCCCGGTCAGTCATGGAGCTGAATAACCCCAAGCTGCTAGGGCGCCCAGATTAACCATGATTTTTCCTGGTGGAATTGCCACTTTGAGGTCGTATGGTCGAGAATCCTATGAGGATTAGCCGTGCTGTTGCATGGATCAATTTTCCAGGTTCCACTCCTTTTGCTATTTTTCGGGTTATTTCCCGTTTCAAAGTATGCACAGATTCCAAGATGCAAATGATGCAATGCATGGTAAAGAAAGCAAGCACGATTAATGAAATCGGCGATGGGAGTCTAACCCGCTCAAAGGGAAAAGCTTTCTTCTATTTTTTTTTTTCAAAGTTTTTCGAAAAGGGATACTGGTACGTGGGATTGTTAAACCACCTTGTTATCCCAAGCCCCGGGTTAGGGAGCGATACAGGAAGGGTAAGTGGGGTCCACCTATATACCAAATATCGATTTTTGTTTTGAAAATAAAGCTTTTCTCCTTTGGGTTTCCCCAGCGGAGTCGCCAAACTGTGAATGTGTGCCCAAAATTTTGTTTCATTGGAATTCACTCGAGTTTGAAGACATCCGAGTTATTTGAAAAACGGAGTCGCCACGCCATTTTGATTACCTCAAAACTTTGAAAAAAAGGTTTTATGGGTTTGGAGGTTAAGTTACCCCTTGGGAAGAACGTTTGGCGTTCACCCAAAGTGCCTTGCCGGAGCAAGTCTCCCTAGATTTCATTAATCGTGTTTGCTTGCGTGCTTTCTTTGTGTGCATGTGTTTGAAAATAAGGGGGGGGAATGTCCCAAGTTGTCTTCCGGACGTACAAACCATTTGTTGGTTGTCGCTCGGGATTCCTTGGAATTTATGTATTTGGGATTATGATCCCGTCCTCATCTTATGACTTATGATCATCGCATTTTAAACCTCGGGACCCTCGGGACTTGCGTGATCGAGAGAATGACTCTCTTTTGGGTCAAAGATGAGGTTCTTTAGGAAGGAATGTCCTTAGCCCATCAATCCTACGCTTTAAGACGGTCGAGCTCGTATAGAGGCTTCATACTCATTCTTAAGCGATAATTGGAGATATAGGGTTCAAGGTTATCCTTTTCCTAAAGAAATCATGAACCTTTAATGGAAGGAACGATGCAAAGATGAGAACTTTTACACCGGTCCGTTCCAAGGTTGGGGAAAGGGGGAATGTATGATGAAAAATGACATTTTTAATGAAAAGATACATTTTTAGGTGCAAAGGATGCACCTTTGATTCAAAGAAATGATCTTTATGCAAATGATGCATAAAGATTTGATTTTTATGCAAATGATGCATTGAAAAAGGGGTTTTGATGCAAAGGATGCATTTTTATTGGAAAAGATTTGATCTTTATATGCAAATGATGCATAAAGATAACATTTTTATTGGAAAATAGGGATTTTAGGTGCAAAGGATGCACCTTTATGAAAAAGACTACATTTTTATGACAAATGAGGTCTTAATGCATGCGAAAGGGAAGGGGGTGATAAAGATATGATCTTTATAAATAAATGCCAAGTCCCAAGCAAGATATATGAATGCAATGAGCAAGTATATCAATTAAAATGCAAGGTTAGGGCGTGCGAGGTTACCAATCGTTTCCTTCGCTTCTTCGGACGGAGCTAGGAGGAGAGGTTCTTCTTGGGTCTTCAAGGAGGAGGGAGATGGCTTCTTGAGCTTCTTCTTCGCCTTCTTGAGCCTTCAAGGGTTTTCTTCACGTCTGGACTGCTATGGAGTGTGTGTGTTTGATTGTTTGTGTTGTTGTTGTGTGTTGAAATGGGTAGAGGAGGGCTCTATTTATAGGCAATCTGGATAAGGCTAATGAAGCCGTGCTACTGCAGCCCTTTCGCAAATGAGGCCGTGCGGTCTTATCCATTATGACTCAAAGCATTCTAGAACCATGCAAGGTGGCATTATTCTAGAAGCTTCTCCCTAATTAAGAAAAACGTGTTTTCTTAATTAGGAAGGCTCTTTACAGCCCTAATTTTAATTTGGGACTGCTCTAGGACATTTCCGGAACACTAGGAAGGTCCGGGGAATTACCGGGAAACTTACCGAAATGTCGGGAAAATTAACCGGAAGGTATGAGCCAGATTTGGGTACTTACACCTATGAAAGAGTAAAAATTCAATGCATAGATGATCCCTCAAGAAATTGGACTCAGGAGAAGTGTTGGATCGAGGAAATGAAGGCGTACTTAGAAAGTGGGGAGCTTCCAGACGACGAGAAGAAGGCTCGAGCTATCAAAAAGAAAGCTCCGAGGTATGTCATTCAAGGAGGTGACCTATTCAGAAGATCCTATACTCGACCATTGCTAAAGTGCATCCATCCTCAAGAGGTCGCCCTATTGATACATGAAGTACACAGTGGGATTTGTGGTGGACACCCGGGGGCCAGGACTCTTGCTGACAAGTTGATCACTTTGGGATACTACTGGTCGCACATGAGAGCTGACACACACAACTTTGTTCAGCAATGCGATCAATGCCAAAGGTTTGCCAACCTACCTCATGTGCCAACAACCGAACAAATTCCAGTAATTACAGCTTGGCCATTCGACATGTGGGGCGTCGACCTGATTGGGCCCTTCCCTCCCGCCCGAGGAAATTGCAAGTATGTCATTGTCGCCATTGATTACTTCACCAAATGGGTTGAGGCAAAGCCATTAGCTCGCATAACGGAGGAGAATGCCATCAACTTCATTCATGACTTCATTTGGTGTCGGTTTGGTTTTCCTCGAGCTATAGTGTCCGACAATGGTTTACGCTCTCCCGCACCTTCGGCGAGAGATGAATCGAGTTGGAATCAAACATTGGAAATCTTCTCGTCGCCTATCCTCAAGGAAATGGCCAAGCCGAGGCAAGAAATAAACTTGTTCTATCTTTGCTCAAGACAGGACTCGTAGGTCGACGTAACAATTGGTTGGACGAACTCCCCTGCTCTTTGGGGCGTCCGTACAACCACTCTGGGGCCTACTTGGGAAACCCCTTTTGCTCTCACATACGGGTCGAGGCCATGGCACCCGCCGAGCTCGCATTCCCCACCGCTAGAGTGACTTTCTTCAATCAAGAGCAAAATGATACCAACAGATTGATCGACCCGGATCTAGTCGACGAGAAGCGAGAAACACTTACCTCCGAATGGTCAACTACAAGCAAATAACTAAGAGCTACCACGACAAGAAGGTCAAGGCAAGGTCGTTCCAAGTTGGAGATTATGTATTGAGAAAGATCGAAGCAACGGGTAAAAGGACCCGACAGAACAAGCTATCTCCTAACTCGGGAAGGTCCCTATGTAGTCACTCGAGTCGTCAAGGAAGGAACCTACATGATAGCTCATCCCGAGGTGACGAGTTGAAACATCCTTGGCATGCTACTCACCTCATCAAATACTACTTCTAGTTTTCGTTTCAAAGTTCAAGCTTGTGTTAGTTCTAGTTTCAAGTTGATGTAAGCATGTTTCCGACTTCAATAAAAGCGCAGTTTATTCGATCAAACATAGTGTTACACCAATCCCAATGAGCTCGACTCTTAGTCAGCTTCGATTTAACAAGCTCGATTCTTAATCAGCTTTGTTCATTTGACAAGTCCGACTCTTAGTCGACTTCGTTCTAACAAACTCGACTCTTAGTCAGTTTGTTCTAATTAGCTCGATTCTTAATCAGCTTTGTTCATTTAACAAGTCCGACTCTTAGTCGACTTCGTTCCAACAAACTCGACTCTTAGTCAGTTTGTTCTAATTAGCTCGATTCTTAATCAGCTTTGTTCATTTAACAAGTCCGACTCTTAGTCGATTTCGTTCCAACAAACTCGACTCTTAGTCGGGCTTGTTCCTAATTAGCTCGATTCTTAATCAGCTTAGTTCATTTAACAAGTCCGACTCTTAGTCGACTTCGTTCTAACAAACTCGACTCTTAGTCAGTTTGTTCTAATTAGCTCGATTCTTAATCAGCTCTACTATTTTAATAAGTCCGATTCCTAATCGACTTCGCTCTAAGTAACTCGACCCTTGGTCAGCTTAAATAGTTTGAACAGATTAGATTTATAATCAATCTCGTTCCAAAAGTTAATCAAGTCTGAGGTCGACCAAAGCATCATAGAGTCAGGACGACCTCAAACTTAAGATAAGTCGTTGCCCTACTAAATCTAACTCGACACTTACATCCAAAGCATATAACATGCAGAAAAGAGAAGTCAGTTACGATTAAACATAATTAAGTCTCCCAAAGTGGGCCAAGACTTATTTAATTAAAACTACAAAAGTGCTATGCCTCCCGAAAAATAGGGCCAGGCATCTAAGTATTCATAAAACCACAAAAAACAAGAAATGTTTGGGACTTGTTCATTACATAGCCATCAATTTCAAAGTTCAATCTGTGGGATTACCTTCAACTTGACCACTGGTAGCCGCTTGCTCGTCTACAGTTTCCTCCTGCTGGGGGCCAATTGGTTTACCCGACTCAGAAAACCCAGGCCTTGGAGTATCACCATCAAAGGCCGGTGAATCAGGCTCCTCGAGTTCAGCCAGATGGTGTTAAAGTTAACCTTTTCGATAGCAGGAGGGTCCCAAGGTGCTGCCTCTGCTTCTTCATCATCTTTGATTATAAGCTCCAGGTCATTATCATTGTATGGCACCAAAGAGTGGCCTTGGCGAGCCGCCAGTGTTATAGGGATCCTCGAAGCCCATTGAGCTAGCCGTTCGATTGATATATTGACAGAGGGATCTACTATTATACGTCGAGCCATATGAGCCCGACCCACATGGAAGAACCCCTAGCTTTCTTTGGTAATATGGGCGTGCGGCTCGTCACTATCTTTATAAGCCTTAACAAAGATCCTCCTTTGCGGCCCTCATGGCGCGTTAGCCTAGGTCCACCCCCCATTGAGCTCGAGCAAAGATCCAACTCTTCTTGTTTCTTGGCCAAAGTGACGGGCACCTCCTCCAACTCGTTGAGTCGCCAATGCCAGATCAGCAGCTAGCTTCTTCTTTTCCTCCTTGAGGGCGGCGAGTTCCTTGGTAGCTTCTCCCAACTGGCCCCAGGCTTCTTCTTTGGCCTTTATTTCGTTGTCTTTGACAAGCTTCAAAGCTTCATACGAGTTGTCTAAGTCTGAGTGCTCTTCCTTCAAGTTTTTGAGCTCCTCCTTCAACGTAGCGTTGGCTTCTTTCAGCTTCCCCACCTTGGCGTTCTCCTCCTCCGGCCTTCTTCAACTCTGCATTCTTCTTAGTCGGCATGGACTTGGCTAGCTTCTCTGCTTCCTCGCCAGCCTTCCAAAGTAAGTAGTAGCCGGGTCAATCATGGCAAGGGACTCGAAAGGAAGAGTGGGAGGAAGGGGTTAGATCTCGATGACACAAATGGAGACATGGAACAAACGAGCAAAATAAAGTTAACAACACAAGAAATTGCCAAAGAGTTACCTCGGAGGAAGCTAGCCCAACTCCTAGCTCGCAGCTTCGGAGTTAGAGGTTTCTTGGTGAACTCCACGATCAAATCCCGGTCAAGACCCCTTCCGACCACGGCCGTCCATACTCCGGCTCCGGTACTCCCCGGCCAAGCAGCTTGATCCCGGTCAAAGGAGCCACATCACTTAGCTCGTCAACACGAGACTGGATCAGCTCGGCATAAGAAACCTGGACGGGAGAAGGCTGGGGACTCCTAACTTCATTCTCTATCGGCTCATTAGCGTCGACCTGATCAATTGTCGAGCTCACCTTGGTTTTCCCAATCTTAATCTTCTTGCTTAGAGGGGCCGTATCATCTTCATCATCCCCCTCATCATCTAACTCGATCACGGGCGACTTGGCCTTGGAAACTCTTTTGGTTTTAGATTTGGTTTTGGATTGATCACGAGCCCTGGTTTTTCTAGCATCCTTAGCTGGCTCCACAACTTGGTCGGATATATTGGTTTCTTCAGCGTCGACCTCTTCCATTCCTCGGGCGACATCTCCAACTTGGTCCCCCTCCAGTTCCTCGGGGTTCTCCTCCATCGGTATAGAGTTAACAGGGTCCACATCCACCGTCTGCAAGATATCATGACGGAGAACACCCTCTCTCTCCCTATGTTCTCTAGCATTGGCCGCTCCACAACTCCACTTGCTCTTCCTGATGTCAATGGTTCGGCCCATACTTGCTTCTTGCTCAGGAGTTAAAACTACACCAAAGTTGAAATGATCATGGGTTAGGTCGACATATAAAATTTCTGCATACGAATAAAAAGTTCTATGTACGAATTAAATATGTGTGGACTGATTATTCTACATACGAGCAAAAAGTTCTATGTACGAATCAAGTTCATAAATAAACAGTTAAGCAAAGGTAAGAGGGATCAAGGTACAAGGAATGGTCGAGTTCTTACCCCCAAAATGTTCTACCCGCTCCTTACAATAGTTGGCAGTCTTCTTACAAAAGTGGCACTCTTTCTCAAATCTGAATCGAGCTCCTCACGGGTGACCCAATCTGGATATCTCCGACATCTAACTACCGGAACCATGGGCACTACCTCTCCTTCACCAACCATCAATCCAAATTTCCGGATAAAATTATTTTTGTTGGGTTCCTAGAGCATCCCAACCGATAGCCCCTTCTTGGTAAACTCCATCAACTTCTTACGTAAATCATTATGCCAATGTGGGGCCCAGTAGTTGTTCTCATCTACTCCAGTTGTATCAGCACTGGGCAATGGAAATTCCCATCCTCTTCTACTTTCCACCACCACCACGCAAGAGTTCCATCCACTAGCCTTACCAGGAAGATTGGCAAATAATTTGGGAGACTTTGGCTTGGAAGGAGTACTTATACCACTATCCTTATCAAACTTAATGCTAAAGAACTCCTTAAACACCCTCATGCATGGCTCATACCCTAAGAACCTACAAACCATAATGAAGCAAACCAAGTACTCCCATGTGTGTTGGCTCCTAGATGAAGTGGCAAGGCATCAGTGCACTCCAAGAACTCATTTATAAAGGGGTCAAGAGGTAATCTCAAGCCAGCTTCGAATTGGCCGTAGTAAAAAGCTACCTTGGTAGGTTCCTCCTCGTAGGTGTCCCCAAATTTGTTAAAGAAATCCCCCCTACTATACAAAGCAACGCTAAACTCCTTATCAACATCACAAAAATCATGTATCATGCTTAAGCGAGATGGATAATTCTGCTTCCCTCTAGCTGGCCTTGGAGGAACGTAGCCCTTTTCATTCCTGCCCGGCACCACAGTGTTATCGAAGGCATCAACAATACGTGGGCTTGATGAGGTCGATGCATGAGCTTCACCTTGAATCTCCATATACGTACAAGAAGAGGGGGAAACAGGGGAATCCGGTTCTAAATGAAGTCTCGGGGAGTCCTAGCGGACACACTAAGGGGCGACCTAGATTCCCCCGGAAACCCAATCCTATTTCTAATGAAAGAGGGTTTATTGGCATCCTTGACGTAAAACACAGCTAAATGGTCGAGAAGCTCATGAAAGAGATGAAATGACACGATTCTTTGGTCATCCGTTTCTAAAGCACCCAAGTTCTCTCCCACTGGTAAAGTTAGTTCGATGAATTGCAAGCCCCAACGAGTCAAAATCAAAGAACACTCCTCTACATTATCTCTTTCCACTCTCCGTTCAAATGTTTGTAGACTCTACGATTGATACTACAATAACCATACCCGGCCCGCATTCGCAACTAAAGGTCCTAGCCATGGATAAATCAAAGAAATTGCGAAAGTTAAAGCCCTAATTATAAAGGATAAAGGAGATACCTTTAACGGTTGAGGGGGAACTGAGCAATGGAGGACGAAAGCACCAATTTATATCAAGAGTCAATTTCCCGATCGTTGCGGAATCACGCACGAGAGTTCAGGAGCAAGAAAAAGTTGTAAATGGAGAAGGATTCTTGAATTTATATCTTCACGAATTGGAAAGGGCAAGGGAAATTCAAAATTAATTTTCCTAATTAATGGCGGAAACAGCTTCCTAGGCGGACTCTCAAACGTCAAAATTGTAATCATTATGGCAAAAACGGCGCTCCTTCATCTTTGACCGTCCATCGCCGACGCCCAGGATCGTGCCCCGTCATCAAAGTCGACTATACCTCGTAACAGTATCGACTGCGAGTAAAATAGTTCTCATCAAAATCTTCTTAACTTCCAAGTCGACAAAGTCCACTCGAAAGTTGGGGGCCACTGAACATACCAAAAGTGTCAAGTTGGGCTAAGCAAGTAAAGCCCAAACACCGATAGCATGGACACCCATATCCTCAATGAGACTGATCCAATCAGAACAAGGCCCAAGGCCCATCTCAAACATCGGGCCGACTAAGCCCGTGGTTCGACCTACCAGGCCCGACCTAACTTAGTCCGACCTCATGATCCACACTACAATTCGGGCACGAATCATGCTCTACCGACAGCCAGTCGACCATTCCACAAATGGCGACCTCGACCTAAATTAACAAGTGACGACTTGATACTTGGCAGCGTATTTGGTTGAACCATTCTCATAACCACATCCCTACAAATCAGGGGACCGTTATAGACACGTTCCCATTACTAATAACCGCCGCTACAATCACGGAGCACATGTCGCCTCCCCAAAAATACATCACTCTTGTCTATAAATACTTCATCACTACCAAACGGTGAAAGGTAACTGCCATTTTGTTATCTGAATTCTATATTCAATACATTTTGAGCTTTATACAACTGTGATCTTACTCTCACGCCCGAGCGTCTTCGCCGGAGACACATCCGGCTAGTTGTGGGTTCTGATTTCAGGTCAAGGAGCCAGGTGATCAGTCCTGCCACGTGGAGGAAGATTGATAAGCACAATTCCTGCAGCATCATAAAATATTTTATAAATTTATTACAATGCAAAAAATAAGAAAAATGAGGTTAATAATATATGTAATAAAAAATAAAGAATAAATGATATTTGAGTTGGGTTGGTTGGTTGGATTGGATTGTGAATAAAGTTAAAAAATGAAAAAGATTGGTTTGAATTGTAGATGATATATGTGGAAGAGAGAGAAATAATATTATATTGTTGAATTGGATTGGATTGGGTTGTTGATAAAGGAGGTCTAACCAATTTAGGGGTGCGAATTGCTAACACTCTTGAAAGTAACCATTTACTAATGGTCTTAATTTTCTCTTTGTGTATGTCTTCCTTTTTCCTTCATTATTAAAAAAAACACATATTTTTTTTAAAAAAAATCCTCCCAAAATATTTTTTTTATCAGGATAAATATTAATTTTGGTATCAGGATAAATATTAATTTTGGTATTAGGATAAATATTAATTTTAGGACGAATGAATTATGTAATAAATAAATCCCTTTTAAGTTTGGAAATTTCATAGTAGCTTTTGGTCATTAAATAGCATTAATGGTTTGGTAGCCTTATACTTGTTTGTTCCTAAGCTAACAAGTAACCACATGTGTGTAAGATTGAATCAAACCGACAAATAATATGTGTATATACAGTATATATATATATATATATATATATATCTATAGTATAAATGGCAGCAGGTGGCACTGTTCCATGAACAGTTTCATCAATAACTTTACCTTTTTCTTGCATTATTTTGTTACTTTCCCATTTTGCATATTTAAAAAAAAAAAAAAATTTTTTTTTTTTAAAAAAACACACACACATACCCACGCTTTCTCTCTCTCTCTCCATTCAGTTTGAATTTCAAAATGGAGGAACTATTTGGTCCCTTTCACATTTTGCACAAAAAAAAATAAAAAAATTTAAATTTAATTTTTTTTTAATTTAAAAAAAAAAAAAAAAAAAAAACAAGCAAAAACAAACAAAGAGCAAAAACGTGGCGCTTGGACACGGGGCCAGCTAGTATATATATATATATGGGCTTTGTTAGGATACCTTTCAAGAGTATCTTAACAAGTGGTATTATTTTTGGACAAAATGTCTCCGTTTCTCAAAGCAATATATATATGATGGGGGTAAAATTGTAATCATCAAGAGATATATATATATACTAACTCTCTCTCTCTTATTTAATACTTGGCTTCTCTCTCTCTATATATTTATCTTAACTCTCTCTCTTTGATGATTACAATTTTGTATCATACATATGATTGCTTTGAGGAGCAGTGACATTTTTGTCACAAAAATAATGGGCTTGTTAGGATCTCTACATGGTGGGTATCCTAACAAAACCTATATGGGCTTTGTTAGGATACCCTATATATATATATATATATATATATATATATATATATATATATATATATATATATATATAATATTCACAATAAATATACAAATAATTCTTCCGTCTCGTAATAACAAATGTTACTTCTTTTCATTTTTATTTTGGACATCTCATAACAAATGTTATTATTTTATAGTATCAATGAAATTTATTTGTCACAGTCACAATAACAGTCGATTACTATTCTCTACTATATTTTCATTTTTTTACTTTTTATATTTACAAAAAATTAATTTTCACGTCTTCTTCAGCTTTATAGTAATATTTATTATAAAACGGAGTGGGGGAGTATATTATATACTCCCTCCGTCCCATAGAACATTACCCCTTTTGCTATTTTGGGCGTCCCTCTTTAAAGTCCCACTTTCCTAAAAAGGAAACCTTAAATCACTATTCTCTCCACTCATTCTCTCTCCTACATTATTTTAATACTCACAACACCATTATAATTTACTATTCTCTCCACTCATTCTCTCTCCTCCCACTCACAACATCTACTTTAATAACATTATTCCTTATTTTCCGTTCTCAATAGTAAACGGGCAATGTTCTATGGGACGGAGGGAGTAGATAGAAGGAAGATACATCATATATTTAGAGAAAGAGACAGGGAAGGGGAGTTTAGTTTTGCTTAGCCGCTACTTGGAATCCTATGTAACAGTGGTTGGTTGCATTGGCTGGCTGTTGTTCAGTAGGGGACCAAACTCCACACAATTCCCTACAATTTTGGACCTGGACCTGGACTTTATACAAGTATTTCCGAATATTTTTGGACTTATGGCCCATTGGCCCTATAACATGAACCATATATAGCCGGCCCTTGAAGCCCATTGTAAAGGTTGTAGTGGGATGGAGTGACTTTTTTTTTTTTAATTATAAGAATTTTATGAGAGTATATGATTATCTAAAATACTATTCATACATTCATATATTGTCATTTAAGAAATAAAGTAATTAACAACCTGGGATATATGAAAAAAATAAAAAAAATTAAGAAATCTTGGAATGAGGGAATATAGGCAAATGTTAGTTTTCCGTCCCACATAAATATTACTCTTTAATTTTTGTATCTTGAATTTTAATTACAAATTAGTTATTTTTATAAAATTATAGAAATTGTACTTGATGCTTAATTAATATTATATCAATAATAATTCTTAAAATTTTATGAAAATAATTAAATTTGAATAACATTTTAGATTAAACCCTTATTTTTTTTTTTTTGTTACAATTAGACTAAAACCCTTGATGATTCATTCACATGTTGACTTAAATGATAAATGAAATGCAGTACTCAATTTTATTTTTTTTAAAAAGAAACTAATTTTTAATTAATAGCTCAAATATAGAGTGACAAGAACAAAGAATAGAGCGTTAACCCAAATACAAAAGCTACTAAATAATCTTGTAACGCATGACAAACTATCAGCCATCAAATTGGTTTCTCGACAAATTTTATATTCATTTTAAATTAACAAGGAACGAACAAACATCTTTTTTCAAGTATAACTTGAACACTGACCTATATTGATATTCACAAATCCACTTTTGAAAAAAATTTAAAGCCCGTTAAAAATAAAAACTTGATAAATCAAGACATATGGGTAAATTATAAATTGTCAACCAAATTTCTTGCATGAAAAGATTGAATGAGATTTTCTCCCACTGCATCGACCGGACCTTAAAGGCCGCCCCGCCAAAAAGGCAATTAAAACTGATGCTGCCACACGAAATAGTTGTACAGGCCCAAAATGAGTAGCATTGCGAATACTCGATCTTCTTCTCCGTGGTCTCCTCGCACAAAAACACACACGTGAACTAGGTCGAAGGCGTCTCCGGCAAAGTTCCTTCGGCGTGAGGATAGGTACAAGATCTATTGAGGAAGACAAAGTACAATGAAAACCTTAGAGAAAAACTGCAAAATGTACTTGGGACGGACTTAATTTATATTCTGGTGTTGTTTATATACTCCCTCATGTCATGTGCATGTCACATGCTCTTGGCCATGTGTCGTCCTTTCATTGGGCGTGCATGAGCACTCAAAGTTAGTGGAGACGCCGCCACTTTTCGACGGGCGGTTCATCATTATAACAAATTTTGTGGGCCCAAAATAACGTCATTGACTGCTTCTGAAATATAACTGCTGATCCAAATGTCGCTTCTAGGCGACAACCATGACTGGGCAACAACCTTTGTTGTTGTCGCTGACATGAACATCTTTATGCGAGATCTTGCCTTGAGATTATGTCATTTTCATTTAGTGATGGGTTCTGATGGACTTTCCGCTGGACCTTGTTTTCCGCCGATATTCTTATTAAGTCGCCAAATTGTCTTTATTTGGACCTATTTTTTTTTTGTTACCCAGGTTCCCAGCTTCGTCGGACTAATCCTGGACCGCCAGGTACCGGCCCCTCAGTATATTGGCGGAGGTAAATCGCGGGATGTGCCCTATGCAGCCAGGGTGTGGCGTCCCTTATACTTTCAGAAGCCTCGAGGAGCCCTCCTACAAGACATTTACATCACTCTTGCATCACCAATTGACTGCTCCAGCTGCTTCTGCCAAAGAGGCATTTGCATCACTCTTCTGACATCGATTGGTGCTCATTTGCTCTGCCAAGATTCGAACTCCCACACTGAGGATACTGAGCCCAACAATGTTGCTTCCTTAGCTGCGCGGATGTGCCTTAGGGAACTCCCTAAGGACCACGAAATTAAGGTAGAATTAAGCCTCAAAGAATCTCGCTTGACTGAACCCAGCAGGTGGCCTCTTCGAAAAGCCACCATAATACCACTGTGCCAAGGCCCATTAGGTTTGGACCTATTTTCTTGACATTCATAGTATTGGGCTCATATAATTTGTGTATTTGTGTAGGCCCAAATAACCTTTTTTTTTTTTTTCATGACAATGTCAAAAACCTCCCTCCTCATGTAGAACCACAATTCCAACAACCGGCGATGATGATGACTGTGTCACCGTCGCCACCCCACCACCAGCAACATCTTAGCACCACCGCAAACAAGGAACCAGACCCATGTATCCATTCCAACATTTCATCAAACACTTAGGCTTCATCTCATTTCCTTGCTTCAAGTTCATCTCCTCCTCCTCGTCATCATCATCACATTTCCCCACCAATCAACACCCCTACTGGGCTCTATGCTTCATTCTTCTGCACTCTAATCCATCTATTCCTATCCTGCAACTGCCTCTCCAGAGCCACCTCCGCTTTCACAGCCATGCGGACTTACAATTTTGTCACTGACCTCCCCTCCTGAAATCGCCTCCTTCGTGAATTCAATACCCCTGGATCGACTTCTCAGGTATGGCTAGCCTACTCAGATATGCTTTCGTGAGGGATCAACCTAATATTGCCACGAGCAACATAGTTATTCATTCTTTATGTAAAGTTGTAAATGACAATTTGGCCTAAATTTTATCAAAGACATTAGTAATGTAGAAATTGACACATTATAATACTGTGATTTGGGGGTTATGTCAAAATGGGTTTGTTGAAATGGGTTAAGGATTGTTTACTGAAATGATCAAAAAGGGGATTCCTTCCGACTCTTTTACTTGTAATATACTCCTACTAGTGAAGGGTTTTTGAAATGTGGGTTTATAGAGTATGTAGAACGGGCTTTTCTTGAATAGGGTGGTTGTAGTGAGGGAATAGGATGCGATGTTGTTGATTTTAATAATTTGATTCATGGCTATCGCAAAACTGGGGCAGTTAATGTTGCGGTTGGGTTGATGAACAGTATGAAGGGGGAAGGTGTTTTAGCTATTACGAGTATACTTATAATACTTTTACAGATGGGTTGTGAGAGAATGTTTCAAGAATATTAGAAGAGAATTGTTATTCGCCCCGCACAATTACTGAATACCCCCGCAATATTAAGTTCACCAAAAAAAATTAAATATCCAACACCAAATACACCACCAATATCCCTATTTTACCCTTTCTTGTCATTTCAACATGAGAAATGAGCCCGCCACCATCACTCCACCACCTTAGCCACCAACATAGCGGCCAATCAAACACCAATTTCATGACCACTGTAATTATCTTCTGATCTTGCTTTTTAGATCAAAATTTAAAAAATAATCACACTGATTTTAGCCTACTATATCAAACACCAATGACCTTAGAAAAACCCAAATCTGCGCTTCTTCAATTTGAATGGAAAATCCGAATTCGAGGTGGGTTTCCGAAGCTGAATTGATAGTCGGAATTTCCAAAGGGAAAGCAAGGCGTTTCATAGCGGTATTGTTCTTACAAAATCCGCCAATAACAAAGATCAAGTTTTTCTTATTGAAACCCAGATCTGGGTAGAGTGAAAAAAATAAATATCTGGGTTTACGAAATCAATTGCAGATTTGAATGGATCGTTAGAAGGGACAGGAGGCGAACATGCGGTAAAGGAGAATGCGAAAGGACGGTGCACAGACATGATGGTGGTTTCCTGGTTGTATATTGGATTTGAGTGAATATTTGTCAAAATAAAAAATATTGGATTTAAGTGAAATGGTATGGTGAAGTCATAGTAGCAGGGGAAAGGCTAGGGGTTATGGCAGTAGAATGAGCAGCGATATTAGGAAGTGGAGTATGAAGTTGGAGTGGGAGATTGTTGGATGATAATGGTCAAGGAGATGGTGAAAGAAATCTAACTGTAGGGTGTAATAATTAAGGGTTAATATAGTCATTTTAATTTATGGCATTTTTGTAACAATGGTTATTGCGGGGGTATTCAGTAATATTGCGGGGGTGAATAACAATTCTCATATTAGAATTAAATGTTGGAACATAAACGATCCATTAACCATGAACCGACTCACAACTAGATTAAGAAGAGAAGGAGAAGAAGAAGAAGAATAATACGGAAGCGTGTACCTTGTGATTCCATGATTGTTCTTAGTCTTGTTCTTGAGTAAAACGAAGTATGAAGATATTTTTTAAAGTAGGGAAGAGTAGATCTTCTAAATGATAGTGCCCACACTTGATCTTCTTAGTGAATAAAAGAGAAGATTTGTGACTGAATTTTGTAAATGAATAAGTGTCTCTAAATGGCTGATGGATAGCCTTTATATAGATAGAGAAGGGGCACTTCATTTAGGAACTACACCCTTTCATAAAGATGGTGGTGTGAAGTTACCATTATGCCCATCATTTAATGGTACTTACACCTAATGGAATTCTACACATTTTGTCTATACTTTAACATTATTAAATGATTATAACAAATGGAATTAAATAACACATATTAATTAATCCATGTTCTAACAATCTCCCACTTGGATTAATATTAATATGTATCTTTTACTAAATAAATTCCTTAATCATTTATAACATGAAAGACAACCCTTATGTGCACGTTTATTGTCATCCAACACAATCCCGTCCATTAGTCTTATAAGTATAGGGACTAAAGGGGCAGTCGTTGTAATTGATTCGCAACTAAACCCACATTAATCACATATATATATCCAACTAAACGACATATATTAAGTATAGATATGTAGCATGGATTATTAATGAATATATATGAAGAACGCATATATATATTCTCCAACTAGTCCTACTTAACCAAATGAGATCAATATAAATAATAACAACACAAAGAAATAGAAAACAACACAAACTCCCACTGATTTAAGCATTATCAAAAGTCGTTTCACCCATATGAGCAGTATGCTCGTGAAACATCAAAAGAGATTACGCTTTACAAAATGGATCCAATAACATGGAGTTTGATCCTATAAGTTGTATATCTATTTGTTCATTTTATACTTATTTCTCTTCAACAAAAGACATAACCATATGATGTCTTTCGACATCTTTGCATCCACTAAAACATAATCGGAATACTTAATGATCTCAAAATGATCCGATTTTATATACATAAGCATGTAGTTTAATGTTTTATATCATTCTTTTGGATGCGACTTAATGTTCTTCTTTCCGAATTGCTTTGGTATTGACCAAGCATCCCAATAATAAATCTGAGGTCTCGTACGAGTACGGACTTGCGCATACATTAAGTTTTCTCTACCGCCGGTGCATAAGGGATATTTTTCATATACTTTGATTTAAAATTAATCTTTAGGCCATTTACTTTAAACCGAATTTATCTCCCTTAGAGACATGGGTGTCATGTGGTTTACAATTTTCCATGCTAAACCTTTGTAATACCTTCTCTATATAGCTCTTTTGTGATAATCCAAAATACCTCGTGAATGATCACGATGAATTTGGATTCCCAATACAAAAGATGCCTTACCAAGATCTTTCATCTCAAATTTGTTTGAGAAATTTCTTAGTTTCTTTTAGAAGGTCCTTATCATTACTAGCAAGAAAATTATCCAAATCCACATATAAGACCAAAATAATAAATCTACTCCCACCGAACTTACGGTACACACAATCTTCACCAAGATTCATTTCAAAGCCAATGAAAGAATAACTTGGTTAAATTTTAAGTACCATTGACGAGATGCTTGCTTAAGCCCATAAACGGATTTCTTAAGTTTACAAACCAGTTGACTAGTTTGATCCGAATTAGTCACCATTTACGGTTTCTTCATATAGATAGTTTCCTCAATGTTGCCATTGAGAAAAGCCGTCTTAACATCCATTTGATGAAGCTCAAGATCATAATGTGCCACTAATGCCATAATGATCATAAAAGAGGTTTTAGAAGATACGAGAAAAATATTTCTTTATAATCAATGCCTTCCTTTTGAGTAAATCATTTAGTAACAAGACGTGCCTTATATCTTTTCATATTACCTTGCTAATCCCTTTTGGTTTTAAATATCAATTTATAACCAATAGGTTTTACACCTTCGTGTAATGGGACAAGATCCCAAATGTCATCGTCTTTCATTGATTTTAACTCCTCATTAATGGCATTGATCCACTTATGAGAATTAGAACTATTAATGGCTTCGTGGAAGGTGATTAGATCATCTCCCACTAAACCTAAGGTGTCCTCATTCTCCGCAAGATACATATCATAAATATCAGGAATAATATTTCTTCTTTCTCTAGTAGATCTCCTTAAGGGCACTTAGGTTCATCCTCATTTTGAGGTTGTTGAATTTCATTATGTCCAACATTTTCATGTTGTCAGTTATTTACGGAGTCTCTATATTATTTTGAATTGTATGTTCTTTGTTGAATTTCGTGTACAATTACTTGATTTTCAACAGAACTAAAGTTTGAGGAATAAAGAGTGGTTCCTCTAACTCTTCAAATTCAAAATCATTACTATTTCTCCCATTAAATTCAACATCCTCAAGGAACCTAACATTGCAGCCTCGAAAAATGTTCTAGTTTTGGGTCATAAAATTTATATCCCACTAGATCTCTCAAGATACCCTACAAAATAGCTACTAACAATATTAAGGTCCGGTTGCCCTCTCATTAGGCACTATAAGGTGATGTAGCGGGAGCGAGGCGAAGCGGGCGGAGGAATCATCTTCAGCACGAGGCGCACGCCCACCCATAACCAAGCGGCCGCCTCGAAGCTTGGCCGACCAAGGGGGAAGATTCGGTGGTTCAGCGCTCGCACAGGAGTAGCGAGGCGCCCGCCCGGCAGCGTTGTTTTGGTGTTTACGTATTTGCGTTTCTTTTATGTCGCAAACCGAGTATTTATTTTTAAACATGGGTATTTTAGTCCTTTGCTTTATTATTTGTTGCTTAGGGTTTTAGGAGTATTTAAACAACTTTGGTATTTGTTTAGGGATAACTTTTTGATTAATTAATTTTAGAATTGCTTGAGCATTCTTTTGGGATTAAACCCTAGCAGCCATTGTTGGTTGAATTTGAAGGTGGATTCCTTCTGTTTTGTTGAGATTTTCCATTAATTGGTTAATCCCGTGTTTGTGTTCCGCTGCGTTTACATCAGTTGGTATCAGAGCGAGGCTCAATCCAGGCAGATGGCAGGCGAAAACGGAAACAACAACGACGCTCTTCTTGCATTCCTTGAACGTATGAACCAAGAAGCACAGGAACGAGACCGTCAGGCTGTGATTCGCGATGAACAGGCTGCAGCTCGTCACGCTGATATGGTTAGGCTTTTGGAGGGTTTGCAGGTTGGTGGTCGCCGAAGGCAACGGGCAGGGGTTCGAGCACCTGCAGGAAATGAAGGGAACAATCATTTTCGTCCTGGGAGGAGGATTCAGATTCTGAGGGTGAAGATGATTTTATCGCTGCACCTGCGGATCAGACTCCTAAAATCAAAGCTGATCTACCCTTTTTCACAGGGGAGTTAGACATAGAAGAATTTACAGATTGGCTTTCCGAGGTAGAAAAATATTTTGCCTTGATGAATGTTCCGGAAGAGAGGAAGGTGCCATATGTGGCCTACAAACTTCGTGGTGGTGCGTCGGCTTGGTGGGAACAGTTGAATAATCATCGTCGAAGGAATGGTAAGCTACCAATTCGCACATGGCAAAGGATGAAGACGGCGTTAAAACAAAGATTCTTGCCCGCAGATTATGAGCAGTTGATCTATCAGAAATTCCTTGATTGCAGGCAAGATAATCGGACAGTCGATCAATACACGCACAAGTTTCATACACTGTCTGCGCGAACTGATTTGGGTGAATCGGAAGGGCAACAAACAGCAAGGTATGTTTCCGGTCTTCGTCCTAGCATTAAAAGTATGGTTAATTTATATCCTGTGCATACACTTGATGGGGCAATTTCTCGTGCCAAAGCTGCGGAGGTTCAAGAAACTGAAATTGTAGCTCCTTCTGTTTCTTCATTTAATATGGGTCATAAGGGACAACCTTCGGGATCTAAATCCCCTATAGTTGTTGAGAAAGAAAAATTTACTGTTGCCAAAAGTGGGGATGATAAACAGGGACCCGTACTAGCTAAGCCGGTAGGGAAAAATACTACCAATCCCAATCCTTATGCTAGGACCTATGGAAATAAATGTTATCGTTGTAATTTGCCTGGACATATTTCTAGTAATTGTCCTAATCGAGGGCAAGTTAATATGGCTGATAAGGACGAGGATGAAGAGGTTAAGGAGTATTGGGAGGATCCGAACACTGATAAGGAGGGGGAAGAACATGGGGCTTTTGTGATTGAGAAGTTAACTTTGACAGCTCCCTCGAATGTAGCTCCTAATAGACATGGTATTTTTCGTACTATTGGGTTGGTAAATGATGAGAAGTTGAACATAATTGTGGATAGCGGGAGTTGTGATAATCGATTGCTAGGGGAACGGTTGATAAGCTGAAATTGGAAGTCGAAGCATCCAAAGCCATATCATGTGGGGTGGATTAATGCTACGGGAAGACTCGAGGTCGGCGAGCTGATGTTTAGTTCCTTTCTACATTGGTAGATATAAGGATGAAGTTCTCTGTGATGTTGTTGACATGAGTGCTTGCCAATTGTTGCTCGGGAGACCTTGGCATTATGATGTTGATTCTATTCATAATGGGCGGACTAATGTGATCAGTTTCATGAAGGATGGCATCAAGTTTAATCTTTGCCCCTTGCGAGCAAAAGGGGTTCATGCTAGCGAAGGAGGTGGGAAAGGAATTATTTCCTTGTGTGTTCCCAAATATTGTTTTTCAGGTACCAATAAAGCTGTGAACATAGTTGCTGTTGCACGAGGGATTACTAAAAGCTCTACAACTCGAGCAAAACCTTTAGTAAAAAAGAATGCTCCGGTACAAGCTGCAAGAAGGCCAAAGAAGGAAGTTTCAAAGGCCAAGTTCATGCCAATTCCTGCCACAAGACGTTCGTCTTCTTTGGGTTATGATTCGGGGACGAATCTTTTTCAAGAGGGAGTGTATGATGTAGCGGGCAAGGCAGAAGCGGGCAAGGAGGAATCATCTTCTGTTAATGAGGCGCACGCCCCACCCATAACCAAGCGGCCGCCTCAAGCTTGGCCGACCAAGGGGGAAGATTCGGTGGTTCGTGCGCTCGCACAGGAGTAGCGAGGCGCCCGCCTGGCGTTGTTTTGGTGTTTACGTATTTGCGTTTCTTTTATGTCGTGCACTGAGTATTTATTTTTAAACATGGGTATTTTAGTCCTTTGCTTTATTATTTGTTCCTTAGGGTTTTAGGAGTATTTAAACAACTTTGGTATTTGTTTAGGGATAACTTTTTTGATTAATTAATTTTAGAATTGCTTGAGCATTCTTTTGGGATTAAACCCTAGCAGCCATTGTTGGTTGAATTTGAAGGTGGATTCCTTCTGTTTTGTTGAGATTTTCCATTAATTGGTTAATCCCGTGTTTGTGTTCCGCTGCGTTTACATCATAAGGTCTAGGTTCTGCTGGACACCCCCATACATGAAGATGATTTAAGGACGGTTTCTTATTTGTCCATAACTCATAAGGGGGTTTTGTCGGTAGCTTTTTGAAGGTGCTCTATTGAGAATATAAGCTGCGGTTTTTAATGCTTCGCCCATAATGAGTGAGGTAAAGAAGTACAAGAAAACATACTTCTTACCATATCTTTAAGGATTCTATTATGTCTCTCCAATATACTATGCTAGGTTTTCCCAGCATGGTGTAGTGAGGGACAATCCTACACTCTTCAAAAAAATAGCGAGTATAAAAGACCCGGACGTTATTCACCCAATACGTTATACCGTCCGTAGTTTTCACTACTATGATCGGATTTAACGTTCTTAATAGTCTTTCTTATGCCTTAAAAGACTTGAAAACGTCCAATGATTGAAACTTTACATGAAGAAAATAATGTATCCATAACGAGAGTAATCATCCATGAACGTAATGAAATATTGTTGACCATTCCATGAAGGATTAATGAATGGTCCACAAATGTCCATATGAATTAGTTCCAAGACGTTTGATATTCTCAAAATTTTATTTCCTTTAATGTTTGTAAATTTATTCTTTAAAACACTTAATGCAAAAGTTTTATCCGGAGTATCAAGTTAATTTTAGGATTCCCTCCGACATAAGCTTTATCAATTCTCCCTTTGGAGATATGACCCAAACGCCTATGCCATAGAATACAAGAATTTTCACTTGATAACTTTTGCTTAGTGCCTTTAATTTTGGTTTCATTATTATGGGACACATTCATTTTCTTGACCGTGTCAAGTAAATTAAGATTATCGATATATGACAAAGTACTAGTACCGACAAGTTTGGAATTTAAAATAAAGATCACATTTATTATTATCAAAGAACAAGAGTAACCTTCCTTGTCAAAATTGTGATAGATATTAAACTCCATCAAAAGGATGGTACAGTAAATGTATTATTTAATACAAAATAATAGCCAGTACTTATCAATAATCTAAAAGTCCCTATGCCTATAACTTCAACCGGATTTTCAGCTTCCATATAGATGTATTTCTCATCTTCACTGGGAATTCGGAAATTGTGCAACCCCGCATACATTTAACTAATGTGAGTTGTTGCACCAAATACAACCACTATGTATATTAAGGAATTGAAACCAAATTTGCCTTAAGACAAACAAGACCAAATGACATACCATCCTCGAATTCGCCATTCGCGATACTTATGGTAGTCGTTCTTCATGCGAGTAAGGTCCTTGCAAAAGAAGCATTTCTTGACTTTATGATCTTTAAATGATCCCTTATGCTTCTTACTTGCAACCGCAATTTCCTTCCCTCTTCTCTTAATCCCACGAGAAGAAGTAAATGATGAGTGAGTACTTTCTAATTTGAGATATTTCATCCTATCTTCCTCTAATGTCATATGTGAAAGTAATCCATTAATATTCCACTTTTTCTTTTGACATTTATAGGTCACTTCAAAAGGACCAAATTGAGGAGGAAGATAGATCAAAACTAAGTGCACGAGCAAATCTTTCGAAATCTCTAACTTAAGTGCTTTTAGTTTGATCGAAAGATGAAATAATTCGATAATATACTCCCGAAGATTTTCGTCACCCTTGTACCGAATGAAAACAAGTTTCCACAAGAATTCAAGAAAAACTCGGCATTTTCGATTTCGAGACATTGTTCAAAAATGTCTACGAAACCGCATTTTCCATGATCATTAGACTCACGCGGTTGGACCGTTCCTATTGCTTCAACATTTTTCCGTTCTATAACGGTATTTTCTTTAGTGAGAGCAATGGGACTTGATTCCCCAAATGCGTGATCGATGTCCATATTGCCTAAGATCATTGTTATATTATTTTTCCAAGTTTTAAGTTTAGTCCCGAAGCAAAGGTACATCATTTATAGCAGTAGTTACGGATGAAGCATTAATCAAATCTGAAGGAGAAGAACAAGAATGAAATAAAACATATATAAGAAACTACATAATAATTAATTATATCAAATGAATTCCATCAAAATAAAAGATAATCAACATGACATCAAGACTAATCTTTGGATTACGAATTGACTCACAGTTTGATTTATCTTAAGGTAAACAAATAGCTTAAACAACACACTTTAAATACTTGCCTTCCTTTGGGCCGGATCAAGCACAAAAGGTGTCCTAAAGTTTAAGGTACTTGTTCCCCGGCAATAAAAAATATAAACAATTCACTTTAAACACCCGCCTTCCTTTGGGATGGTTCACAGCATTTAAAATGACCAAAAGTTTAGTTCAATTATTACCCATGAATGTAAATACTTAGTCAACAACAAGGTCTCCTTTGGGAAACAAGCATGTTATCACATATCAATATTTACATTCATCTTTTAACAAGTTTGAATTTAATCAACAAGGTCTCCTTTGGGAAACAAGCATGTTAATTATATCCAAAAATGTTAAGGATATAATTAATCGGAAACAAAAGGCCTTAAGGTTATTTCTGAAAATTTAAAGGGTAAATAAACAAGTGAAATTTATCATTAAAAGATAGTATCCTTTTGTTCTACCCGTCCATTCTTAAAGTTCGATAACTCTAAGAACCGCCGAAGCGCGATCGGTGTCCAGATACTATAATTTACTAACAAATTATCACAAAAGACCAAAAGGGTATGAATGACAAAAATTGCGGTTCTATAAACATTGAAGCTTCGCACACATGGGCGCGGCCGCGCAGTCAAGGTGGGCGACCGCCCAAGCTTCAATTCCACAAATTTTGAAGTCGCCACACACGGGCGACCGCCCAGTCAAGATGGGCGACCGCCCAAGCCGCATTTCACGTCATTGAAGTTCTTTGTACACACGGGCGACCGCCAGATCAAGATGGGCGACCGCCCACGTGCCCAGATGCCCGTATTTGACGAAAAGTCACCATTTTTAACACCCTTTTATGAGCAGGTTTTGAACCCTTTTATGAATAGTTTTGAACCAAATAGAGAGTCATACCATACCGCGGGGCGTAGCCCCGCGCACCCCTGTGGTCCGATACCGCCTACACTGTCGGGCTAGGCCCGCGCCTCGGAGGGCGCCGGGCCCTTGCCAGACAACGAGACATAATATCCAATACCCTTTAGACTATCAATTCTTAGCTTAATGGTGAATGATTATTCAACCAAAGCAAGTAGATCCTTATACTCACATCACATTTTTAAATGTGTGGCTATACATTTGAACAAACTCACAACGCATCAAATGATGGTGGCTATGTCCAAAATAGGATAATCTTACATTAAGAATTGAAAGCCTTGTGTAAACCAAAATCAGAAATAGAATGAAGTTTATGAATATAATACTCTTAGACAAGATGAGTATCATGAACAAGAACAAAAACTAAATGAAATCATACAAGAATTAAAGCATAAGGCTTTATAAGAATTTCAAACTCAATCTAGTATATGAGTAGGCTCTGATACCAATTGTTGGAACATAAACGATCAATTAACCATGAACCGACTCACAACTAGATTAAGAAGAGAAGGAGAAGAAGAAGAAGAATAATACGGAAGCGTGTACCTTGTGATTCCATGATTGTTCTTAGTCTTGTTCTTGAGTAAAACGAAGTATGAAGATATTCTTCAAAGTAGGGAAGAGTAGATCTTCTAAATGATAGTGCCCACACTTGATCTTCTTAGTGAATAAAAGAGAAGATTTGTGACTGAATTTTGTAAATGAATAAGTGTCTCTAAATGGCTGATGGATAGCCTTTATATAGATAGAGAAGGGGCACTTCATTTAGGGACTACACCCTTTCATAAAGATGGTGGTGTGAAGTTACCATTATGCCCATCATTTAATGGTACTTACACCTAATGGAATTCTACACATTTTGTCTATACTTTAACATTATTAAATGATTATAACAAATGGAATTAAATAACACATATTAATTAATCCATGTTCTAACATTAAAGCCTAATGTCATGACATATACTACGCTCATCAGTAGGTATTTTAAGCAGGGAGGAATTGAGCAAGGACTTGCTTTGTATGAAGAGATGATAAAAAGGAGGTTTTGCCAGATGTGTAACCTATGGCTCTGTCATGAAAGGGCTTTGCGAGCATGGGAAAATTGGTGAAGCCAAAGTACTTTTTGAGGAAATGGAAAAGATTGGTGTCGATCCTAATCATGTAACTTACTCTGTGTTGGTTGATTCCTTTTTTAAACTGAAGAACACAATGGGTGCTTTTAACATCCAGAGTCAAATGGTAGTTCGTGGAATTTTGTTTGATTTAATTGTCTTGACCACTTTGATGGATAGGAGGCCCAGGGAGGCTGAGAAGTTTTTTGGATGTATTTCGGAATTCGACTTAGTTCCAAATTGTATCACCTATTCAGCATTAATTGATGGACGTTTGAAGGTAAGAGATATGGAGGGTCTTGAGTCTGCATTGCAAGAAGGTCTTATTCAAAATGAAAGTAATCTGAACTTGGGTATGTTAGGGGTTCAATCTTGGATCATTGGAGTAGGGAAGAAATGTTAAAAACACAGACCAAAATTTTAGTGCAAACCACAAAAACTTTATCTAAATGTGATCACGTATAATTAAAAATTGTCGTTTGTTTGTTGAAGCTTATGATGATGATAATTTGGACACTTTGTACTAAAAATGTGATATCTCACTTTTACGGGCCTTGAAATGATGAACCGTTTTCTCAAACTAGTTTTTTTTTTTTTTTTCTGAATTTTCTAACCACCTAATCTCAATTCTAACCGACATGGATATTGAACGAGCACTCCATGGATTATGGATATTAACAATAACCTTGAAAAATATTCCCCGTGTGTTAGCTAGAAGTGATGAATCAAATTATAAAGAAATAATATTGGTCGTAGTTGTTAGTTGAAAAATATAATAATTATGTTTTTTAGATATTAGTTTTCAAAATTAGGAGAGAAAAAACCATTATCTCGCAACCAGTAATTGTTTTTTTATGTTTCTTTGAAAGACCTGGAATCAAATGAAAAGGCCTCTACGCCAGATGAGTCCCTGTGAGATATGGCTTCAACTTCATTTGTTTCCTGCAACCAATAATCAAAAAACTTTTCAAGAGTGGCTTGTAGCTACTAATAACAGAGACAACAATTGAAAACATTTTCAACTGGCATCTCACTGTGTTCTTTGTCAATATATGGAAAACATCGTCAGTGAGCCACACCTTGCTATGCGCACCAGCCTTATCGGAGCTTTTGCAAACAATGTTCCATCCCATTTCCTGTATCCGATCATCCATGTGTTTGAAACAGATATGAGAGATCTCTGAACAATATGTTTAATCCCAATATTACCATGGAAATCAAAACTATCTTGTATTCTATTAAAACGCTCTTGTTTCTCCCCTTTGAAGAAACATGCAATATCCAACGATATCGTTTGGTTTTAGGAGAGTTGCCAGCAGAGTCGCCACCGTGGATGTGCGTGCCAAATCCATAGCGATTTTTGGTTTTAGGAGAGTCGCCACCATTGTTTTTAAGGAAAATTAACGAAAAACCGTTTTATTTAGAGAAAACCAGGTTCGGGGGTCTAGTTACGAAGTGGGAGGTATAAGACACCCATCTCGCCCGGTCTGTTAGGACCGGTCTTTCTAATTCGTGTGTGTGTTAAATATCTTCTCTAATATACACAATATTCCTACTTTGACTAGGATTCTATCATAACTATATACTCCCTCTGTCCCGTTACAAACCGCACTGTTTGACTTTTTTGGTCAACTGAATCAATTTTTGACCATGATTTTATGAATATCTAGATATCTCTATGCAATTCTAAAAATTGTTATTGATAGTATTTCTAATGGTGAAGCAATAACAATTTTTAAAATTACATAGAAATATCTAGATATTCATAAAATCATGGTCAAAAATTAATTCTGTTGACCAAAAAAGTCAAACAGTGCGGTTTGTAGCGGGACGGAGGGAGTATTCTACTTTCCTACTTGAAGAAGAAGTTTACCTAAATTACATATCTTACATAAGGAAATAAGATAACAAGAAAAATGAAAAGATATTGACAAAATATCTTCTCAACATCCCCCCTCAAGTTGGAGCGTGTAGGTCAGAAACGCCCTACTTGTCAAGTAGATTGAGAAACTGTCGACTACCCAACGCCTTAGTAAGAACATCAACCACTTGTTCGGATGTGTGAATATACCGAGTTGTGAGGACACTTGTTCGAACAGCATCACGCACAAGATGACAGTCAACTTCGATATGTTTCGTGCGTTCACGATGAACTGGATTCTGAGCCATATGTATTGCAGATTGACTATCACAGAGAAGAGGCACCGGAGAATCATGTTTAATTCCAAAAGACCAAAGAAAACCAAGTAACCATTTGAGCTCACACATAGCACTAGCCATAGAACGATATTCTGCCTCAGCCGAAGAACGAGAGATCATACCTTGTTTCTTCGTCTTCCATGAGATATGTGAATCACCAAGAAAAATAAAATAGGTAGTGAGTGAACGTCGTTTGATGGGACAACTAGCCCAATCAGAATAACAGTAGGTACGCAGTTGTAAAATGGAGGATGATTTCAAAAGAATTCCTTGTCCAGGATGTGCTTTCAAATAACGAACAACACGTAACGCAGCAGTCCAATGAGCAATCTTGGGCTTGGTCATAAATTGTGCAAGAATATGCGCACTATATGATAATTCCGGGCGTGTAATGGTGAGATAAATAAGCCGCCCCACAAGACGCCGGTAAAGCTCAGGATCACGCAAATCATCGTCTTCAGTCAAGGCCAAACGGTGATTTTGTTCAATGTGTAAGGTGTCGGCCATGTGCCAAGTAGCCCTGCCTCGGTAAGAAATATCAAAGGCATACTTTCCTTGAGAAAGAAAGATGTCGTCTGGATGTGTGGCCACTTCAAGGCCTAAAAAATACTTAAGACGTCCCAAGTCTTTCATGTGAAAGCATTTACTGAGATATGCTTTGAAGCGTTGAATTACCTCAGGATCATTACCACCAATGACCAAATCATCCATGTACACAAGAACGTGTAGCTCAGCAGTGGAAGTGGTGTAAGGGAAGTGAGAATAATCGAAATATGACTGACGGAAGCCATATTTTGTCAAGGCAGTGGACAACTTTTCAAACCAACAACGAGGAGCTTGACGTAAGCCATATAGTGACTTCTTGAGCTTGCATACCTTTCTCGGGAAGCAGAGCATTTACGGCCTAAAGGTACCTTCATATAGACATCTTCACTAAGATCGCCGTGAAGGAATGCGTTGTGAACATCCATTTGATGAAGTTCCCACCCACGAACCGCGGCAATGGAGAGAAAAACTCGGACGGTGACCATCTTGATTGTTGGAGCAAAAGTTTCTTTGAAATCCACACCTTCAACTTGGCGGTTCCCTAATATGACCAAGCGAGCTTTGTGGCGTTCAACTGATCCATCTGCATTATACTTTATCTTATAAACCCATTTGTTGCCAATCACCTTTTTGTCAATGGGAGCATCAACTAATTCCCACGTACCATTCTGATCAAGAGCAACAAGTTATTTCTTCATGCCCTCACACCAATGAGGATATTTAACCGCTTTCCCGAAATGCTTTGGTTCATATCCTGAGTCAACAGCAGCGAAGAAACAACGATGTGTCATAGAAAAGTTAGTGCAACTAACAAAGTGTGATAAAGGATAGCAAGTACCTGAAGATTTCTTTTGGACAGGCGAACTAGACGGGGAGGGGACTCGTGCGATGTGGGCTTAGCCTAACTCATATTCAGTTGATGGATACTTTGAAGAGGGAAGCTTAGCTCTCTGACCCTGACCCAAAGTCTCTGCCGCAGATTGTTCAGCCTCCTGCAATGAATCAGAAGTGTGTTCGGGCCTTTGATCAGAATCTGTAACTGGTTGTGCAAGAACTTGTGGGCTGGGTTTGCTCAAACAACTGTTCGCCAATCGTTTAGCCGCGCACGTTGTTTAAACAACCGGTCGACAACCGTTTCAGCACTGATTACTACATGAACATTGTCTTCTTCATAGGCAACTTCATCTATGTACGGACAAAGGAAAATGTCCGAATACGTATAGGCTTTTACGGATCGCCCAATCACTAGCAAAGGGAAACTCCTTTTCCACAAAGACAACATCGCGAGAAATGAGCATTTTATGCTCATCAAGATCATACACTAACCAACCTTTCTTCCCAAACGGATACCCCAAAAAAACACATCGCCTGCTTTGACTAGCAAATTTATCATTATCTCTTCGAGAATAATGAACATAATACAGAGAACCAAAAACCTTAATGTGTTTGTAAGAAGGGGATTTTTCAAAAAGAATTTCATAGGGGTTTTGCCATTCAATAATTTCGAAGGGGTACGATTAATAAGGTGACCTGCCGCTAATACACACTCCCCCCAAAATTTCACCGGTAATTTTGCTTGAAACATTAAAGCACGAGACACATTAAAAATATGTCTATACATCCTTTCCACCCTTCCATTTTTTTGGGACGTACGAATGCAAGTGGTGTGGCGCTCAATGCCTTTTTCAATAAAATATTTTTCTAAACAAGTAAATTCCGTCCCGTTGTCACTCCTAATTTTCTTGACACGTTTATTAAATTGCCGTTCGAACATGACAAGAAAATTTTTCAAAATTTGAGAAACATCACTTTTGGATTTAACCAAGTAAACCCACACGACACGAGAGCAAACATTCACAATGGTCAAAAATAAACGGCTCTCCACATTGCGTAGCTTTCGGTAATTACCCCAAATATCACAATGAATTAAATCGAAAATTTCAATAGAATTATTGTAACTAAGCGAAAACTTATCCCTACTGCTTGTCTTCGACAACAAATCCCCCAAACGTCTTTATCAATACTACTACGATTAATAAAAGGTAATAAACCAACCACTTTACTTGATGGATGTCCAAGTCGCTGATGCCACAACTGATAGCTTCCAGATTCTCTAATGTTGCAAGCTTGCGTCCCTGTTGATCCCCTCAAGTAGTACAATCCCCCGTCTTGTTCACTCGTTCCAATCAAAATTTTCGTGGCTTGGTCCTGTACAACACACAATTTGTCAGAAAAATGCACTATATGATTGGAATCATTCAATAATTGAGAGACATATAAAAGATTGCAGTTAAATATGGGAGCATATAAAACGTTTCTCAAACGCAGACGTGATCCGATGGCAACGTCTACTTTTATGGCGATCTCTTCCATTGGGAAATCCTATGTGGTTAGCCTCAATCTGTCGTACGTTCTCCAACAGAGCAAATATTACCTGTTATGTGTCGATTAGCTCCACTATCGATTAGCCAAGGTTCATTATTTGTCTTACCATTCATTCTCCTGGGCCAAGCGGTCGGTTGTGCGATCAATCGTCCGCACATACTCCTTGAAGTGAGTCCATTGCTCAGCGTGAACCCCAAAGAAGCTGGCACGATCATCATCTCGTCATCCTACCCGGCCCTCACCGCTAGTATGCACCGTGTTGACTCGTGGATTGAATCTTCCCGTAGCCGAAGTATTTCCACCTTGTCCCTTCATGTTCCTTAAGCGTTGTTGTCCCCACCAATCTGGATACCCCACCAGCCTGTAGCATGTATCTACATCATGTCCATTTTTCTTGCAAATGAGAGCAAGCAGCCGGCTCTCGCCTCCTTTCTCTCTATCTTCAACCACTGCACGATCCATGCGCACACTCGATCCCACAACTGGCTCGAACAACAAAGCCGGGCAGCACCGGATAATCTTCAATGCAGTCGCCCTGACTCTTTCTTCTTGTGCAACCATGGAATATGCCTTATTTACATTAGGCAAAGGTTCTGTGTTCGGTATGGAGGAATTCACGTTCTCAAACTTCGGTGCATCAAGCCCCATAATGAATTGATGAACCCTCTCGTCTTCACGTCGTTGGACTAGCTTCGTGCTAATGTTACACCTGCACCCCGCACATGAACAAGTCAGGAGTGCATCAAAGTCATTCAACTCGTCCCATAATTTCTTCACGCGACCAAAATAGGCCGCCACACTTTCACCTTTCTGTTGCTTGCAATTTGCTAGATCCGCCTTCAATTGCTGAATCCTAGGTCCGTTTTCAACCGAGAACCTCTCCCTCAAATCGTCCCATAACGTCTTCGCATCATCTACATAACTCACCGTGGAATGAAGGCTTGGCTCAATGGTGTTAAAAATCCATGAGACTACCATTGAGTTTACCGTTTGCCAATGTTTCAATTCTTTTTCCATGGTGGGTTTTTCAATGGTTCCATCAATGAAGGTTGTTTTTGTCTTAGCCCTCAATGATCCCTTGAAATCCCTAGCCCATTCTTCATAATTCTCGCCCTTCAATTGAACGTGGGTGAGAATCATTCCTGGATTGTCACTTGTCGAAAGAAAATATGGAGATTGCCTCTCATCCATAGTTTTCTTTTCTCCGCTAGCCTCGGTGGTCATGGCCGGACCTAAACCTTGCTTTGATACCAAGTTAGAATCGAAAATGTGTGAGGGGAAAAATATTATTTCAATCCTTGAATAAATACAATTGATATAACCCTATATATACACAATATTTCTACTTTGATTAGGATTTTATCATAACTATATATTCTACTTTCCTACTTGAAGAAGAAGTCTACCTAAATTACATATCTTACATAAGGAAACAAGATAACAAGAAAAAGGAAAAGATATTGACAAAATATCTTCTCAACAGGAGGAATTTGGTTTCTCACCTAGCAAAATAGTCGGTTTAAACGGCGATAATGCATTGGAAATGTCGACAAACGCGTACATCTGTATATTTATAAATTATGGAATTAGTATTTATGTATCTTTCGCGTAAGACATGTGGGTTGGAATGTGAATTTGTATAACAGTATTATATTAAGCAGATCTAGGAGGCAACTAAAATTCAGTTCAGAAAATCAAGAATTTGAAGATTAGCAAGGAACCTTCCTCATAAACTCATACTGAAAGTCATAACTTGGTGTAATGTTAGGCATGTCAGCCTCCAACTGCTGATCGAAGTGGCCTCCAAAGAGCTGACTTTGGACAAGGTTGTGACACACCTAGGTACTTTTTATCTTTTTATGCTTAAGTGCTTCGATAAGAGTGATTCATGGGCATAAGTTTCAAGTCAGAAACAGCGTTAATATGCCAAAAATCAGCTATGCTCCCAGTGTTTTGGAACCTTGTCGAATCTTGACCATACCTATAATTCCCCTACGCCCTTCCTTCAGAGAAAGTGTCTGGTGTGCCATGTCATCTTGCTGACATGATGGAGCCCACCAATCCATTTGAACATCTAGTGTCATAACTGCCCTCAAATTATGGGGCTGACATGGCAAAAGGTAAACGATCTAATTTGTTCTTTCAAACGATCTAATTGATTTTTTACTATGCTCATGATCATATTGACAGGTTACCAAGATTATTGATCAATGGCCCCTGTGGCGCATCAGCCCAAGACTAGAAAAAGTAGAATATGGTCCTCCTAATCGGTCTAGGCATTGGTGCTACCCGGCCCCTTTGATTAGCATTGTGAAAGACTTGCGATCAAAAAAGGAAGCATAGAGAGTTACACTAAAAGGAAGGCATTTGCAACAAAACAGACATATTGTAACTCACGGGTCGTTCAGGAATGAGGTAGCAGAAAAGGACCAAGAGAGCTTGATTGAATTTCACAACTATTTTACGAGTGTTTATGAAGAAGGAGAAGCCCAATCATCATTCAATTTGCTAGACCCAATTGGCGTAGCAGCGTATTCAAGATTGTTGCCAAAAATCAACAAATTGGTAAAGTTTTCCAATATTTCTCTTGTTAATTTCCAGTTAAATAATGATGCTTCCATTTTAGTGGGACAATTATTTTCAAAGTTATACTAAATGGTGTGGTCACTGAAGGATAATCATAACTCCACTAACATTTTGAATACCAAATAAAAAGGTGGTCATTTCTGAAACGCAATCAGGCACACTATTTGTCAGCTTTAGCCACCATTATCTTGCATTTTCTTTGTTAGGTTGGATACATTAATTAGGTACACTTACGCATAATCATACATCCATTACCAATACTATTTTAATCACTAGAAATTTGATTAGATTAATTACAGTGCATATTTTGCTCAAAAGTTGGTAACTTTGAGACTTTCTGTTTCGATTTGTTACCAACACAACACACTAGCTCATACGCACATAATCCCGGGGCAGAAGCAGTTAGATTAGTCTGGATCCCTCACAAGTGCTCCATATCGGGATATTTTCAGTCTGATTTACTTGTGATTAGGGTGGACGATAGCTACTACAGATATCATACACATATGGTTTTAAACAATATTGGGATCAGCTGATTTTTAATGTTTCCCATTTGGTGCTTCTTTTTCGCCTTAGGTTGTGAAAATTTGCTTAATATTTAATACTTCCTTCACCCTTGAAAAGTATTTCCATTTTGACAAATCAAATATAAAAAATAATAATGTTATACTTGCTTCTTCCTTACAGTGAAATTACTATTTTTTTTTTTTTATAAAATAAGAGTGGCATTTAACTTTATGAGGATGAGGACATGTTAAGCAAAACGTGTATTTATGAATAAATCATTCATAAAATAAAAGGTCTTAGTAACTAATGTAAAGGTTAGAGAATAGTTTTTAAAAAGCAAATAAATAAACAAAACAAGATTATGATTTTAAACTCGTCTTAATCTTAAAGTGACAGACAGGTCATATAGATAAAGGTGAGTTTAATAGTGATATTCCAGCCTGGAACCCTCACCATATGAAATGGAACCCTACCAGATTTTCCCTCACCATTCTTTTTCTTTTCCTTTTTCTTTCTTTATTTTTCTCTCCACTTATTCTCTTTTTCTTTTTATAACGCGGATGTGGCATTGCTGCTGCCGACACTGCATTGCAGCGGGCCTCATCCACGGCTTAAATACATTGAGCCCCTATGAACGGCTAAGATTTATTACTCAAGATGGGTTCCATAAGAATCCAATAAATATAGATCGTTGATCATTAAACATGAAAGAGATGCCACCATCACAAGCATTGCTAAGGAATACTCTGTAGTAGCGATTCATCATCCCTCTCTACCCCTCATATTAATAGTTTGGCCCTCCATAATGTTTTAAATCACTCTACCACTATTTTCTTGATATCTCTCTCTTCTCTCTCAAACACTCTCTTCTGCCATGGCAACCACTTCTAGTGAAGCTGAAGTACACTCGGAACCCCTCAACTTCAAGGTAATTAGCACTTGTCTTGTCCTTTTATCACGCACACATATGCAGAGACATGTGTTTGTGTGTTACTGATCATGTGTTTGATTAATACAATACAGACATGGGTTTTGAAAGTCTCGATCCATTGTGTTGGCTGCAAGAAGAAAGTCAAGAAGCTTCTCAATTCAGTTCCAGGTATGTCTTCGTCTTCACTCCCTCGCTCTAGTGGAAGGGATCCGGATTTCCTAACTTATGCCCATATAAAGTTGTTCAAGTTCAAGTCGTACGGTCCAATGGATTAAACTTTGTTATAATGACATTATTTCTATATGGTTAATCTAGACTATTGGTTCTATTGATATATAAAAATTAGGAAAGTCCAAAGGATTGAATTGAAGATGTTTCATAACCAGTTATAAAGGAATTTCTCCATTTATTTATTTTGTTGATAAAATGGGTATTTGTTCTGGGATGGCTTGGAAACTATGACCCAGAGGTTTAATTAATCTCTCAATATTTTTATGTACAGGGGTTTCAACAATAGATATTGATGCTAAGCAACACAGAGTAGTGGTCACCGGAAATGTAGAGGGAGATGCTTTACTCAGAAAGCTTTTAAAGTCCGGTAAACATGCCGAGTTATTATTGCCGGAGAAAGAAACATCTGTACCAAACACCCAATTACAGAATGGAAACAGCAGCAAAGATATTCCCCATACAAAACAAGTCAAACAACCTCCTCTTGACACCATCAAAACAACCCATATAGCTGCTGCTGCTGCTGCTGGCGGTTCCAGTAACTCAGTTAAAAGCATTGAAGGGGTCTCCGCCGGTAGTAGCTCGAGTAGCAGCGGCACTAAAGCTACCGCCGCCGATAAAAGCATCAAGGTAGACAAATTGACGGAAGAGTCGAAAGTAGAAGAAAAGAAACCGGAAACCGATTCATCCGGCAACCAGACATCCCCACCGGTGGTAGAAGCAAAGGACGGACAGACTGAAAAAAGCGGTGGCGGTGGTGGAGGTAGTGCTACTGTTGGTAAAAAGAAGAAAAAGAAGGGTCCAAATGGTAATAGTGTAGTCGCTGAACCATCAAGTGCTGAATCACCTAATCGTAGTGGAGGCCCACCACCACCAGCTGTATCGTCATCCAATGACAAGCCTCCACATCATTACGGGTATTCCTACCCACCACCAGGTCCACCACCATCACATTACTACCCACCACCACCCGCCCCTGTATATGGCGTGAGCTATAATACGGCGCAACCTAGTAGCAGCTACACGGCATCGTATTACGCATCCCCACCTCCACAATCTTATGCATATTCGTATCCCGGGGAAGAAATGGGACCTCCACGTGCACCTCCTCCTTGGTCGGATTATGACTCGTATCGACGACAACCGTTGGATTCGTTTGAGATGTTCAGTGATGAGAATCCAAATGGATGCTCCGTGATGTGAAATGGGTATAAGTAGAAAATGTAATTAGGGGTAGAATAGTGTTTGTAGGTTTTATGTATAAATGAAGAAAGAGTTTAAAGCGTCTAAACTCTAAAGTGTTATTTAGGCATTGGTATTGGTAGTTAGTGGGGTTAGATCAATGTTTCCTCTCTTTAACAAGTAGTTTCATTAGCTTTTTGAATGGGAATGGGGGAAAAGATTTTATTTTTTATTTAATCTATTATAAAAATGATATTTTAAAAATTGCATTCGATAGATTTCGAATTCCTAACCTTTCGTATTAAAATGAGAATGGGAAAGTATATTGTGCTTGTATTGTATCAAGAGTATTAACAAGCTCTTTCCTCTATAAAAAAAAAAAAATATGAACCCAGACTCAAAAGTTTATATATTTGAATGACTGTATTGTATTACGATGTCAGTCTTATTAACAATAAATAATGTACTCCCCCGTTCCTAAAAGTTTGTTCCATTTGACTTTTTTGTTGAACTTTGACCACAAATTTATAAGAGATTAATCATGTTCATGAAATTCTAAAAGTTGTTGTTGATAATATTATTAATGGTGAATCAATAGAAATTTTTAAAATTTCATGAACATAATTAAATTGTCATATATTTGTGGTCAAAGTTCAACAAAAAAATTAAATGAGACAAACATTTAGGGACGGAGGGAGTATTATTGATTTGAACGAGTAGCCATATTGATAATAGTTTCTTGATCTTTAAAAATTAAAAAGAAAAAGAAAAAGAAAACTCTCATTATCATTTTAATGATCAAACCTATCTAACTTTAACCAATTTTTTAATATTGATTTTTGTTCATCAATAATAAATATTAGAATTTCATGTTTTAATTATGAACTTATTTGTTCAAGATCAATAATTTTTATAAATAATCAATCAAAGTTTAACTAAATTAACCATAAAAAATAAATTAAATTACTACTTCAAAATGGATGGAGTATTAAGAAACAAAGGTAGAATATTCAAATTATCTTTAGCCCCACATAAGAACTTTTGTCAGTAATTTTCTTGTAACATTCCCTTTGTTTCAAAGACATTTGAGTACTTTAAGGGAGAGAGAGCACATATTTAAGGGCTTTTGTGTTTCAAAAGAGAAATGGGCGACACTAGGTCAGAGTAGACGTGACCACGGTTAATTAACCGCGGTTAACCGGTTAATAACCGGCGGTTAACGAAGGTTAAAATCATTAACCGGACTTAACCGTTAACCGTTAAGTCACGGTTACGGTTAACCGGTTAACGGTTAATCCGGTTAACCCGGTTAACCCGGTTAATAAACGGTTAATTTTTTTTTTTTTTCAAGAATGTCAGATTTTTATCTAAAGTTAAAAAAAATATAACTTTTTAATAGTTTTTTGAATAAAAAGTTAAGTTTTTAACACTTTTTTTGAAAAAACAGTTAAATATTTAACAGTTTCTGTTAAATATGTAACTGTATATGAACTAGTTTTTTTTTTTTTTGGATAAATAAAACTATTTTAAATAGTTGTTAAGACTAATATTTTTTGCAAAAAGTTATAGAAAAATAGGTATGAATTTTTAAAGAAATGAAAACTTAACGGATTTAAAAGAAACGGAAGTATATAAAGAAAAAACTTAACTTTTTACAGAATTTCAGATTTTTAATTAAAGTTAATATTAAAATATAACTTTGAAATATTTTTTTTTGAATAAAAAGTTGTGTTTTAACCGGTTAACCGACGGTTAATTAACGGTTAAGTTAACCGGTTAATTAACCGGCGGTTAACCGGCGGTTAACCGGAGTAAAAATTTCTTAACCTTTGTTAACCTCGGTTACACGGTTATCGGTTAGGCGGTTAAGTCGGTTAGACGGTTAACGGTTTAGGCGGTTAAAATCCGGTTATTAACCTTACGGTTAGCCGGTTAACGCTTAACCTTGGACACGTCTAGGTCAGAGCTAGCTCAATTAAAAAAAAAATAAAAAAATTTGGTAATGCTTTACTGTACTTAACTGCTAAAACATACTCCTTCCGTCCCAATAGTAGCTTTCCATTTTGTCATTTTGGGTGTTCCATTAATAGCTTTCACTTTCCTTTTTTGGCAAAGAAATCTTTACTATTCCCTCCACTCATTCTCTCTCCTACATTATTATAATACTCACAACACCATTATAATTTACTATTCTCTTCACTCATTCTCTCTCCTATTTTCAAATTACACTCACAATATTTTTTCTTCCCTCCCATTTTCTTAATTTGCGTGTTTGACAAAAAATGGAAAGCAATTGTTGGGACGGAGGGAGTATGTTAAACATATATTGTTAAATTATATTTACAGATATTTTCTCATATTTTCTCGGTTTCAAAATAAATAGTGTATTCAAATTTACTCTTAATTAATTAAGAACACATTTTGACATTCATATTTTGTTTGGGCCAATCTACATTTAAAGCCCTTTTACTTTGTTATAGTTTCGATTTTAACCTACGTTTTTTTTTTTTTTATCAATTTTAACCTTTGTACTCCAAATATGCATATAATTTTTTCCGATACACTAACTGCGTCCAAAAATGTTTAAAAACTTAACAAAACCTAACAAAATCTAATGAAACCATCTTTCTTCTTACAAAAATGCTTGTTCTTGAATTCTCCAATCATACACCGTTAAAATCCCCCCCCCCCTCCCACTAACACACTCATCAAAAATCTCATTTCAATTACACCCACCTCCTTTTCAAATCCACCACCACCCATTTATACAAATTAATTTAAATGAGATTTTATACTACATTTGATATAAAATCTGAAGATTTTGAAGACCATGTCACTCGGTTCGGTATCAACATTTGATACTTATAACCGATTCTAGGTAACTTGAGCGGCTACCACATTTTCAAAACTTTGAATTTCATCCCATTGAAAGATTGAAAATCAAGAGTTCAACTTTCATAAAAGGTTTGATCTTTTCTTAACATTTTCTTCCTTTCAAAAAGTCAGGTATACGAATTAAGGATTTGAAGCCGTGGTGGATTTGAGGAAACATGGTTTCGTTAGATTTTGTTAGGTTTTGTTAAGTTTTTTAACATTTTAGGACGAAGTTAGTGTATCGGAAAAAATATATACGTATTTGGAGTATAGAGGTTAAAAAAAAAAACGTGGGTTAAAACTGAAGGAAGAGAAAAGTAAAAAAGTTTAAAATGTAAATTGGCTTTTGTTTGTGATGTTACTCTCAGTTACTTTGCATTTGTTAAGAATAGTGAGCTTCTTTCTGATCCATTAGATCAATATATTCAGGATAAGATTATTTTTTTATTCTCTCTTTTATCAATAAGAATAATACATTTGTTAAAAATTGAATAACAAATGTTGATAGAGTAAGTTTTGAGAGAAATCAGTTTCTCCATAAATTATAAAAAGTCCAATTTTTTTCAACTTGCAAATATTTGATGAATATAAGAGCAGTTTAAAAAAACAGGACTTTTTATAACTTAGGGAGAAACTAGTTTCCCCCAAAATATTGTGATGTTGATATATTATACTTCCTACGTCGGACTTTCTGTCATTTTCGTCTGTCCTACCTCATATAGGACTTTCCAAAATGGCAAAAAATTTTTACTATCCCTCCCTCTTATATTTTATTTTATAATTATAATACAAATCAATTTACTATTACTCACACTTATTATCTCTCCTATTTATTTTTTACACTCACAATACTCTCTCCTACTTTGTTTTGTTTGGATCCAAGTTGGCCTAACTTAAGGCATGATTAGTAGGGCCATTTCACCTTCACTCCCCATCTTTCCAATGTGTAAAGTTGAATTTTGAAACCCTAAATGGACCTCTTTTAGATCTACTCATCCCCATAATTTTACACCAAGTCATTGTTCTTGGTGTCTCTTTAAGCACCTTCTTTATTTGATTTTTCTCATTAAAAGTTGGAAATATTTGGGGTTTCGTTTTTAATTTGCTTTCTCCGAGTCACCCTCCTCAATAAATAAATAAAACCAAATTACTTCTTTGTCTCTTTTTGCAGTCTCTTTCATTAGAGGAGGGAGGGTCTAACACTATCATGACTAGCACTACTATGACCTCAAGAGTTTGGTCAAAAGATAAGCCATGACTTCTTTGTATTTTTCACTACTTAAATCATTTCTATATCCGATTAAATTCTTTAAATTTATAATCTTATTTGTATGAAAGAATTGAAATTTCAATTCATATAATTTGGATTTTTATAGAATAATATGATGTGGAATTTTCATTATTGCTTCTCCATCCTATCCCTTTCTCTTTTCTTCTAAGAATATGCTTGTGTAAAAATTTATCAGTTAATTATTGTACTTGTCTATTGCTTTTTCTTTTCGTAGTCGAGAGCCTCTGATTTCTCTCATTTGTAGAGAGCCAGTAATTTATCTCCATTATGTTGACATTGTATTTTTTTTCCTCATTGACGTGCTTAGAATTCTTGGTTTGACACTTATTTTTGATCCAAATGCTTCAGTTTATCATGACCTCATAATCAAATTTTGTTCATGTGATTTTTTTTTGAATGTTCGTGTTGGGCAATGTCCAAATTTACTTGGAGAAGCCTTAGGGTGTCCCAAGACATTGTTAGAGTTTTAGTTATGGGAATATCTTCAATTCTTCAAGAATTGTTTGTTCCGGTGATGTTTTAAGTTGATATTAATTATAATTTTAATTGTTAATTCCTTTAATTATATTACGATGTTTTAAGTTGATATTATAATTTTAATCGTTAATTCCTTTAATTATATTACGCATGTGAACAATATTGTCAATACGCTGGCTGATTTTTCTCGAAATTTTGCTTAATTGTATATACACTATAAAATTTGGGTTAAAATATTGATGTTTGTGGATATTCAATTTTTTCTTGTTTGTGACTATTAATAACTATTAATGAATATCATTTCTTAAAAACTAAAAAATAAAAAGGGGTTATTTTGAACACTGCCGACCTCTAATTGAGAGTTGGATATCCTAAGTCTAGGCTCGAATATTTGGTCCATTATACATTTAATTTATGGTATTGAGTTTAAAGTTGTTAATTAATAAGCAATGATTCGAATGAGTCACAGCCTATTGTACCCTAATTATTTTAATAACAATACATGATTCATAATTTGTATTTGTGATCTTAGTCTTGGATTTGATAAATGAATGATAAAGTTGTGTTGTCATAATTGCTAATGGGTGAAAAGCTTAGGAATAAAGTGATGACTTAGTCGAATATATATTCATGATGAATATTTTATAAACTTTTAAATAAGATGTGGTCTCCCGTGAGAATAAGGGAATCCGTCTCATGTATAAGACGGGTCGATTCATGACCCATGGGGCATGACCCGCCACGTGGCAGCCTTTTATAGGCCAATTTTTTTTATATTATTTTTTTGGCTTTTTAGTGGTTTAGAAAAAGTAATAGTTACCATCTCTTAATGTAATGACTGTATACATATAAAGTAACATTGTTCATAAGTAAACGTAATACCTGTTTTAAAAAAACAAAAGCTCGTTTTTATCCATTTTTTCAAATGTAATACAAACTATATGTATTACATTTGAAATGTAATAACTTATGTATATGAATGTAATAGTTTATACAAGTAAATGTAACACTTTGATAGATGAAATTGTAACATATTTCTATAGATAATGTAATACTTTTACATGTATCATGATAAATTTGAACTCATTGTAACTTATTGTTTGAAAACATATAGATATATATACATATGTGTTACAATTATGTACAAATACTATTACACATAAATAACATGTTTGTTACATTTTAGTTATAATAAGTATTACTTTTGTCAAACGAAGAAAACATAGGAAAAAATACTATTACTTTTCTGTATATATGTATTACTTTAATGTATACAAACTATTACTTTATATGCATACAATCATTACATTATGTTATAGTAACTATTACTTTTCACAAACCGAAAAAAAAAAAAAAAATTTTAAAAAAAAACTTTTGTTTTTTGTGCCTATTGAGATGGATTTGGGCCGGAGAAGAAGAACAGTGAGGGAGCGATTGAGAGGGATAGGTCGCCGGTGAGGTTTTTTCGTTAAATCGGGGTTGAGAGAGAACGGTGGTTGTTTGGTTGGTTTGGAGAGAGGAATTAGGAGAGGAAGGCGATTTAGGGAGAAGGAATTGATTTGGGTGAGGTCGCCGACCGGAGGGAGAACTTGGGTTGAGATGAAGAAGACGACGATTGAGGTGAAGAAGACGACGCAGGGAGAGGGAAGGTAATTGCGTCTAGAGAGAGAGAGGAGAGAGAAGCTGTGCGTTCTGTGTGTTGTGCGTGAACTGTTTGTTGGACGGGTCATGGATCCGACCCGTCTCATGGATGAGACGGGTATTCTTGTTCTCATATAAATCTTTGTCTTTAAATAATTACTCCCTCCTTCTCAAAATAAGTCTTATATATATATATATATATATATATATATATATATATATATATATATATATATATATATATATATATATATATATATATATATATATATATATATATATATAACTTTTTTTTAAATATTATATCCCTAAACTATTTTTTAAATAAATTTTCTTTTACATTTAACTATATGCTTTATAAAAATAAAAGTTTGGAAAATAGACAGAAAAAACATATACACATCTTTATCATTAAAATTTATATAAAAAATATTTTCAAGATATTCCATGATTAATAAATGCACTTTCATTTCGATTGGGATAAAATGAGTATTAATTGTTGGGTATCAACCCAAGTTACATATTAACAATTGAATTAATAATTGCCTAGTATATATTATTGTCAGATGATATCAAAAACGTTTCTATCGATCCAAATTCATCGACAGGTTGTATCCTTTATGATTGAATAGCCTGAAAAAATGAACAAACATGTAATCTAAGCCGGGGCTTCACCGGCGAATGCCCTCCGTCGTGAAAGTAATTATTTGTGTTTATAAAGAGAAATCAATTAACAGTTTAGAGTTAAAAGACGCGTTACCCAAATAATGTGAATTATGGCTTATTTATATAGGCATAGCATTGTAGAATCCTTGTTGGATAAGAAAGCGTGTGAGATAAGGTTATAATCCTATGAGGATTATAACTGTTCATAGTCCTTATTTGAGTAGGATTAGACAACATATTATGCATGTGCGCCTTGAAGGAGAGCTACTCGTCATTTATGGCCTGATCGGCATAAAGTGAGCCGATGAAGAGATTTGTGAAGGATGGGAAAACTCATTTCCTTATTTTGTTGACAACCGTGTAGGGGCTCCTCGTCTTCAAAGGAGCCCTTGCTCGCCCTTGATAGGTGCCTTGCTCGGCATATGTGATTATGCTTCGTCGGCATGCAGTTTCGTTGAGACTTGTATGGATTATATTTTGGGCCCAATTCATTGGGCTTTGCTCGGCCTGATCCACTTTCGTTCCTCGGTTTATATCGTTCAGTGGACCCCGACTTCGTAGCTCGGCTATGCCGAGGAGGAAGTGTTGCTCTACCTCGGCTTAAACGAATACGAACGATCTCTTACGTGTCATGAAGCGCTTTATTATCCGCCGGTTAATTCGTACAATGATGGGCGCGTCGTACCAAATCTGACATCCGTATTGGAACTCTCCAGAGCATTTATTGCACGGAAGATACGGCGCCTCTTTACCCGGAATTTGACCCATTCCCGTTTCTGATTTGGGTATAAAAACATAAACCCCCTTCATTTCTACTCTTTTATCACCCTTTGTATTTGAGAGAGAAACTACAAGCTTCAAATCGCCAATTTGCTATTGATTTCTTGGTCAATTTGTGTTTGATCTGTTTGTGTGTTTCTACAACAATCCTTCGATTAAGGTATAAATCTTATCCATTTTCTCTATTTTCTGCATTTTATTTCGAATTGCTGGGTTTTGGTACTGTTCTTGGTGGGTTCTTTTAGAATCCGCCATTCTTGGTGTTTGAAGCTTTTCTTGATATTTTCTTGAACAATTTCTTGAGTTCGTTCTTGTGCCTTCCTCGTCCTTAGAGATGGCAAGAACGTGGAGGAGCAATCCCAACGCCTTGTATTGTTACCATGCCCAGAATCTTAGGATTTACCAAAGGACTGACAGGCCATGGATGATGTTGACTTTGAATGAGATAGGGGAGATTTTGACGAGGTACCAATCTCCTAGAACCGACGTGCACTACCCAAGTCGGTTTAGGATTGACCGACTTGATGTTGAGTCTCCCAACGTTGTGTTATTCCAAGGTTGGTCTGAGATAATCAACCACATCAATTTGTATTACTTGAAGTCCGACCATTTGGAGCGTCCTCCATTATTGGGTAAGGGTCCCTCCTCGGTTTTAATTTATAGGACGATGAGGGATATTCTTCCTCTTCCTCATCTTTCCTTTGCCTTGGCCAAGTAATGACCTTTAATTCTTTTGTTTGTGCAGCCATGACGGAAAGAGGAAGTGTGCTGCTCGTATTACCAATCCCTCGACTTCGGGGAGGATTGTAGACTCTTTTGCCGAGGGAGCCCAATCTGGAGGCCGAGGTAGAGGCCGGGGTTGATCAGGCCGAGGTAGAACTTATACCCCTAGGCCCAAAACCATAAGAGCAGGGGAACCCAAGATAGAAGAACTCCATTCTAGGTATGGGGTATCGAGGGGAGAGTGTCGACTTAGTTACTTCCCCGGTGTTCCACTCAAGACCGAGAAGCCGTGGTTGATTTTTACTACAGTGTGAATCACGTCCATTTCTTTTATAAGCAATTTAAATTGGTCCTCCCTATTCCCTTAGACCCCTTTATAAATGAGTTCCTTGAGGATATGCAAGCCGTCCCGGCTATTCTAGGTGCCATTTTCTGACTATGCCTTGAAGTTGATAGCGGCCCAAGATGCTCGTGAAGGCCGTCCTGCCTGGGTTCCTCCCCCTGTTGACTCCCAAAACATAAATGCTTTAATAGAGAAAATACAGGATGAGCAGGAGGAGACCGAGGATGAGCAAGCCGATGAAGGTCAGGCCGAGGAAGCTCAAAACGGCCAGGTCATCATTCCCCCCGCTGATGCCGATCAAGATGAACTCTTTAGGGGGGATGATCAGACTTAGAAGTTTGTTTTTTTTTGTTGTAATAGAATAGGGCCTTTGTACTTCAATTTTCAAATCAATATAATGCCATTTCTTCATTCTTCGTCGTCTTTCTTTGATATGAACTGTCTTTGACTTGAATGTTTATTGTGTTGCATATATGTTGTATATTGGTTTGTTGAGTATTTGTACAAGTTCAAACTAACTTGGGAAGCCGAGGAAGTCATTCTCGTCATTCATGTTTTATTTGCTTATACGAGGAAGCTGGTTTGCTCTTAAATCGCTTGATGAATTTGCAAGTTGTCATTAGGCCGAGGAAGGTTCCTCGGCATGACACTTGGGTTATTTTTTTGATTTTATCTCTATAGGCCGAAGAAGGTTGCTCAGCCATACGTATTAGATAATTTGTTAATACTTTGCCTCTTTATGCCGAGTAGGGTCGTTCGGCCATAGGTCTTAAAAAAAATTTAAGTTTCAACTCTCTATGCCGAGTAATCTCGTTTGTTCATAGGTCTTAGGTGATCTTTGAATGTTTGTCTATTCATGTTGAGTAGGGTCGTTCGGTCATAAGTTTTAGACAGTTTTTGAATGTTTTACCTCTCTATGCCGAGGAAGGTCGTTCGGTCATAGATTTTAGGCAAATTGAGGGAAATTATCCTTTTGATGTCGAGGAGGGGCTCCTCGTCATTTGTCTTGGTAGTCTTTTTGTCTTGATAAAAACTGAATATTTATTAGCTGAGACTGATTACATCAAACTGTAATCCTATTTTACTTGAAAATAAAGAAAAATACTAACAAGTACTAATCTTTCAAATAAAAAAGAGGCTAAAACTAATGATATTACTTTCGTAGATGATCAGAATGTCATCGATGTTTCAGCTCTTACCTATCTGGGGTCTTCATTCTTTAGGTCCTTCTGTGATAATTTGAGTAATGGTGTATGAGCCTACCCAGTTTGGGGAGAGCTTGTTTTGTTCTACCTTCCTGCCAGTTGCTTCAATTTTTCTAAGTACCCGATCACTGACTTGGAATACTCTCTTATTCACCCTTTTGTCATGATAGGCTTTAGTCCTTTGCTTGTAGTTCACCATGCTCATCTGAGCAGATAGTCTTCTTTCATCTAATAGGTCTAGGTCTAGGAGCATGTTGACCTTGTTGACTTGCTCATCATAGTTTGAACTTCTTGTCGTAGGTATAGCCATCTCAGCTGGTTCCATGGCCTGGAAACTGAAGGTTAATGCAAATGGGATTCCCCAGTTGGCCCCCGGGTGGTTGTGCGAACTGCCCATAGGACTAAGGGAAGTTCGTCTAACCATCTACCATCACTTCCTTCAAGGTTCTTATTTAGGTCCGTTAGCACCAACTTGTTGGATACTTCCGCTTGTCTGTTGCATTGAGGTCAACTCATGAATTACTTGATGTGTCTTGACTCCAAGTCTGCTCAGCTCCGCTGTAAATGCCTTTGAAAACTGAAGACCATGATCAGAGAGAATAGTGTGTGGAATCACAAAGCGATACCAAATGAAGTCATGGACAAAATTGATTGCATTCTCTTCCGTTATTTTGGCTAAGGCCTTTGTTTCAATCCATTTAGAGAAGTAGTCAACTGCCAGGAACAAATACTTGCAATTACCTCGGGGGGGGGAAGGTCTGATGATATCGATTCCCCACATGTCAAATGGCCACGTAGGTATTATGAGAGTCTGTTCCACCGCTGGGAGTCTGGGAATGTTAGAGTATATATGTCACTTGTCACACTTTCTTATGTAGGCTTGCTCATCATCTCTCAGGTTTGGCCAATAGTAACCTAGCGTGATGATTTTGTCAGCTAAGATTTTAGCCCCCGGGTGACCACCACAAATGCCTTCGTGGACTTCTGCCAAGAGATTAAAAGTTTTCTTGGGATAGACGCACCTCAGCAGGGGCTTTGTGAATGATTTTTTGTAGAGAATTTTGTTCATCACTGTGAACCTTACCAACTTCTTTTTTATGAGTCTAGAACATGCTTCATCATCTGGTAGTTGGTTCTTTTTAATGAAGTCCATGTAGTCATCTATCCAACAGCTCTCCTCCCTATATAGGAGCATTACTTGCAGTCTTTCGTAGGCAGGTTCTTCGGCGAAGACTATGAGTGGGTTAGAGTCGGGATCTGCCACGTCAATAGTTTCCAGTTTAGATAGAATATCTGCCACTTGATTATCCTCCCTTCCTATCTGACTTATTTCAAAAAATTCCAGCTTTTCATTATTTCTAGGACGAGGTCTTTATACTTCGTAAGTGTGGGATGTTGAGTGTTATACTCTCCTTTTATCTACTTGACTACGAGTTGGGAATCATAGAAAGCGACAATTTTAATTACTCACTCAACTTGATTGTTGGAGGCAGGAAACTTGAATCTGATTATGTCTTGGATGGTGTGCTCTCCATCAAGACTTGCTAGTACAAATTCAGCTCTGCTTCTTTCCTTAGTGGATGAAACGTCTGTGTATAAGACCCAACAGTTGGATGGGAGCTCGATGGTCAATTCTTCCCCCGTAGGTTTTTTGCGCTTATGGGAGGTGGGGTCGTGCTCACCTATGAAGGCGGTTTCAACCATAAAATCTACCAGAGGCTATGCTATTAGTGTCTTCCTAGGTTGGTATCTGATATCAAACTCAATGAGCTCGATAGACCAATTAAGGAGACATCCCGAGCAATCCAACTTTTGCAAGATTTTCTTCAAGGGTACATTAGTATACACAGTGATGGGATGCGAAGAAAAGTATGCTCGTAGCTTTTTTGACGCTATGACTAGGGCGTAAGCTATCTTTTCTGCGTTGAAGTATCTGCTCTCCATATATGATAGTGCCTTGGAGACGTAATAGATTGGTTTCTGGGTGGTTCCTTCATTCCGGACTAGTACCACCGCTATAGCGTTGTTCGTTGCTGCTAGGAAAACATATATCATTTCTCCCATGACAGGGTTGCTCAACAAATGAGGGGATCCCAAGTACTTCTTCAACTATTTGAATGATTCAGAGCATTCAGGTGTCCAGGAGAATCCCTTGGTCCCCTTCAATACTTTGAAGAAGGGCAGCGATTTTTCCGCAGACTTTGCAATGAATCTTCTAAGGGCAGCTATTCTTCCGTTCAACCTTTGAACCTCTTTGATGTTAGTAGGTTCTTTCATGTCGATCAAGACTTTGATTTTTTCTAGGTTTGCCTCAATTCCTCTTTGTGATACCATAAAGCATTGGAACTTTCCAGCTGTCACCCCAAACACACACTTACTTGGATTCAGTTTCATGTTATTTGCTCATAGGTTATCAAAAGTTTCTTCCAAGTCTGGGGCATGTCTGCCACTCTTAGTCTTGATGGCCATGTCATCTATGTAGGCTTCCATGTTGCGGCCTAACTGCTCCCCAAAAACTTTGTCGACCATGCGCTGGTAGGTTGCTCCCGCATTTTTAAGCCCGAAGGGCATCATAGTGTAGCAATAAATTCCTTCAACTGCCTAGAAGGATGTTCTTTCAATGTCTTCCTTAGCCCTTTTTATCTGGTGATAACTTCTAGGAAACTGAGAGTTATATGTCCAGCGATAAAGTCTACCAGCTTCTCGATTCTGGGGAGATGGTAACTGTCCTTCGGGCAGGCTTTATTGAAATCTGTGAAATCTACACACATTTGCCATTTCCCGTTCTATTTCTTGACCATCACAACATTGGCCAACCAAACAGGTGTAAGTACTCCAATTTGAGTTGGTAGCCTTTTCGTTAGAAAATTAACGAAAGTTCTAACATTACTAACATTTCTAACAATTCCTAACTTCTCTAACAAAGCAAGGGTAAAGTAGGGATTGCCATTTAAAGTTAAACCAAGAAAAGAATCTCAAAAAGCAAAAGAAATTGGAAAAATCCGATTTGGGCAAGTTGAAAAACAAACTGCTGGAATTTTTTGAAAATATTCCTCCTGTCCAAAAGCCAAGATCAGCAGGATGAACAGTGCACGCCACCAACCTCCTCCTCGCGGATATGATTGCTTCTCCCAGAGGGCTATAAATTGAACCCTCCTCTCTCAGTTTATACAAGACAAATCACTCACAAAGAATAAGACATCAAGTTTGGCGAAAAGTAGAGAGAAAACAGTGAGAATTCACTTGAATTGCCACCATTTTCTCTCCAATATTTCCCAAATCTCACTCACTCACAAACACTTCAAAACACTCTCATACATACTCTCATACATACACCAATCCAAGCTCAAATCACCCCTTAGGAGGAGGATTAGAGAGAAAACATAGAGGACTTCATTGTTATCTACTTGTTTTCTCTTTAACCAACTCAAATCATCAACCCTAAACACTTTCAAGCCCTAAACACATTCAAGCCTTTGAATCCATTCAAACACAAAACACAAGGAAGATAGGTATAACCTCCCTCTCCTTACCCTAAAATTCTCTCATCCATGCATGCATTTTCAAACTCCAAAATGTAGTTTGTTCATCTTCTTGCCCTAGATCCAAGAAGATCACCATGGAAGTTCATCTCCATGGTTGATCTTCTACAAGGATCAACATTCTCTCCAAAATATTCTTACTTACTTGCAAATGCATTTTCAAAACCCTAAAAACCATTTTCATACATCAAATCTCATTTTCAAAGGATAAAATTCCCCTTCCCAAGCAAATGAAATGCTTAGTCCTAATGTACCCCAAGGATGGTTTGATATAGTTGATTCACCACTAAAATGTCAAGTGATCACTAATCAAAACCTAGGGAAATGAGGACAAGCATGGATGCCAAACCCCCTTTAAAACCACATTCTCTTTCTTGAGAAGTTGCTGTCCAGTAGCAATTTTCTAAGGCCCCATTCCATGGTCTAAATTTTTGAACACAGATAAACTTGGAATTTGGTGTTAACTACAAAACATTTTTTGTAGCCAACATCCAGAGCTTTCCAGAAATATTTTTATTTTATTTTTTTCGTGAGTAAAACTCCCTTTTTCAAATTTTCTTTTGAAGGTCAGATCACCAGTCTCTGGGAGTCCAGATCTCATATCTGAGATTTCCCAGAAGGTTTTGAGTCCTCAAATCTTCTCCAAAATGAAAAATTCTTTCACAGAAATCTTATTTGAGGTGTTTGGAACAACTTTCATTATCTGAGTTTTCTCAGATTATGAAGTTTTGAAGCCCTTAAATCCATTTCAAAATCAAGTGTCCACTGCCTTTTTCATTCTGGCAGAAGTGCTCTTCAACTTCCAAAAATCTTTTGAGCACCAAAACTCTACCCAAAAATCACACCAAAAATCATGGGATCTGACCAAAGTCTAATAAAGAATTCTCAATTTTTACTTTTCTGAGTTTCAACTTATTTTGGCCAAAACACACACACACACACACAAATGATTTTCAGCTTGGAAGACTCGTTTTACGAGGCATTCCGGGTGCACATTAACGTCCTTCCCGGCGTGTAACGTGACCTCCGAACCCAAATCTCTAATCTCGGGCATTTTTCAAAGTTTTGGCCCTTAAAATAAAAATGGCGTGGCGACTCCGTTTGATTTCAAAAAATCAGGTACATCACAATGGCGACTCCGCTGGGGAATTTTAAGCTTTTTTCTAAAAAAAAAATTGATATTTGGTATATTGGTGGAAACCATCAAACTTCCCGTTATCGCCTCCTAACACGAGTCGGGGATAAATTGTGGTTTAACAATCCCACGTACCGGTATCATTGTTTTCAAAAAAAAAAAAGAAAAGCTTTTGAGGGTCAAGCTTCCGTCCCGGCTTTAAAAATCATTTGTTGTGTGTGTTGATTTTTGCACATTTTCGTGTTGTTTTGGCCGCCTCGGAAAAAGTCAAAATTTTGACTATCGGAATCATGTCCCTAACTGTCGTAATTTTTGTGCTTATGTGCTTATGTGCTCATTTCAAAAAAAAAAAAATTCAAAAAAAAAAAAGAGAGAAAATTTTCAAAAAAAAAAAAATCAATCATGCATCATATTTTTAAGACACATGAAAAATTTCTATTTTACTCAGAAAAAGAAGATAGACTGCTTGCACACTACGCGCACGTGACCTTACACTGCACACTACGTCCCTAACCCGGGAAAATCCTTGTCGCGGCTCGTTTGGTCTTATTACGCCTCTCGGTGCAAGCACAGGACTACCCAAACATCCCATGGAGCCTCGTGTCGACCATGCACTTGTCCGTGACACACTTTGTCCGAGACCCGGTTGGTTTTTAGTCCGGTCTCGTGTCATGCCCCGTCTCGTGTATAGACCTTTCCTTTCAAGCCTTGTCGGCATACCGACTCAATATCTTTCGGGGACCCTAATCGCCGAAGTTCTCGCGGTTTTTCGCCGCAGACTTTGACCAAGATATTGACCGGCGCCTTGACTTCGGCTCGATCGGCACAAATTATACACCGACTCCCAGCATTGACACTGAGTCATCAAGGATTAATGATTATTCCATGCCTAATTACGGCTTAACTGACGACAAGTCAAGATCAATTGTGGACATTTATCACCCAAATCATGCCGACTTCTCTTGTCGAGCTCTGACATGATCTTGACTTTGACGTCAGCTTTGTCCGTAATTTACATCGAATGCTCATTAAGACTCGATTACCCGCCAGTCTTTTAGGATCGTTTTTCTTTCGGTCGGTGGGACCCGCTTGCCCTATAGGACCCTCGCCCGGCCGTCCACCCCGGGAGGTCGAAATACAGGTGGAATACGAGGGGCTTATAGACGTAGTGACGGGGCCCACTGATCCAGGATCCAGAGTAGTTTGCGAAAAAGAAGAGCAATCTTTTCCAACCGATTAGGTTTAATAAAACATGTTTTAAGTAAATTTAAACAAATAATCGCAAGTTGCATGAGCCCTAAGCCCAAACACCAACCTGTTCCGCTTTCCCGAGTCTGAACCACACCCTTTCGTGCCTTCCACAGTAAGCAAAGTTTGGATCAAGCCCCGGGTCATCGTTTGTTCAAACTCAGTCATTCGGAGTCGAGATACTTCATCGGTTTCCTCCCTCGCTTCAGCTCAAAGTTTCGTAATGGCCAACTCAGAGGAGAACAGTGGGGGACGATGCATCCGCACCCGAAAATTCGCAAAATGCCGAGCCGGTGGAATCAGATGTTGGAATGGATAAGACAACATCAAGAGGCTCAGATCAGTCAGTTATGGGAAGGTATCAGAAACCAGGGGCTAGCAATTGTTCGCAACCCTAATGGAACCTTTACGGTTGATGCGAAGATTGGAACTAATTACCCTCCCGGGTATGCCAACTACCGTCAAATGCCATGTTCCCTTTTGTGTGGAACTACTAATGGGCCAAGCATCCCCCAGCCTATCACTCACCGCCTCTCGGCCTCATCGTATCGATACTCTCAGCCCGATCTTGGTCAACTTCCCCTCGCACCTCTGCCACCTTTGGGTTTCAATCGCCCGTTTCGCCTGCAGCTTGGAATGGGTCGGGCCGCTACTCCAAAACCTCGCCCGGCTGGGCCACGGGCCTGAATTGGTCAGCTCAGTACATCTCAGCCCCTACGGCTCGATACTCCTCAATAGCCCGATCTAGGTCAACCCGCCACCTGCCTCTCGTGTCTCACCACCAGATTGAATCGGTTGCCTTTCGCCCTACATTTGGAAGGGGCCGCTTACTACTTCACAACATCACCGTTTGGGTCATCGGCTTGGAATGGGTCGGTTCGCTACCCAAAACCTCGCTCTCGGCCCGGCCATCGGGCCTGGAATTGGTCGATTCGGTACATCTCGGCCCCTACGGCTCGATACTCCTCAGCCCGATCTAGGTCAACCTCGCCCCGGTGCCTCTCGTGTCTCACCACCAGGATTGAATCAGTTGCCTTTCGCCCACGCCTTGGAAGGGGTCGGTTACTACTTCACAATCTCGCCGGCCTGTGCCATCATCTCGGAATGGGTCGGGTTCGCGACTTCTCAAGCCCGGTGTGACATGGCTCCGCAAGCCATTTTGGGGTCAGCTTTGCTTCTCAAGCTCCATGGTTCGAGGGGGCCAACTTTCTTCCTCCAATTCTCAAAGCACACTTGCCCCTATGATACCGCAAGATCACATGGGCCACCGTGCTCTTATCACCACTTCATCGGGTTTACCGTATTCACAACATCCTCCAAGCTCTACCTCGCCCCTCCGGTTGGGAAGTCCGACAAGGTCAAATGCTCCTCATCAAATTCTCCACTCCGTACGCAAGCTGCTCCTGTTCATCAAGTATAGTATGCACATTACCCTTGTAGTCACGTTCCTCAGTGTGGTCAAGACACGTTCAGTCCTACTGTTACGATGCCTCAAATCTCATGTTTTCAGCAGCCTTTTTGGATCCGCGCTCACTGCTCCCTGGTATCCACCCATTACGAGTCATATATCCTCATCCTCGACAACTGCCAGGCCTTATGAGGAGGGTTACGGTCGCATTTTTAATGCTCAGACTGTCATCCCTCCCACCAGAGTACTTCCTACTGTGGTTTCATTTACTGATGCAAATCTTGCGACGGTGTCGTGCAGTCCTAATGTTCCTATTGACTCGTCCAATGGATTATTGGTGGAACCAATTAAGGAGGTACAAGAAAAGCCTAGCAACGAGAGTATCGACGATCGCTCGACTCGGGCCATCTCACCATACCAATCTTGTGTATCTGACACGAATGAGGTTTACAAAAGGTCGAATCTCGACGATTACATCGATGATTACATCAAAAGGGTTCGTGCACGGGGAAACACTACGAGTCTGAGCATGTCTCACCGCTATAAACCTTACCCTTCCAACACGGCTCCGACATCCAGTAAAGGAAAGAAGGCATTGTGTACAATTGACGGCATCCAAAAGCAACCAAGAAACGGTGGTCCTCTAAGGCAACGAGAACATTTTGATGATTTTGGGATGCCCACGGGCTTCGATTTTCAAGGGCTTAGTAAGGGAAGGCCTTTTGGAGCCTCTCGGGGACTACCATCCAAGGAGCTCAAATGCACCCTCGACATGAGTAAGCACCGCGCCTTCCATGATCATTTTGGCCACATAACCGACAACCGCACGATCTTGAAGAGAGCGGTTCAAGGGTTAATCGAAGCGGGCAAGCTTCGAGCGCCCCAATGGACCAAAACCGGCCAACCCCGTTCGTAATGGTGACCAATTCTCGAATCAAAGAGCATTAAGAGTTCATTCTCCCCAAAGGAGAAATCACATCCCAAGGATTTGGGTGTTCCCTTAAGCAAAGTTTTAAATAGCTTGCTAAAGCAGTGGTCTCCTCGAACCTACGAGAAACTATCGCCCCAAGGATCCCAAAATCCCTTTGGACACCACCAAGCATTGTGCTTTCCACCAGTATCACGGTCATGTAATCGATAACTGTACAGCTTTGAGAAAGGCAATTCGGGGGTTAATTAAGAAGGGCAAACTCGAGCGCCTCGGTGATCTCAACCCTGCCAATGATCATTTCTCAAACAACACGAGTGTAAACATGATTGAGTTTCATGATTCAAGCTCTGTGAACTCAATAGACGTTGGCAAGCCAGATGATTTAGTCGCAACAAATGTTGAGAATGGAGGGTTTGACTGCAACAAGCATGTGGCCATAGCAAAGCTGGATTTGGTGAAATGCTTTGAACTCTCGCCCTCCGATAAGTTCACGCCTGACGCCAAGGGTAAATGGGATGATAATGATCTGATGGCAGATAAGGCAACCGTCAGGGCCGGTGAGCGAGGAATTACCAAAGGCGAGCATAGTCTGCTGAAGGATAGAGACGTGGTCCAACAACAAAGAGTAGCTAGACTAGGGGCTACCCATCCTTTAATATTAGAGCAGTCTTTTAGTCAACCTTCGTAGGTTCTAGTACTTTCTTCGTTCAATCAAGTCCTCCTTGGACGTTGTAGTTAATCTTAAATTTTCTATAAAAGAGTCTCTTTCTTTTCTCGCTAGACTTGAGACATTATTTACACACCTACATTACATTTAATGAAATTGTTTTATTTTAAATGATCACTCGCATTGCTCAACAAATAATCTTTGGAAATGATTAAGATTTTAATTAATTGGTGCGAGAAAGTCAACTAATGCCCTCCCTATACACTTTCCTCACCTCACAAAGGCCTCCATCAAGCCATACACTTTCCAAAACATGTCCCCATCATCACCTTGACCAAGTCAATGACGGCGGCAGCATCGAAGAACAACAAAAGGTCACTCAGCATCGGAAGATTGACCCCATGACAGGGGCTTGCCTTCGCCTCACGTGCATCAAGAAAGTTCGAGCAGAGGCTTGCCTTCAAAAAAAAAAAAAAAAAAAAAAAAAAAAAAAGAGCTCAAGCAAAAGCTTCAAAAAAAAAAAGAGCAAAAGCAAAAGCTTCAAAAAAAAATGAAATGAGGCCAAGGACCCAGCACCTCCGATCAAAGGCTTGACATATGGGCAAAATTAAAGCCCGAAGAACGGAAGTTGTCGACAACAGGGGAGCAGTTAAAGCAACGGCAAAGACATATCATAAGCCCTTAAGCTGCATTCAAAATCTTTTCCCCCGATGAAGGACGACGATTAAGAAGCAACGGAATCGCCAAAATACCTGTCAAAATGACTTGTCAAGGAACATCTCAAGGCCCGTACCTTATCATTCAAGCTTCCCATCCGACCCTTTTTCACCAAATGGACCACAAATGTTCATACCCTTTTTCAAAGCCAAACACAGTTCAAGCCCGAACTACGGCGACCTGAGCTCCTTATATTAAGGGGAACGTAGGCAACCAGAAATGGTCCGGTCATAAACATATCCAAATCCCAAGAAAATTCGGTCTCATCAATGGCCTCTCATGTGCACAATCTATCTTCGCAATTCGCCAACTTAACCCTTGGTATTGGTCGACTTTCTCCTCATGATTAATCAAAATGTTTGTTCATATCGAGATTAGAGGTGTGAGTAACCTGAACATTAATAAAGGATTTTAAGCAATCTTGTGATCATTCTGAATAAAACATGTTTTCAGATGTCTCGACAAGTCTTCTTTTACATTATAGGAAAAATAGAGCTAAACACTAATTTTCTGTCAGCAGGGGCTTCCATACACTTTTACAAACCTTTCTACACTTATGCTCTCTCAAAAGAGTCAAACCCAAAGCGAGTTCTTTTGTGCCTTCATCAAATGAGGCCAACAAATAATACAAATCGGGGATTCGTCCCCACTTTTCGAAAATCTGCCCCTGCAGGTATACATTTCTAAATTGTCTTTCTTTTACATTTTCTTCCGGTTGACTAATTGACTAAAGGAAATAATAAAGTAAATGTAGAAGGATGGGTTGCCTCTTTCGCTACATGACAATTCAATTTGCATTAGAGCTGCACTGTACTCTTTAAGGGAGAGCTTTCGTCAAGTCATTTCTTTAGAGTGGGGCTTCTCTGGTTATACCGGGTCCACGTTGGTTCCTCACCTCACTACAAGGTTCACAATCTTCAGCCTAGGCTTTACCAAGTCGCTTCTTCAAAATCGAGACTTCGCCAACACATCTCTTCAGACCAGGGCTCCGCCAGGCAAAGTGAGATTTGATCGCCATGATGGTCATGGGTTTGTCAAGTGCAGTTCTTTGATGTCCAAGGATGAGGACGGAATTTTAACCAGGACGAGAGATTCATGGCTAATCTTGGAATCTGAGTCCATAAAACTCCTTGTGCCAATCAGAATGAGGTTTCGATGTTCATCCTTGGAAGGTATCAGGAATTTTGGTTTGATGATTGCCCTCAAACCTGATGGGACTTTCACAATAGAAGAGGAAGAAGATCCCCATCCCTATCTCGGCCAGACAGACTACCGCCGAATGCCACCACCCTCCTTACATGGAACCTCCACCGGGCCACACTCTTCTCAACCTGTGGATCAGTCATCCTTTCAAATTTCTCGGCCTCGGTATACATTCACGCTTCAGTCCGGGACGATCGTTTTGGGGAAACAAATTGACTTGATCCCGATTTAGGCGTATGGTATGCCTCAAAGCTAGGGGTCGGCTCGGTATGTCACAGCAGCTTTGGTATGCCTCATGATTCGGCTGGTCATCGGGAAACTTCTCGGTTACATCGCTTGAAATACCTTGACAAAGAACCCAGCTTCAAGATATCCAATCCCCGCACCGCACAAGCCTCACAAGATCCCTTCATGACCGTCTTAATGGGACAAAGAAACCCCAAATAGACCCATGCCTCGACGTGACCGATCAGTTCACGGCTCTCCTCGGCGGGGGCAAAATCGGTACGGAAATGTCTTCTCATGGTTGGGGTTACCTCGGAATGCCACAACAAATTGGAATCCCACCTCAGTTTGGAACCGATCAATCAGGACCTTTCGCAGCAACAGTTTGGAATGCCTCCACAGTCTGGTCCAGGGCAATAGTCAGGAGCCCCTCCTCAGAATGATGCTAGCTCAGCTGTCCCTCACACAGCTTCCACAAAACCATTTCTCACTCAGGGTTCGATGGACCACCAAGCCTCCATCCCAGTTTCATCTGAATCACCAGGACCACAGTACCCCCCCTGGTTATACACCCTCGCCACGGGCAACCATGCAATTCAACCATCCGGGACGACAGCCCGCACTTAAACCTACTTATGGGCCTCACCCCGAAAATCCGAGCTACCCAGCTACATCAGGACTGCCTTCACCCTTTTTGCCAGTTGAAAATCAACAGCAAGCTGCAAGGTTCTATCCCTTCGCCCAGGCTCCTACTCACACTCCCCAGGGTAATTTGGGCCAAGGACAGGTTTTTACCTACGTCCTCGGATCGGCCGTTCCCTCTGCCGCCAGTGATAACTCCTCTCTCTAGCTCAGTCGCTGGTTTGAATGACATGGTTCCACCACAAGACCCTCATCTGGCCTGGTTCATGGAACAACACAAGGAAATGAAAGCGCAGACTGCCGAATTGACCGCTAAGAAATCTGCCTTCCGGCCTACGGACCTGCACTCCATTGCTCCCCCGCCCCACAAATTCGTAATGCCTAATCTGGACCTCTCTCGACGGACCGCATGCCCGAAGACTCATCTCGGACACATATACCTTGGCAATGGAGGCCAAAGGGTGCACCAATCAAAGCCAGCTTGGTCGACTATTTCGCCTCCTTGAAATCCAAAGGCTTTAAAATGGTTCTTCCGCTTAAAACCCGAGGCCGGTGGCTACATGGGACCAGATCACCGGTGCCTTTACAGAGAAGCATAAAGCTAATTTGGAGTGGGAAACAAATAGAGTTGACCCAGACAACAAGCAAATAAGCTTTCGAGGAGAATAGCGGTGACTTTTACAAGCATTGAAACCTCAAGTTGAGTAAAATGACCAACCCTACTTCTAATGAGGAACAATTGGACATCTTTCAATCATGCCTGGAAGCCTCATTTGAGAAAGCCCCTCAGTAACTTCCCCTATCCAGATCTGCATGCAACGGCCGCCTGGGGCTAAAGTTTGACCAACAGCAAGCCACCAAGCTCCTACTTATCTGCACCAAGCTTCGCCCTAACTCAGCTCCCCGTCCTACCCCAAAAGGCAAGGAAGTAATTAATTATGCGGGCCAGGATCGCAACAAGGCCACTCCTCTCATGCCAAGGAAAGGTGATGTGCCCAAGCCGCGGAGCCTTAAGCTCGAAGATTTCGGAATGCCTCTGAGCAAAGTCTTTCAAGGACTTGTGAAGGAAGGTCTCGACTGCACCTTGGACAACCATCGACCCATGGATCCCGATAGACACAACTAAACTCTGTGCTTCCCACTAGTATCATGGGCACGAAGAAGGGCGATGAGAACCGATCGAAAAGGATACCCCAAGGGCCCAACACGTCAACAATCCATTCCCTAAGAAAACCATAGGGTGAATATGATTGAAGCCATGAACAAGCCAAGTGCCACTATGGCTAACAGTTCCCATATGGAAGACGCCCTTCGAAGGAAGGATTCTAGTTGCATAGTTGTTATCAAAGATGGGTTTCTCACTCCATGATGTAATGCTGCAACGAGTCTGGGGTCACATCAACTTCACCTCGAGGTCTCTCACGTTAATTGATCGGCTTGATACTTCATCAGTATGTCGGTTTACGGTCAAAGCCTTTGGCCGGACCCTGTAGTGACGTTTTGTCGAACCTGGGGCTTCATCAAATCAGAAAGCGTCTGTGGCTTTCGCCATGTCTTTTCCACGGAATGGGACTTTATCAAGTCATACCTATCTTCAGAAGAAAGGCCTAGTCACCTCAACAACTATCTTGGAGTTTCAGCTTTAGAACTTGGTATATGGCAACTCCCTGCATCATCAAAGGTTGAAAACTGGGAATCTCCTCATATCAGCATTTCGCCAAGTCATGTCAAGTCACAACTAACCCAAGCGAAAGAGGGTTCATTCATATCAACATACTTTGATGCTAGAGCCTGTCAGCATCAGCTTCAAATGTCCGAAACTGAAGAGAAGTTTCAATCGAGACCCGGGGTTCAAATCCAACTCCATCCCAAGATCAAAATTGAGGTCCGCATGATACTGCTGACCTACAACAAGACCTCATCAATGACATGCAATTCAGTCCACGGCCAAAGGATATCACCCCACGGCTTTCAAAGCTTGTCCCAAACGATCCCACAACACATACAAAACCTCTCACCACATGCATCCCCACAAAAATCTCCCCAGGGCTCATGTAGCATGCAAAACATGAATCAATAAAAAAAAAACCTAAGCGATCGCGAACCATTTTAGTTCTATGCATGCATCCATCATCATAAATGTCATATGTGCATTTGTCCCTCTACTAACAAATGTAGCAATTCAAGCACGAAAGACCAATTTTCCATCACTACCCGAAGCCACCCCACAGCAAAGATGGTCTCCACCGAAGCGTAATTCCAATAACTTCAACAAATGACTGATACCTCAGACACATTAGGACAACACCACCTTGGCTCCAGGTCTACAGTGCATCAAGTCCGTGAAGACACCTTCCGACATCTCCAGTTCGCCAAAGGCAACCTCCAATGTCCACAAATGGATGAAGACAGCCTCCAGCATCTACAGTTTGACAAAGACAAGCTCCGGCATCTGCAACTTGCTAAAGACGACCTCCAATGTCCACAAATGGATGAAGACAACCTCCAGCATCTACAGTTTGGCAAAGATAGTCCTCATGTCTATAGCTTGGCAAAAACAAGCCCCGGCGCCTGCAACTTGGTAGAGACAACCCCCAACATCCACAAATATATGAAGACCGCCTCCAGTGTCTACAATTCGGTCAGAGACGCCAAGTTCTCAAAATACAATTCGGTCAGAGGCGCCAAGTTCTCAAAATACAATTCGGTCAGAGGCGCCAAGTTCTCAAAATACAATTCGGTCAGAGGCGCCAAGTTCTCAAATACAATTCGGTCAGAGGCGCCAAGTTCTCAAAATACAATTCGGTCAGAGGCGCCAAGTTCTCAAAATACAATTCGGTCAGAGGCGCCAAGTTCTCAAAATACAATTCGGTCAGAGACGCCAAGTTCTCAAATACAATTCGGTCAGAGGCGCCAAGTTCTCGAATACAATTCGGTCAGAGACGCCAAGTTCTCAAATGTAAATCGGTCAGGGACGCCAAGTTCTCAAAATGCAAACCGGTCAGGGACGCCAAGTTCTCAAAATGCAATTCGGTCAGGGACGCCAAGTTCTCAAAATGCAAATAGGTCAGGAACGCCAAGTTCTCAAATTCAATTCGATCAAAGACACCAAGTTCTCAAAGGCAAGTAGGTCAGGGACGCCAAGTTTTCAAGTGCCAATCGGTCAGAGGTACCTCACGCCCCTAAATGTTTCAACATCTCGATCAGATACATCAAGACTCTCAGCACTGTCAACTACCACACAGCTGTAGGTGTTAGTGCCCTAGGCCTATAGAGATAGACCTTTATGTAATGTCATTGTTCATTTATATAAGAGAATGTTTCTTTGATTATTATATATGTTTGCATGTTTAGTTATAATAATCGCGTCCCTAGTACTTATGAAGCACTAGTATGAAGTCTAATGGATAATCATGTGATGATTATATGCATGGAGATGCACATTAGATTCATGGGTACTTGTTAGAGAACAAGGTACTGGACTTGACCCATTATGAGATTTATGTCATGTAATTCGGAAATGTCATAATTAAATCTCATATAGTCATATCATTGATATCCTTTGACCTGAGATTATCATCGTCTTCCGCTCGATGAATATCATGTTTGATATAGTTTAACGTTGTCCTTAACCGGATGACAATAAGGGCTATCATTGGCATGGTATGATTCTTGTTGGGAAGAATGATAAGTCAAGATGGAAAATTGTCCCTCGTAAAGAGAGATGTTTGCTAGGCCACTCGTAAGTAAGATTGATGTAGTGCATGGCCATGCCCGAATGAATTAATGTGATTAATATCATTCGATTAATCAATTACTTGGTAACGAGAAAGCATTGAACAATATGAGTTGACGTGGACCATGACTCATGTTCAATATAACATCGTGTGACAATGGGATTGTGATATGTTCTATATAGGAAATCGAACTTGATATTATATTATTTGGGTAGGCATGATGGCTTGCTAGAGTCCGCTCATGTCTTATGAGGATCGATGTGATCGAACTCATTGCCAACATAATATAGTCCTATGGGTCACACGCATCGAACGAATTGTCAAAAATGAAGAATATGGAGTTTTTGTTCTCGAGGGACGACTCGTCCCAGGCCGTAACCAACTATTCCCCTTAAGGGGACGCCGGAGGGAAGGCTGGGTGCCGGGGACGACTCGTCCCACAGGCACCTGGATCGACGCGGAATTGACTTAAAACTAGGGTTTTCACGAGGGGAAAAGTTTTATAACGTATAAATACTTACTCCTGGTTGCCCTAGCCGTCAAGAGAACGTTTTGGCTTGAGAGAAACACTTAGAGTGGGAGATTTCAATTGTGAATTGAGAATCAAACACCACCAAATCCATTGTTCTTCATTGATTGAAAGGTGTTTCAATCAATTGGATCTAGCAATCCTCCTAGAAGAGTTCTAGGGTTCGTTCCGCGCGTGGACAAACATAGAGGATCTTCGTTCATCAAGATCTTTGGTTCGTGATTCCCGTTCGTTCATCAAGGATTAACAAGATCATTCAATCTGGAGTTGGGTCAAGTTTATCAAAGGCAAAAGCATTCAAGGTTGGTAATTCTATTTCATCTCTCTTAATTATTCATCTAGAACGGATTCTAGGGCTTGGGGTTTTTTCGAGTTATTGCTTATTCCGCTGCGCATGGACCCTCGAAACCCTACAGTGGTATCAAAGCCCCGTTCATGATGTTTAGTTAGATAATCATGATAATTGTGTAATATGATTATATGAATTTTCATGATGTGCATGATCTAGAATGTGAAATTGTATGAGTTTTGCTTGAGAAGTAATTGTATATATTGATATACCATGGTTATGAAATTGAAATATATGATTAATATGATTAATCTAGATTATGGGATGTCAATTTCATTAATATGATTAATGTGATTAATCTAGGATATTTGTGAAGTGTTACTTGGTATATTGGCTGGACACCAAAACCTTCCCCACAGGCACTTCGATGGAAGTGTGGGATAATTTTGGAGCACGTGGCCGCGTACTAGTAATTACTGACCAAATATGATTTGTGTTGCATCATTCCATGTTCATAATTATGTTCATATAGTTTTCATGAATCAACCTTGGCATGTAATTGATAAGCATGAAAAATTGAACCTTCTTTGTAATTTGAGTTTGTTTTATGCCACCCATGTTTAAACACTTGTGAGTACACGGATAGTTTCATGTAGGCTACGCCACAGCGAGGTACATTGATTCTATCTTTGTATGATCAAGATGAGCAAATAGTGATTGATATACATTTAACATGGTTGAACTCAATTAGGCTATCAAAACGAGTTTTGGGCCTAAGGCATAAGATGAGATTGAAACATGTGACATATGATGTCTATAATCTCATAATGATCTAAGAGTCATATATAGATATGATTGATAAATGTTATCTACCTTTTTAGTTTAATTTTGAGCAGTCGTGCCATAGCCGACTTGAAATTAAATTAAAGTTGGATCTTAGCCTATTAAATTATATTATGCATATTTGCATAAGAAGGTTATATAATTTAGTGGGAGTATTTATGAAATACGTTATTTAATCTCTTAAATGAAATCGGTACTTATATGTGTTCATATGTGTTGCATATTTTGTTGTAGAAATAGCATTAAACTATAATTAATCCTTATTATTGCGATTCGTCCTTATGAAGGACAAGTTCGAAAAGAACGGTACAAGTTATTCGATTTGATCGGATGCTCAAGAAAGAGTTCTTAAGCAAAATTGTACGTTCTTGACGAATCTATTCTCTTGAACCCACTGCAAACATTGCAAAGGACAGGTAAGGAGCAACATAAGAAACATTTAGATGATTCCTATGATGTTGTTTGCCCTATACTTGCCACCATGTTTAAAGGCTCTTAAGAAGAACCTTGAACACGTGGAAATTGCTTTTGTTCTAGCACAACGCACAAAAGGAAATGTTCCAAGTGCAAGCTAGACAAAAGATATATGTTGTGGTGAAGGCTTTTAATGCATGAGATGCAAAAGGAGCAATCCGCAAGTGTGTTAATGGTTAACACAAGAAAGGGGTTCAAAAGGGAAGGCAAGAAGGTAAAGCAAAGGTTGCTAAACCTAGGGCAAAAGTTGCCAAAGCCGAAGAAGCTAAACCCAAAGTGTCTCAAAAGGATGCAGTTTGCTACCGCTGCAATGAGATTGTCATTGGAAGCAAAGTTGCAAGGCTAATAAGGAAGGCCTAAAAGGTGAAGAAGGGCAATTTGATTGCTACTACTTCAAATATTTATATGATAGATATTTTCCTTTCGACTTCTTGTTCTTGGGTATATGATACCGGATATAGATCCCACATTTGTCTAAATGTGCAAGAAATAAAGAATAGAAAGCTACTCAAAGAAGGTGAATTAAACCTATGCGTAGTTATGAAGCAAGAGTTGCTGCATTAGCCGTAGGGACTTATGAAGTCACTTTACCTTGTGGACTAGTACTTGTTTTGAACAAGTGTGACTACGTTCCGAATTTGAGCAGGAGTATCATTTTGTCTCTTATGAGGATGATGAAGAATATAATTTTCTTATTGAGAATAAGAAGCTTTATATTTATTTAATGATATGCCTTATTGTAATGCATATATCATTGAATGGTCTTCATATCCTTGATGTTAAGATACAAAATAATATTGAAGATATCTATAATTTAAGTGTGAAATCTAAACCGAATGATGTGAACAACACGTTCACATGGCATTGCCGGCTTGGTCATATAAATGAGAAACGTATAATCTAAACTCCATTAACATGGACACTTAGACTCATATGATTATGAATCATTTGAGGTATGTGAATCTTGTTTATTTGGTAAAATGACCAAACCACCCTACACTAAGAGTAGTGGGAGGGTAGTGGCTTATTGGCCCTTATACATGAGATGTATATGGACTATTAAGTAGCATTGCTAGGGGAGGAATTCGGTATTTCATCACATTCACCGGTTACTTATCTAGATATGACTATGTCTATCTGATGAAGTCCAAAGGTGAATCGTTTGAGATATTTCGAATATTTCAAGATGAAGTACAAAAACCAATCATGGCAAAACTATTAAAGTACTTCGATTAGATCGAGGTAATGAATATTTGAGCCAAGAGGTTGACAATCATCTCAAAACTGTGAAATCGTTTGAGTTGACTCCACCGGAACACCACATTGTATGGTGTGTTTGAGAGGAGGAATTGAACCTTGTATGACATGGTTCGTTCGATGATGTGTCAAGTTGACTTTCCTATTTTCTTTTGAGGATATGCATTAGAAATAATGCGGTTACACTGAATTGTGTCCCTACTAAATCGATTCCTAAGTCCCCACATGAGATGTGGCATGAAAGAATGTCTTTCATAAAGATTTGGGGTTGCGAATCTTATGTAAAGAGACTTGTCTCTCATAAGTTAGCACCAAATCCGACAGGTTAATTTCGAGATATTAGTTTTACAACCGCAATGAGAACAAATTGTTTGTTGCTTTCCCCATATGATTCGTTTCTTGAGAAACAGTTTCTCAATAAAGGATCTAGTGGGAGTAAAATTGATCTTGAAGAGTTCAAGAACCTGAAAATAACGTGGAACCAAGAGTAGAGACGGAACCAAGTTCACAAGGAGTTGTGGAACCGGTTCAAGATACACAAGTTCTTCGCAGATCTGATAGGATACGATCTCGAACTCCGAGAGATATGGATTTCTCATATCGGAAAGTAATCAAGTGGGAGTCATTGAGAATGACGGACCTATTTCCTATCTAGAGACGATGTCCACTCCTAATTCGGATAAATGGTTATGAACCATGGAATCCGAATTGTAATCCATGTTTGATGATCAAGTTTTGAACTTGATTGGTCCACCTGAAGGTGTAAAAACCATAAGGGTGTAAATGGGTTTTCAAGAAGAAAACCGATATGGATGGAAGGTGTATACTTTCATGACTAAGGATTGTAGCAAAGGGATTTAGGAAAATTCATAGTGTTAACTATGTTGAAACCTTTTTGCCCATTACAATGCCGAAGTCTATTAGAGTTTCAATTGCCATTATCGCATATTGTGAATATGAAATATGGCAAATGGATGTCAAAACAGCGTTTCTTAACGGAAACCTACTTGAGGATGTATACAGATACAGCCTGAAGGGTTTGTTGATCCAAGAAATTCTAATAAAGTATGCATGTTGCAAAGATCCATAAGATGGGTTGAAGCAAGCTTCGAGGGGTTGGAATTTTCATTTTGATGAATCGGTCAAAGAGTTTGACTTCATCAAGTACGAAGATGAACTTTGTGTATACATGAAATTCAGTGGGAGCATAGTATTATTTCTATTGTTATATGACAATGATATCTTACTCATTGAAAACAAAGTTCCGACACTTAAGACTGTCAAGTCTTGGTCAAGGAAATGTTTCTCAATGAATGATATGGGTAAAGCCGCTTACATCCTTGGTATCAAGATCTATAGAGATAGATCTAAAAGGATAAGTTGGTTTGAGTCAAAATACTCATATTGATAAGGTTCTTAGATGATTTTAAGAAAGGTAACTTGTCAATGGGTCATGGTATTACTCTTAGCGAGACTCAGTGTCCCATGACAACTGATGAGCAAAAGAGAATGGATGAAGTTCCATATGCTCCGACATTTGGATCTGTCATGTATGCCATGATTTGTATTAGACCCGACGTCTCGTATGCTTTGAGCATGACGAGTCGATACCAATCAGATCCTGGTGAGAACCATTGGATGGCAGTCAAGACGATCCTTAAAGTACTTAAGAAGAACTAAGGATACGTTCTTGGTATTTGAAAGGTTGGAAGTTAATCTTGTTGTAAAGGTTACACGGATGCTAACTTCCAAACTGACAAAGTTAATTAAAATCGCAATTAGGATTTGTGTTTATGCTTATTGGAGGTGCGATTTTATTGGAAGAGTTCCAAGCAGAAAATCGTAGCCGATTCTACTTCTAAGGCTTAATTTTAGCAACATATGATGTAGCTAGAAAAGGCAGTTTGGATCAAAAGTTCATTAGTGTTTTGGAATTGTTCCAAGTATCACTAATCCAGTAGAACTTTGTTGTGACAATTGTGGTGTCATTTGTGCAAGCAAAAGAACCAAGGTCACATCAACGATCCAAACACATTCTAAGACGTTTCCACCTCATTTGAGAAATACGTGAAAGTGGAAGACGTTAAAATATGCAAGGTACCAACGAATGACAACATTTCGGACTCTCTCACCAAGCCTTTGCCACAAGCTAAACATGATGGTCATGTTAGGTCCACGGGTATAAGATACATGAATGATTGGGCCTAGTGCAAGTGGGAGATCGTAGGTGTTAGTGCCACTAGGCCTATAGAGATAGACCTTTATGTAATGTCATTGTTCATTTATATAAGAGAATGTTTCTTTGATTATTATATATGTTTGCATGTTTAGTTATAATAATCGCGTCCCTAGTACTTATGAAGCACTAGTATGAAGTCTAATGGATAATCATGTGATGATTATATGCATGGAGATGCACATTAGATTCATGGGTACTTGTTAGAGAACAAGGTAATTGGACTTGACCCATTATGAGATTTATGTCATGGTCAAATGTCATAATTAAATCTCATATAGTCATATCATTGATATCCTTTGACACGAGATTATCATCGTCTTCCGCTCGATGAATATCATGTTTGATATAGTTTAACGTTGTCCTTAACCGGATGACAATAAGGGCTATCATTGGCATGGTATGATTCTTGTTGGGAAGAATGATAAGTCAAGATGGAAAATTGTCCCTCGTAAAGAGAGATGTTTGCTAGGCCACTCGTAAGTAAGATTGATGTAGTGCATGGCCATGCCCGAATGAATTAATGTGATTAATATCATTCGATTAATCAATTTACTTGGTAACGAGAAAGCATTGAACAATATGAGTTGACGTGGACCATGACTCATGTTCAATATAACATCGTGTGACAATGGGATTGTGATATGTTCTATATAGGAAATCGAACTTGATATTATATTATTTGGGTAGGCATGATGGCTTGCTAGAGTCCGCTCATGTCTTATGAGGATCGATGTGATCGAACTCATTGCCAACATAATATAGTCCTATGGGGTCACACGCATCGAACGAATTGTCAAAAATGAAGAATATGGAGTTTTTGTTCTCAGGGGACGACTCGTCCCAGGCGAACCAACTATTCCCCTTAAGGGGGACGCCTTGGATTCAGAAGCCGGGTGCCAGGGGGACGACTCGTCCCTGGGGGACGACTCGTCCCCTCTGCAGGGCACTGGATCGACGCGGAATTGACTTAAAACTAGGGTTTTCACGAGGGAAAAGTTTTTATAACGTATAAATACTTACTCTGGTTGCCCTAGCCGTCAAGAGAACGTTTTGGCTTGAGAGAAACACTTAGAGTGGGAGATTTCAATTGTGAATTGAGAATCAAACACCACCAAATCCATTGTTCTTCATTGATTGAAAGGTGTTTCAATCAATTGGATCTAGAAATCCTCCTAGAAGAGTTCTAGGGTTCGTTCCGCGCGTGGATAAACATAGAGGATCTTCGTTCATCAAGATCTTTGGTTCGTGATTCCCGTTCGTTCATCAAGGATTAACAAGATCATTCAATCTGGAGTTGGGTCAAGTTTATCAAAGGCAAAAGCATTCAAGGTTGGTAATTCTATTTCATCTCTCTTAATTATTCATCTAGAACGGATTCTAGGGCTTGGGGTTTTTTCGAGTTATTGCTTATTCCGCTGCGCATGGACCCTCGAAACCCTACAACATCCCCCGCGACTTGCTCTCCTGCAGGTAAGCACAGCAAAGGTACGTTAGTCCCTCAACATATCTCAAAATATGCATACATTCACAAATGTTGCATGATTGCGCATAGCTTTAGCTATCTCTATCTCCGCAAATAGCGACGTAGGCTTTAGTTCCTTGAGGTGACAGCCTCCGAATTATCAAAAGACCCAGGATCTTAGACCTGTTCCTAACTATCCAGTCGATTTCGAACTACGTCTAGGCTTGATTCCCACTCGGGATACGTAGGCAGCCCACCATAGGTCCAGCCGCTTGACCAACACGGTCACCCTTTCCCCGATAATCATCGTAAGCTCTAATCTTCCCCTGCGAGAATGCCCTCAAATAGTCTCCCTCAACCTCGATTTAGGTTCATACTCTTGAACTGAGCCCTCATTTAGGTTCATACAATAGAACTAAACCTCAACCTAGGTTCATCCCCGACAAAAGCCAACGGAATTCCATCTCTTTCACCTCCAGCAGTAAACATAAGGCCGATCCCTTCAAATGAAGTCCACCAAAAAACTGTCTATCCCCTCGAAGTCTGTCCCCAACGAAAGCATACAAACATCGAAGGAAATCGTTTCAAAACAAGTTGATACCTCCAGATCACCCATCACCAACGTTCGAGGCACCTAAGACGCCATCACCAAGGTTCGAGGCACCTACGACCCCATCCTCAAGATTTGAGGCACCTAAGACGCCATCCTCAAGGTTTGAGGCACCTAAGACGCCATCACCAAGGTTCGAGGCACCTAAGACGCCATCACCAAGGTTTGAGGCACCTAAGAGGCCATCACCAAGGTTCGAGGCACCTAAGACGCCATCATCAAGGTTCGAGGCACCTAAGACGCCATCATCAAGGTTCGAGGCACCTAAGACGCCATCATCAAGGTTCGAGGCATCTAAGATGGCATCATCAAGGTTCGAGGCACCTAAGACACCATCATTGAGGTTCGAGACACCTAAGACGCCATCATTAAGGTTTGAGGCACCTAAAACGCTATCACACACAACACTAGGAAAGCAATAAATCGCAATCATCCCCTAATTCGACAAACCAAAACCATTACCAGGGCGACTTCCCAAAAATAGTCAAACCTTAGGGCGACTTCCCAAAAATAGTCAAACCTTAGGGCGACTTCCCAAAAATAGTCAGACCATAGGGTGACTTCCCAAAAATAGTCAGATCTTAGGGTGACTTCCCAAAAATAGTCAGACCATAGGGCGACTTCCCAAAAATAGTCATATCATAGGGTGACTTCCCAAAAATAGTCAAATCATAGGGTGACTTCCCCCAAAAATAGTCAGATCTTAGGGTGACTTCCCAAAAATAGTCAAATCATAGGGTGACTTCCCAAAAATAGTCAAATCATAGGGTGACTTCCCAAAAATAGTCAGATCTTAGGGTGACTTCCCAAAAATAGTCAGACCATAGGGTGACTTCCCAAAAATAGTCAGATCTTAGGGTGACTTCCCAAAAATAGTCAGACCATAGGGTGACTTCCCAAAAATAGTCATATCTTAGGGTGACTTCCCAAAAATAGTCAGGCCATAGGGCGACTTCCCAAAAATAGTCAGATCATAAGGTGACTTCCCAAAAATAGTCAGATCTTAGGGTGACTTCCCAAAAATAGTCAGACCATAGGGCGACTTTCCTAAAACAGTAGGGTCAACGACTAAAGATAGTCAAAAGACCCGAACTACGACTGGCTTGATTCCTCTTAAGGATACGTAGGTAGCCTATCATTAGGTTCAGCCATCCGACCAAAAATGGTCATTCCTATCCCCAGCAGAGCAGATAGCCCTCAGATCAAAATGGTCATCTCTTACCCCCAGCAGAGTTTCGTCCAGCAATCGACTGCAGAACTCGCTCATCAAGGTTCGAGGCACCTAAAACGCCATCATCCCCAGGGTCAAAGACCCGAACTACGACTGGCTTGATTCCTCTTAAGGATACGTAGGTAGCCTATTAAATAGGTTCAGCCACTCGATCACTCGATCACTCGATCACTCGATCACTTGATCATCCAGTCAAATATGGAGCCTTACTCTTATCGACGACCCCTCTTCCTTCGAAAGCGCCGTCGCCGAGGGGCTACTGTAAGTATTCCAATTTGAGTTGGTAGCCTTTTCGTTAGAAAATTAACGAAAGTTCTAACATTACTAACATTTCTAACAATTCCTAACTTCTCTAACAAAGCAAGGGTAAAGTAGAGATTGTCATTTAAAGTTAAACCAAGAAAAGAATCTCAAAAAGCAAAAGAAATTGGAAAAATCCGATTTGGGCAAGTTGAAAAACAAACTGCTGGAATTTTCTGAAAATATTCCTCCTGTCCAAAAGCCGCATCAGAAAGCGGATGAACAGTGCACGCCACCAACCTCCTCCGCGTGGATATGATTGCTTCTCCCAGAGGGCTATAAATTGAACCCTCCTCTCTCAGTTTATACAAGACAAATCACTCACAAAGAATAAAGACATTTGGCGAAAAATAGAGAGAAAGCGGTGGGAATTCACTTGAATTGCCACCATTTTCTCTCCAATCTTTCCAAAATCTCACTCACTCACAAACACTTCAAAACACTCTCATACATACTCTCATACATACACCAATCCAAGCTCAAATCACCCCTTAGGAGGAGGATTAGAGAGAAAACATAGAGGACTTCATTGTTATCTACTTGTTTTCTCTTTAACCAACTCAAATCATCAACCCTAAACACTTTCAAGCCCTAAACACATTCAAGCCTTTGAATCCATTCAAACACAAAACACAAGGAAGATAGGTATAACCTCCCTCTCCTTACCCTAAAATTCTCTCATCCATGCATGCATTTTCAAACTCCAAAATGTAGTTGGTTCATCTTCTTGCCCTAGATCCAAGAAGATCACCATGGAAGTTCATCTCCATGGTTGATCTTCTACAAGGATCAACATTCTCTCCAAAGTATTCTTACTTACTTGCAAATGCATTTTCAAAACCCTAAAAACCGTTTTCATACATCAAATCTCATTTTCAAAGGATAAAATTCCCCTTCCCAAGCAAATGAAATGCTTAGTCCTAATGTACCCCAAGGATGGTTTGATATAGTTGATTCACCACTAAAATGTCAAGTGATCACTAATCAAAACCTAGGGAAATGAGGACAAGCATGGATGCCAAACCCCCTTTAAAACCACATTCTCTTTCTTGAGAAGTTGCTGTCCAGTAGCAATTTTCTAAGGCCCCCGTCCATGGTCTAAATTTTTGGACACAGATAAACTTGTAATTTGGTGTTGACTACAAAACACTTTTTGTAGCCAACATCCAGAGCTTTCCAGAAATATTTTTATTTTATTTTTTGCGTGAGTAAAACTCCCTTTTTCAAATTTTCTTTTGAAGGTCAGATCACCAGTCTCTGGGAGTCCAGATCTCATATCTGAGATTTCCAGAAGGTTTTGAGTCCTCAAATCTTATCCAAAATGAAAAATTATTTCACAGAAATCTTATTTGAGGTGTTTGGAACAACTTTCATTCTCTGAGTTTTCTCAGATTATGAAGTTTTGAAGCCCTTAAATCCATTTCAAAATCAAGTGTCCACTGCCTTTTTCATTCTGGCAGAAGTGCTCTTCAACTTCCAAAAATCTTTTGAGCACCAAAACTCTACCCAAAAATCACACCAAAAATCATGGGATCTGACCAAAGTCTAATAAAGAATTCTCAATTTTTATTTTTCTGAGTTTCAACTTATTTTGGCCAAAACACACACACACACACACACAAATGATTTTCAGCTTGGAAGACTCGTTTTACGAGGCATTCCGGGTGCACATTAACGTCCTTCCCGGAGTGTAACGTGACCTCCGAACCCAAATCTCTAATATCGGGCATTTTTCAAAGTTTTGGCCCTTAAAATAAAAATGGCGTGGCGACTCCGTTTGATTTTAAAAAATCGGGTACATCACAACAGGGTATGTTGCTTCCCTGATGATTACAATGTTTAGTAATTTCTGCACCTCTTCTTTGATTGCATTATCTTTGTCGTTAGCAAAAATCCTTCGACCTTGCTTAATAGGTTTAGTAGATGGGTCAACTTCCAACTTGTAGAGAGCTATCTTTTCCTTTATTCCCCTCATATCCTCGACCTTACAGGCGAATACATCCAGATTATTTTTTAGGAGGGTGATGATTTCATCCCTTTCTTCCGGGTAGAGCTTGCCTCCGATTTTTATTTTCTGCTTTGTATAGTCAGAGTTGAGCATAATTTCTTCCAATTCGTCTACAGGCTCCATCTCTGGACCGTCCCGAAAGTGCAAGGTTTCAATGATTATTTCTCTAAGCGTTCTACCTTTTTCACCATTTATTTCTAGGTCTTTCATCTACACTAGTTCATCTACGTCCGGTAGCTCTCCTTGTCTCGAGTCAAAGTTGGCCCCCGAGTTATGGCCGCTGACGAGATTAGGGGTTATATCCGGGACGGACAGTACTGTGTTATTGTTTCCGTGGATGTCTAGTATAATGTGGTCCTCATCCTCTGCTTCAAAAATCAGATTTAGCATGGAACTGGTGCTGGTAGTCTTTACTGACTTAGAGATTTTCATGTTTTCCTCTGGTGTGTCCACCTCCACCTTTCTGGATGTTTTTCTGCTCCTCATGACATGCTACAAGAAGTCCTTGTGGGTCACCCTCACACATTCGATTCCAGCACGTGTAAGGAATTTAACCCGTTGGTGAGGGAGGGAGGCGACCAACCCAAATATGCCTTGACTTGGAATGCCTAATATGGAATGGTAATCAGTTGCGTGATCCATGATCGCAAATATTATAATGGCCTCTGTCCGAAAAGGATGTTCTCCTACTTCTAGTAATAAATCAATTGTCCCCATGGCGTTGACTTTGTGATTTGTGAAGCCTTCTAGTTTTCCAGTGTATGGCTCCAGCATGCTATCCTTTAGATTCATCTTCTGGAAGGTAGAGTAGTACAGAATATCTAGGGAGGCCCTCCGAGTCTATGAGGAGTCTTTCGGATTCACAATTATCAATCCTACGTTTGATCACCAACGGTTGCTCGCGAGCCGCGCGACTTCCAGCTAGTTCATTAGGGGAGAAGCTGATGAGCTCCTTTCCCTTATGAATCCAGGAGGGGATGTGATAGACATTACTTGGTTCGTGGATCTGATCTTTTAATTTTTTTGTTGGAGACAGTTTCCTCTCTTATAACATGGAGCTTGGCCCTAGGAAGTCTGTCCTCCCTTTAATCTTCCTTGTCCTCTTCGTTGTCATCCTTTCTTCTCCGCTTGTTATCCTTTCTCATAACGTAACGCTCAAGATTTCCCTCGTCTACCCATATTTGGATCATTCTCTTGAGGGAGATGCAATTCTCAGTGTCATGTCCGTGGTCCTTGTGGAAGGCACAGTATTTGAAACTGTCACGGGTGTATTTTTTTTCTTTTATCTAGCGATCAGGGATTTGGTAGATTTACCAACTGCATGATTTCTGTGATAGGCTTTATGAGGGGGTAAAAACCTCGGCTTTTTCAGTAGCCCGAGTTCTATTCTTCCCCTTATAGCCACTTCCATTTGAGGCATGATTGGTTCCAGCTGTCTCTGCTTCTGGTTTCTCAGACTTGTTTTTACTTTTCTTTTCTACCATCGCTTTGGCGTAAGCCACATTGTATAGATCATATTTTGACTTAGGCTCTCTGGCAGAAAATTCCTAGATCAACTGTCCGGATCTCAATCCGGAATTAAAGCAATTAATCACCTCCCGATCTGTCAAGCTTTCTTCTACTTGGTCTGCCATGGCTCTGAATCGATTGTAATAACTCAAAGTGGATTCATTATTCCCTTGCTCAATGTTAGAAAGATCTGTCAATCTCTTCTTTCTCTTCCCTACTGTAGCAAAGTGGTCCATAAACCTCCTACTCATGATTTTCCAGCTGTCGATGCTTCCCTTCTTTTGTTCACGAAACCAGGACAAAGCTATTCCGGAGAAGGTACTCGCAAAAGCCTTGCAGAGAATGTCATCTGCCTTAGTGAGGAGGGCCATGGTGGATTCAAAACTTTGTACATGATCCCGTGCATCGATGGTTCCCGCATACTTATCAAAACATGGGATTTAAGAGCAGGATTGGGAGGTAGATCATTGATACGCTGGGAGAAAGGACGGGTGGCACTAGTATCATCCTCGTCCACTTCCTTTTTCCCCATTTCCATCTCATATAATTGATGGATGTGGTTTTACCCATCCAAAAGATATGTTTCCAATCTTATTTACTGCTCAAAACCTTGAGAATTTAATGTGTTTTGTAGTGTTTTGTAAGTACAGGAGTTGAAGTGCAACTAGGCAGAAAATGGAGGATATAAGTTTGTTTTGGAAGTTCAGGGACCAAATTGCAATTATGTAAAATTAGGGAGTAAACTGGTATTATAAAGTTTAAGGTCTAAATTGCAATTAACTGGAAATGGAGGGACAAAAGTGCAAATGATAAAAGTTTATGGGCTAAACAGCAATTAATTGGAAGAAGGAGAGCTACAGGTGGTATTTTAGCAAGGCTGGCCGTTGTTGGCCACACAAAATGGGCAAAGGGCAAGAGATGGCCGACCAAGGCTGAGACATGGCCGCAAAACTAGGGCTAGGAGGTCATTGGCCGAGCGACCGCGCAGCAGAGGCCGAGCAACCGCGCAACAGAGGCAGAAAGTCAGGGTGACCGCGCGCACAAGGCCGAGCGACCGCAACCATGGCCGACCAAGGCATCAGTTACGAAAATCTGTGACGGATTTGGTCCGTCACAGAATTAAAAGGCAGATTTGCTACAGATTTGTGTCGGATTTTCTGCAGAATATTAATTTAACTAGGAAATTGACCTCATTTGGCTGTAAATTAGGAATCCCTCCTCCCTCCTCCTATATAAAGGATCCCTAGACAAGTTTTTGGGATCTGATCTATCTTTTATTCTCTCTTAACATATATTACATAATTTAGGTTTTTCCATGGATTGAAGATTAAAATCAAGGTTTGTATTTATTTATTTTAATGACCCTTCGAGGCTAAGTTATTTGATTTGCGGATTGATAGTAACAATACATGAACGTTATGCTATAGTTTTTAATTCTTAATTCAATATCATTCTAGCGTAGTAAAATATTCTTAATTCGTTCTAGGGTTTCAGATTTATGTTAAGATACTTTTGGCCCTAGAATTTGTGGGTATCCATTGTTATAGTAACTCGGACATCGATACATTGACCATTATTTTACTACTTAGATCTGATTGAGGACGTAACTGAATTTAATTGGATGTAGGTTCATATATTCTTTTGATTTTCTTGAATTTTTCAACTATTATATATACGTAACTGGAGTATAATAAAAAGAGAATATTTGAGTTGCAAATTGCTCACCAAACCGTCCTAACTCATGATTTTGTGAATGAACCCAAGAATAAAATTGATGACTTCATTAATAAAATAGCATAAAGTGAATGTATTGTGAAACCCAATCCGTGAATCTCGTTATCAAATTTTGAATTCAACCATTGCTTTATTTGGTGATCTTTAATCATTAGTTTAGTTTTATTTGCAATTTCAATTTAGTTTATTTTAATCATTAAAAAACAAAACCCCCTTGGTTACTTTACGCTAATTAGATTCATTTGTATTCACTCAAGTCTCTGTGGTTCGACCCTTACTTTTGTACACTGCTACTTCGGTGACTTGTACACTTGCAAGGTTTTTATTACAAGATGATTATCTCCATCACTAATCTCTTTTTCAAGAGTAATAATTTTCTGGCATCGATCCCTGAGCTGAAATGAGAGCTATGGTGGTTCCTTTCTTTCTTTCTGTGCCCGTTCACTCTACTATGCTCCTCACGCTCCTGGTGATTGTCCCCATGTCTAGATGGTGTTCTGTCCCTTCTAGGTGCCAATTCAGGATGAGGAGGTGATCTGTGATGAGTAGGGCTCCTTAGCCGAGGAGGGGTTTTATGCCTTGCATGAATGAGCCTTGCTCTTAAGTCAGCATAATTAACCTCCTGCTCTCTTTGTTGGTTCAAGTGACTTCTCAAATCTACCTCGTTTCTTATGTTGCCATTCTCATGTGCCTTATTACAAGGAGGGACATCTTGGGGATTTTGTCTGGATCTACCAGAGATGCCAAGGTGAGGGGGATGTTGGCCATGATGAAGATTTTCTCTATTCTCCTGACTATCACGCCTATCAACCTGACTCTGCCCTACTGTAGACAACCCATTCTGAACCAATAATTACATGATTACTCTACTCTTCGTCTCTCTTTTGTGTTTTGATGAAAGCATATTAGTTTCGGCATGTTTCGTTAAGTTTTTAACTAACCTCATTAGTTTTGGACCTAACTGACTAACGGAATAACTAAAGAGGACAAAATAGTCAATCGACTAATTGTCCCGCGCGGGACATACGTGTATCGCGTGAGACAACCCCTCTGCAGGATGTGCATAATTACTTTCCTTCTCCGTTTCAACCTCCTTTCTTGATAAATCTTATCCAATCCGGGTATTCAATGATATTTGAGTTTTGGAAGCTTCCTTGGGAGGTATCCCAATCCACCTTTACCTCTTAAAATCCCTATAAATACTTGATGACTTTCAGTATTTCAGGGCCCCAAATTCACGACGGTTAATCCCTCAAAATTTACTGATTTCTCTCCTTGAAAGATTCCTGTAAATTACTCATAAACAAACATCCAAATTCGTCCATCAACCACGTTGATTGACGAACATCAAGGCTCAAGCCTAAAATCAAGGTGAAGGTCTGCCCAAATCTTTTATCGACCGAGAAGACACCTTAGAATCACGTTCTTAACCAAACACTCCCTAAACACAAGGTAAACTCCTATATTTTTACTTTCTTCTTCTCAATCCCTCCAATTGCTTTTAGAGTAGTGTAGTCCCATCAAAAGGGTTAGCCTAGAGTCCCTTCAATCCATGGAGGCGATCTCGAAGCATACAATCCGACATTCCTAATTAAGAAATTAATTAGGATTTTCTTATTTAAATATTGTTTGATTGATAATACTCAATTGGCAAGACCGATCTCCGAATTGGGTGGAATGAGTGCTCCTCGACCTTTCCATTCCATAACTTAACCCCTGAACCCAAATCTTTCAAAAAGGTTTTTCTTATCGTTTTCCTAAATAAATAATAAGTGGCGACTCTGTTATTCAATAAAAATATCAATGCTACACCTACAAGGGAATTTCCGGTCCTCGTAAGCCTCATGAATTCAGCCAGAGAATGTTCAGGATCTAACTGTAGTAAGGCATTTTGTGTTTCATAAATGCATTGCAAAGTTTCCATATGTTAATGCAATAAATTTCTGCGATCAACCTGTGGGGGGAAGCCCTAATTCCTCCTTGGGCAGCATTCCTCGTCGTCTGGCTACCGGCAGGCCTTGCTCAGCGCTGAAAACAAGGAGGGTTCGTGTGCACCATCTCTATTATTGGTTGTCCCCTAGAATGCAGATTCATTCCAAGGGGCGGCAGTCCATCAATCAGCGATGGTGGTGGAGGCAGTTCCCCATTGACAAGAGGAAAAGCAGTCATTGTGTTGCCATGAATCTCTTCCACATTATCATGTTCAGTAGTAATACTAGCAATATTTTCGTCTTCCATTAGGATTAGGAGAGTGGACCGAATTTTTTCAAGCTATTCAACGGGTAATTCGAATACCTTCCCGACAATGTAACCAAACTAATGATGCCAAAAACGTTCAGATCATCCCAAATCCAGCGGCATGTTGTATCCTGGATGATTGAATAGCCTGAAAAAGATGAAAAATACGTAAACTAAGTCGGGGCTTCACCGACGAATGCCCTCCGACATGAGAGTAAGTATTTTTGTTTAGAGAGAGAAATCAATTAACAACAGTTTAGAGTCAAAAGATGTGTTATCCAAATAATGTGAATTATGGTTTGTTTATATAGGCATAGCATTGTAGAATCCTTGTTGGATAAGAAAGCGTGTGAGATAAGGTTATAACCCTAGGAGGATTATAACTGTTCATAGTCATTATTTGAGTAGGATTAAGCAACATATTATTCACGTGCGCCTTGAAGGAGAGCTCCTCGTCATTTATAGCTTGGTCGGCCTAAAGTGAGCCGAGGAAGAGATTTGTGAAGGATGGGGAAACCCATTTCCTTATATTGTTGACAACCGAGGAGGGGCTCCTCGTCTTCAAAGGAGGCCTTGCTCGGCCTTGATAGGTGCCTTGCTCGGCATATGTGATTATGTTTCGTCAGCATGCAGTTTCGTTGGGCCTTGGTCATTATACGCTTTGCTATGTCTAGGTCGACATAGTGGAAATGACGAGGAAAAAAGACGAGCAAAGGTAGGGAAAGCCCACTCCCTTTATCGTACTTGACACTTGTATGGATTATATTTTGGGCCCGATCCACGTTCGTTCCTCGGTTATACCGTTCAGTGTCTATCCACTTCATTAGTATGAGGCATTTTAGAAGTTTACCAAAAATAAATTCGTGAGGGGTGGGACCAAAGAGGATAATATCATACTAATGTGGAGTGGTGGGGGTGATCGTGGTCCCAACAACTGGTATCAGAGCCATGGTTAGAGGATGGGCCAGACACAGTGGACTACATGTTGGTGATAAGTGGGATTTTCTTTTGTGTGACCTCGCGAATAGCACATGGTATGTGCCTTGTGTCGAAAGTCTTCCTTATATAGGTGATCAGGAGGCTTGTCCCGCAGGTGCTGGATAGCGGCGGTACAAGTAAATTTCGATGTAGGTGGTCCTTGATTTTAGGGGATGATTGTTGGGGCATCAACAAAAGTTCCACATCGACAATCAAAAGAAGAATTGCCTAGTATATAGAAGTGTTCAACCACTTTATTAGTATGAGGCCTTTCAGGAGATGACACAAAAACAAATTCGTGCGGGCTGGGATCAAAGCGAACAATATCATTCTAATGTGAAGTGGTGGGGGTGGTCGCGGTCCCAACAACTGGTATCAGAGCCGTGGTGAGTAGATGAGCCCGACACAGTGACTGGGTGTAGGTGATATGTGGAATTTTCTCTGGTGTGCCTTGTGTCGAAAGTATTCGTGATATAGATGATCAAGCGGCGTGTCCCGCATGTGGTAGATCCTTGGCTGGAGGGGGGATTGTTGAGGCATCAACCGAAAAGGCATTATATTATTTCAAAAAGAATTAATTAAACAATTAAACGTGAAAATTAATCTAAAACAGAATAATTTGTATATCTATTTCAAAAGATGACTCAAACCCTTAAAGTTCCACATTGACATCATGTGGCGAAAATGAAACATTAATTTGGTAGATAAATGTGTATATTATTCCAAAAAGAATATTCAGTATTTATTTTGATCTGTTCAAAATAAAATAACTTAATAAATAATTTTGTGCCTCTTCAAAGTGTTACATTACTTGAAATAAAATTATAATCCTAATTATTCAACTAATTATTTTGTTTATGGTAGGAATATAAAATTAGCCTTGGAGTGTTTCACACATTTTGGGAATAGGATTGCTTGCTTTGCTTCAAACTGAAGGCTTTAGCTTTTGCGGGTATACCTATAAAGAAAGGGTCGGTCTTTGCCCTTTTCAGATGACCATTCTTTCATTAATGTCTTTATCCTTATTTTATTTTATACTCTTTTCTTCTGTCTCATTCAAATTATTACTCCCTCCGTCCCAGACCAAGGGTCCTCGGAGGGAATTTCACGCTTCTTAAAAAAAAAAATTTAAGTGGGTAGAAAATTTTAGGAGAGAGAATGTAAAAGTTAAATGTGTGGTAGGGAATAGGAGAGAGAATGTAAAAGTTAAATGTGTGGTAGGGAATAGGAGAGAGAATGTAAAAGTTAAAAATATTTAATAGGAGAGAGAATGAGTGGGAGGAATAGTAATGGTTTTTTTGTAAATATATGGAGATGATAAGGGTATGAATATATGAAAAACTTTTCATTTAAGGAAAGAGACTCTTGATCTGGGACGGACCAAAAGGAAAAGTAGGACTCTTGGTCTGGAACGAAGGGAAAGGGAGTACATTTTATCATTAGATGTATTATTCGAAATAGAATAACCTAAATGAAAATATTTTATTAATGAAACCTTCTTATTATATTCATAACAATTATTTATTTACTATTTTTATCCCACTTTCTTTCTCATATTCTATTTTTTTATACTCACAAAATATATGTAAAAGAGCATTATTCCACATCGAAAATAAACGAGACTTTTGCATAACATACAAGAATTGTGGGCTACTCCCTTTAGTATCAACTATTATAGCACCCATACGTTAAATGAATGGCAAAAAAAACTTTGACAAATAACATAAACTAAATTAGAAGGTTACTATTAGTATAAATGTTAATTTAGAAAATTCTTTTTTAAAATAAAATGCATTAAACAAAAATATATCCTGGCATTGAAACTTTTTTCCAATTTATTAATTGATTTATTGTTGAAAGTAATGAAGGAGAAATAATAAATAATGTGAATATTGGTATTTTAATCATGAAGTTGTATGATAACTATGGTTTTTAAAATTTGTGAAAAGTCTAAATGTGACAAATATTTTGAACCAGAGGTAGTATACTATATAATTATTAATTTGCAAAAAATCTTAAAAGAACTAATAATAATTTTGAAGACACTTATACAAAATTATTCATTTTGAAATTACAAGATCATTCATTTTGAAATAGAGGTGGTACCACATCAATAAAATAATTTCATCTTCTTTTTGTAATTTTTCCTTCTATTTCCTATCAACTTCTTAAAGGGAAGAAAATAAACCATTAATATAAATATTCTTTTTATTTTCAGCTCTAAAAATAATACTTTATTGGCCTCTTAAATAAGTTTTTATTAACAAGAGAATAAACCAATAAAATACAAGTAATTTTTTACAATGGACTGCTTTAATAAACTCAGTTAATTTTTTAACGGACTGGGCTGCTAACTAAAAAAACTCACCCGAAAATAACCTGACCCAACCTTAAATCCGTCATATAAATACGAATCTTCTCCCAAACCCTAAATCTAAATTTATATCTAACCCTCAATATTTACCTGTCGCTTTTGAAACCCTAACCCAAGACCAAAAAAAATTCACGACTAATCCAGCAACTATACACATACTTATTGTATACTCCCTCCGTCCTATCCGACTTAGGATAATTTGTCATTTTTGATGTCTCACTCGACTTAGAACGTTCCAAAATGACAAGTTTATATTATTTTTATATTAAATGGGACTCACTTATCATACTCACAACAACAATCCCCTTATAATTCCTCTCACTCATTTCCTCTCCTATTTAACTTTTTAATTTAGACGTCCGGTCAAAAGCGGTCAACACGGTTAATCGGAATCGATTTAACCAGAACCGGTTTTATGGAGGTTCGGTTTCCCAAAGTCAAAAGCGGTCAACACGGTTAATCGGAATCTATTTAACCAGAACCGGTTTTATGGAGGTTCGATTTCGGTTGGAAATAATGGAAAACCGGTCAACTGCCGGTTAAAATCGACAGTTAAACCGACTAAATCGGTCATTTTCAAATAATTTTCAAACGGTCATATGATCGTTGCGGACGGGCACATGGCGATGGCGGATGGTACGTTGGGCGCGTTGGGCTGACCGTTGGGCCGCCTCCTCAACGGCTACTTTGACTGGTCTGCCTTGATTCCTTCCCTCTTTCCAGTTTCCAGCGCCTGCTTGTCCCTCCCCCCCTTTGGCCCTTTCCAGTTAATTACTAACGGATCTAACAAAAAAAACATTTTCACTAATTAAAACTAACTATAAATATCACCTCCCTCCTCCCATTTTATTTTTACATTATTTCTCTCTACTCTTTCTCTACTACTCTCAAATATTCACATATTCTCATACTCTCATCCAATTTTCAGTTAAATATCGTCCCATTTTCAGTTAGTTTTCTAATGAAATTAGTATTTTTCTTCATTTTCATCAATTTTAAAGCTCTGTTTCGTTTCCAAACTTCATTTTATCTTACACAAATGGCTGGAAATCAAAGGAGAAGCAATTTAGGCAAGTCACATATTGGCTCTTCCTCCCCCAATGATGATTTTGATCATCAAAATCCAAATATTCAACAAAATGAGGAAGAAGAACAAGTTGAAATTGAAAGTGGTAGTGCTAGGATTGGTAGGGGCAGCCGAGCTACTAGGGGAGGTGGTCGGGGTCGGGGACAACGACAACCTCCTAGAGAAAGAGAGCCGCAATTCGATACCTTCGCCATCCATTTCACCAAAAGAAAAATTAATGCTGATGATGATTATAATCTTCGAGCATTTTGCAACTATTGTACCGCGTCTTACTCATTCAAAAGAGGCGGAGCGCATGGGACGCTCAACCGGCATACGGCGTCAAAACATTCCGAGAAACTTGGCATTTTCGCTACGCAAACTCAATTACAATATCAATAACGTAGTTCGGGTTCGGGTGCACAAGGTTCGTCTTCCCCTTTCGTCCTTTTTAAATTTGATAAGTGGGTTTATAGGGATGAACTAGCCAAATTAATTTGCGTTAAAGGCCTTCCTTTTAATTTTGCGGATTTTAATTTTTATGAAAATTTTGCTCGCCTTTCTTTAAATCCCCGCCGTCACGAGAGTACCACGTACAAATCTCGTACGTGATATTACTAGAGTAGTGAAAAAATATAAAAAATGATTTAATTGGTGTTTTTATCAAATTTAGAAAATAAAGTTTCAATTTGTGCCGATAGTTGGAGTGATCATTGGCAAAAAAATACTTATTTGTGTGTTACTTGTTATTGGATAGAAAATTCATGGAAAATCCAAAAAATATTAATTGCTTATAAAGATTTTGAGCCACCGCATTCTGCGGAAAATATTTGTGCGAAATTGCTTGAGATTTTTCTTGAGTATGGTATTTTAAATAAAATATTTACTATTTCATTTGACAACGCAAATGCTAATACGGCTAGTTTACCCGATTTAATTATCGTTTGTCAACCCTCACTTGGGGGTAAATTTTTTCATATTAGATGTTTATGTCATATAATTAATTTATGTGTTAGAGATGGTTTAGAAGCATTAGAGAATTATGTTAAGCCAATTAGACGATGTATTCAATTTATTTCTAAAAAAAATTCTAATACAAAAAAATGGATAAGGTTTTTAAGAAGTAAAAGTGTGCCGGACAAATATTTTACTTACGGTGTTCCAACTAGGTGGAATTCCACCTACAAAATGTTAACCAATGATTTTGCTTATAAAGATCTCCTAATGCAATTTTTTATGCCAATTGACTATAATGAACCTCTATTTACTTATCAATGGAATGCATGCATTAATTTATGTGAATTGTTAAAGATTTTTAATACCGCTACTTTGGTTTTTTCGGGAGTTTATTATCCAACTTCCGTTTTGGTGCTAGAGCATTGTGTTGCAATTGTTACTATTTTTGACAATTTAAGAGAATGTCATATTTTTTTAAAAATGCATTGTTTCCATGAGACAAAAGTGGCTTAAATATTTTGACACTATTTCGTCTCTTTTCTTGGTTGCAAAGTTATTAGATCCCCGAATTAAATTAGATGATTTATAGTGCATTATAACTTACTACCTCCGTCCCACTTCAAATGAGCCATGGGATCATTTCACGCTTCTTAAGAATTTTTTTAAAAAATGAATAAATAACTGAAAGTTGGTAGAAGATTAGAGTAGAGAGAATGTAAAAGTTAAAAAATATTTAATAGGAGAGAGAATGAGTGGGAAGAATAGTAAGTTAATGATTGATTTTTTTTTGTAAATATGTTAAAATTATAAAGGTATAATAAATGATTTTTTTGTAAATATATAAACATTATGAGGATATAAATGTCCGAAACACTGTTCATATATTTCCATTTATGGAATGGCTCACTTGAAGTGGGACGGACCAAAAAGAAAAGTGGCTCATTTGAAGTGGGACGGAGGGAGTATTATTATATGAAATTATATCCCGATGGTGACGATAGTAATGAACTTCCGTCAATTATTGTTAATGACACAAAAAATGATTTGATTAACCTTTTAAATGAGTATAATGTCTTATATGGAAACACTTCTCAAAGCCAACAACATGAAGATGATTCCTCTACTTCTCAATCAAGTTTTACTAGTGGGGATCCATATAGTTTTTTTGCAAATTTGTATAGTAAAAAATGTGATCCTTCTCGAGGTTCATCTTCATCATCATCAAACATTCCCATGGAGTTAGAAACTTATTTCACTACAAACTTTGAATTAAACCAAGACTCAAATTCAAATGAATTTGATGTTTTACAATGGTGGTCAAGAAGGAAAGACATTTATCCTATACTTTTCATAGTTGCTAAAGAAGTCTTAGCCTCTCCCACTTCAACGGTGGCGGTTGAATCGGCATTTAGCATTGGTGAAAATGTTTTGGATGAAAGACGTTCCCAACTAACTAGTGAAAACTTGAAACATCAACTTTTACTTGGCGATTGGGTTAGAGCGAAAAAAAGGCAACAAGACTTGCCTTATGAAGATGATCTATTGGATCCAAGATATCAATACGATGTCGAGTACTCCATGAAAAGTAGTGATGAATGAATGATGTTTTAGATTAATTTTTATTTTAATTAGATTAGTTTAGACTTTAGATTAGATTTATTTTTATTTAATTGTAATAGTTAGGTTGAGGTAAAGGCTCCTAAATGTCCCCCCTTATTTATAAAAGGGTAAAGTTGGTTATCCCTCTCTTTGTAATTTTATTTTAATTAATAAAATTTAAGGGTACCGTCCCTTTTTTCTTTTATATACTTTCGTTTCTTTTAAAAAAGTTAATTTTTTATTTCTTTCACAATTCATAACTTTTTTTATATAACTTTTTGCAAAAATTGTATGTAGTAAACAAAAGTCTGAAATAGTCTTATTTATCAAAAAAAAATTAAAAGTTAACTTTTTTCAAAAAAAAATGTTAAATAGTTAACAGTTTTTTCAAAAAACTGTTAAACTTTTTTTGAAAATGCAACAAAAAAAAAAGTTAGGTTTTATTTCTTTCAAAATTCATAACTTTTTATATAACTTTTTGCAAAAAATGTATGTAGTAAACAAAAGTTTAAAATAGTCTTCTTTATAAAAAAAAATTGAAAAAAAAAGTTAACTTTTTATACAACTTAACAGAAACTGTTAAAAAGTTAACTATTTTTTCAAAAAACTGTCAAAATGTTAACTTTTTTATTCAAAAATTGTTAGAAAATTAACTTTTTTTCTTAATTGTTTTTAAATCTGTTAAAAATTTCTGTTAAAATCCTAATTTGAAAAAAAAACTAATTTAAAAAAAAAACGGTTGAAACCAGTTAACCGGTCAAACCGTCAAATCGTAACCGATTAAGGCGGTTACACGGTTCGGTTCCGGTTTATGGCATTTGAGGTTGAAAACCGCTGGTTCAACCGAACCGGCCACGTCTACTTTTTATACTCACAATACCTACTCCACTCATTCTCTCTTCTCTTATTATATTAGTATTTCTTAATGTTCATGTCGGGAGAGAAAATCATAAGTCTGATGGGACGTAGGGAGTATATTTTCTCAAATCATCAACATATGTATCTATATTTAGAAATATCAATACAAAATGGTTAAACGACTTTTGTTTCTAAGAATTTCATCATCTTTTGTATCTCAATTCATAAATATCTACATTCATTATTAGCAATTTCAGATTTCGTTAAATACATCTATATTATCAGATGAAAGAGATCATTTGACTGGATAGAACTTGATTTCTTCTCAAATTTGGTATTTTTCTCTTAAATGCATACTCCCTCCGTCCCATATTAATATAGACTTTTGCCAATGCACGGAAATTAAGGAAGAAGTATTATATTGAAAATGTTGTGAGTGTGAAAATAAAATAGGAGAGAGATGAGTGGAGAGAATAGTAAATTATAATGGTGATGTGAGTATTAAAATAATGTATGAGAGAGAATGAGTGGAGAGAATAGTAAAGATTCCTTTTCATTTTAGGAAAATTATACTCCCTCCGTCCCACGTTAGTTGAGACTTCTTTCCCTTTTGGGCCGTCCCACGTTAGTTGAGACTGCCCAAAATGGCAAAGGAATCTTCACTATTTACCCCACTCATTCTCTCTCCTATTTCACTTTTACACTCACAACATTCTCTCTCCTAACTATTTCTCTCACTCATTCTCTCTCCTATTTAATTCTTCATACTCACAACATTTTCTTTCACTTTTTCTCTCACTTACTTTTCCTTAATTGGTGTGCCCAAAAAGTTAGTCTCAACTAACGTGGGACGGAGGGAGTATATTATTGTGAGACGCTCAAAAAGGAAATTTTATATATTATCATGGGACGGAGGGAGTATATACTACAAATTTTCTTTAAGTAAATTCATGTATAATAGTATTTTACACTACATTAAACCTATGTTTTCAAAATAGTTGTATGTTTATAATATAATGTGATGTGAAATGCATATATTACATGAACCCATGTTTTAAAATAAGATAGATTATCTAGATCTAAAATATATCTAAAGTATGATTACTTAAGTATTTTTACTTATTGTTGAAATTCATCATTAGTGGTTTTTATCAAACTTCATTTTGCCTTCAAGATCTCATACATTTCTTCTAAAAAATGTATAGCCACATTTGGATTTTTTTAATACTTAACTTCAATCACGTTTGTTTTCCCAATAAATACGATTTTATATTTTACAGAGGTTTTATAATTAAATATATTGTCATCAACAATCAACAATAAAACTCCTTGCTATATATAAATATTTTTCATTCAACATCTCAACAAACTTTCAACTTTCAAGTACGCATGGACTCTCACTCCCAATTGAAAACAATTTATTTCATTTTATACAAATAATATGAAATCAAACAAATTGTTACTAGCTCAGCCCCAAAATAAATTGCAAAAAAAAATTCTTAAAAAAATCTAGGATTAAATTTGAAATTTTGTTGTCATTCAATTTTTTTTTTTGGGGGATAGAGGAAATATATATTAATGGGATATAAATCACTATTGTAAAAAAAATGCATTTCATATTGAAATTAGTTGATGTCGCAAACCAAGCAAAACAAAAAAGACATAGTATGTCCTTTATGAAGTAAAAAATGGGATAGTTACTCAAGAGATCAAATGTTGATGATATTTATAGACAGGTTTGTTATGCCTTCTAAAATATCTATATCAGAAAATGTAGTTTAAAATCGTAGTTTCAAGTTCAAATCAGGATACCAGAAGGTCATTTCTAGACTTTCCAATAATCAGCTATTTTTCCAGAATATTTCTATTAAAATTCATTAAATTGATTTAATTGGCATGTATTAAATGCTCGGTATGCTCAATGATCAATTACTAATTACTGTTGCGTTTATTATTTGAGACTGAATGCTTGAGGCTAAGGCAAATGAATCTAGCCAAAAATATGTAGAGGTGAGAGTTTTGGAGGGAAAGTGATATAATGACTTTATTGTTTATATAGTAATAATAATAGATTAGTTTTAAGGTTAAATCTCAGACTTTATCAACCTATTTCACTATCGCTTTTTTTTAACCACTGTCCACTGTATCCAATACATTTCGAGTGAGACGGAGAAAGTATTAGGTATTAATTCTCATATTATTATTTTTTGATGGATTGGGGATTCGTTTTTTTTTTTTTTCTTTTTTCTTCATTAAATGGAATGATTAAGAGATATTCATGTCACAATTGCGGCCTTCTACTAACCTTCTCCAAGAGTTTGGAAGGCTCTTCTCCTTTTTCTGACTCCAAAATAGTTTCCACATTCTTTTGCAATTCACGGCTATAATCATAATTGAAAGTTTATATTTTCTCCGTCCAAAAAAAAATCTCATTAAATTTATATTTGATAATCAACTTAATTAAATTTTTATGATTAATATACAACAATTTAATTATATTAATAAATTTTGAAATGTAGTTATCTATATTATTATTATCAATAGCAATTTATTACTATTAGTTAAAATTTAATTAAGTGAACAACAAAAATTAAATACGACTAGCTTTTTTGTGAGACAAAAAAAGTTGTTGATTTGCCCATTAAATTACGAGACATAATGAAGCAGCTTCCACTTCCAAGATACCTCTGTTTTTGAGTAATACTACAATAATCGATACTCAAAATAAATGCTGTTTTAAAAACTAAATTTCAATTCAAAATACTTGTAGTATAATTGCATTTAATAAACGAAAAATGAAAATCTTTCTTGACTAGGGTTAGAATAGAAACTCACCAACTAAAAAGCAGGAAATGCTAAAGTATTTGGATTCTAAATGAAATAAATAAGTGCCATGCATCTTAGGCTTCACATAACAACTTAAATATAAAATAATTTAAGCACCTAAATAAACTTCAACATAGTCTACAATGCACTTTCAAAAACATGTGTTGCTTAAAGAGTAGATCAGAGGGCACAAAGTAACTGGTAACATTACTATTGCTTGATTTCAACCTTCTTCTTCTGCCAAATTCTATCAAGAGCGCTGTCAGCATCGCCCTGAAAATAGATTATCAAGAGTGAACTTAGCAGTTGATTTCAGTAATAAGTTAATACATAAAACCGCATCATTCTATCTATCCTCTATTGAAGGGGTACTTGAGTTTGAGATGTTAATGGAGGGCAACAAGTAAATACCATGAGCAATCAAACACTTCCAATAATTATGCAATCACAACCTTTGCATACAATAACATCATACTCAAAACAAGAACAACAATTTAACAGCAAACATTTTTTCGAGAATCTGAGAGAGAGAGATGGAAGAGGCAGATGCAGATGCCCAATCAAAGAAGAGCTACAACAATGGGAAAAGATCAAATAAACTCTGTAAAACTTAAGAAAGCTTCTTTTTTTTTCTAAAACTAAACAAAATTGCGGAGCAAGGCAGAATGAGAAAGAGAACCACAACGAGTAGAAGGGAAAAGTCTCCAATACAGCAAACTCGTGGTATCATACAAAACACATGAATATATTGGACAATGGCCAAAAATGTCGGAGACAAGATGCATCATTATGAGAACTGCCAAGTTGGCAGAATGAAATTAAATGCAGCAAGCTTTATTATGCACAATTCTTCATCCCACCAAAAATCTCACTTGTCCAACTGTTGACACCAATTCACTGAGGGGTGCATGTAAATCTGATTTCAGCATTTCAAACCATCCCAGACTAGTTAGTCAAAATAAACGAGGACCCCCAGGGTGAAACTGGGTAAATCAATGTGACAAAGACATTGTATATCAATCCACTAAAGGGCTTCAAACCAAACAAGAAACAAGAGAAATAACAATACAGCACAGGCAATCAATAGGTACAAAACTATTACCTTCGTGATAAGACCCACTGTTGCAAATGCAAAACTGCATCCCCTCAATAAAACTACGAAAAAGTACAATCTAACCAGCTATCTTGAAATATTGGATACACAATAAAATTGACCACACAGATATACTCCATCCATTCAAAAAGAAAAAGTTCCACTTGGCAATTTGGTTAGTCTCTAGTAGCTTGGAATAGCCAAAAATTAGACCGACTACCACATCACAAAGTTATTCCTTTACTGAGAGCATCTATATTAAGACTGCACAAAAGCTAAGAGGCATGATGCGTAAAATGATTAGTCAAGACCTACCTGGGATCGGATAAACCCACACAGAGCATAAGTGGAGAATTGACCGGTGTATCGGCCACTCCCATCCAAATGACCAACATTGATCTGGACAGATGCATGATCCTTTGAAGTGATCAGCCTGTTTGTGGCAGAGCTGAAACGGAGAAGACGAAAGGTAAGTCAGTTATAATGATATCTAATTTTGATAATAGATTTACTCATGGGTCACAGAACATACCACTTCCTTGGGATGTAGAGATCCATGTTCTGTCCCTCATCATTCTGCATCTTGGCAAATTGTTCAAAACACAATCAATGAGCGAAAAAGCACCTGAAAAGAGCATCAACCAAAAATTACTTTACAAGAGAGCAAAAGAATAATAATTCAAGAGGGTACTTATGCAGTAAGACCTCTCTATTCTGTAAGCTTGATATCAAACTATGTCTTAGAGCAATCAAACTCACTGAGTATTGATATTGACGAAAAAATAACTCTACAAATGTTCAACATAAGGTGAAGTTCCACCATTGGCACTAAGAATACTTCTTATTTATTTCCATTCAACACAAGCTATATGAAAGTACATAATACATTCCGATAACTATATACTACATCCGTAAGAAGTGGACTAACTTGGGGGAGATGGAAGGATATTTGACAAGAGCTTCATATAAAACTTAATCTCTGAACCCCCACAGATCCACCTACCCATTGAACTCCAATCTCACTCCTTTGATCTAATAATGTCAATCCAAATAAACTCAAACCGTATGTGGTAACCAAATACCACAACCATCACTGTATTATATGAAAGAACAAAAAATCAACACTTTCATCTTACAACTATCAAGTCGGTGAGCCCTCTCAACGACTTAACACAGTATTTTCTAATCTCAAAAACGTCAAACTAATTTTAGGAGTGAACTAGAACATAAGGATCCAAATATTAACACTCCTACAGCAGCCATTTCCGCACATACTGAATTCTTCATTGATTATTACTCCAAACTCCCAAACACTTAATCAGTGCTATAATTTTTTTTTTTAAAAAAATCCAATCTTTCAGATTCAAATAAAGAAATCGTGTACATATATGTTCAATATATAGTATTTCAATTTCGTTTCATTAAATCTAAAATTGATAATTAAATCATACAAACATTAACACACCAGCCCATGGAGCCCCATGAACTAGTATATCTAAATAGAAACCATTTCCGCAATCAAACTGAATGTAAACACTGAATAGAAACTTCATAATAAAATTAAATTGTAAATTGTAAGTGAAGAAAGGGAGATTACCGGGAGGAAGAAGACGGAGACGATGACGAATGAGCCGCTCGGTAATATTTAGAGGGTTATATGCCCCAAAACCCTAATTCCTTTTTATAACCGTAAATAGTACGACGCCTTTTGTTGGTTGGGCCAATGTATATAAAAAGTGGACTGGCCCAAATATCTTTGGTCAAGATTTAGGACCTTTAAGGCCCTGTAGTTCGGGCTAATTTGAATACTCTTTGTGTCAATATCAATCAATTTCTATAATCTACTATATAGAATAATATTCGGTCCATGACCGCCTATTGACTTTAGACAAAAATTGGCTCAGATCGATCCATAACTGTTACGATCATAGAGCTATTATTAATCAGTTTTAACTTTTTTTATTTTCAATTGTTGGATTCTTTTCAATTTGTTTGATCCTACGGCTGTAGATTGACGGTTTCTATTTCAATACATACTCCATTCATCACGAGACTTTTAGTCAAATTGCAATAATTTTAACTATTAATTTAAATAGAAAATAATAATTCTTATAAAAAATTAAAAATTATTATTGAAAATATTAGTAATTGTGTTATAATAAAAAAATTAATTTTTTATTAGAATCACTATTTTTTTATTTAAATTATTGATCAAAATTACATCAATTTGACTAAAATTTTACATTCTCGTGGGACGGAAGTATAATAATGTAGTAATAGTATACATAACTATTATTTGGAAATTGACGTGTACCAAGATTTTCAATTCAAATGTAAATAGAAAGAAAACAAGCAAGTGGTCTGGTTGTGTGTACCGACTGTCTGACTTTCTCTCAATTTACAATTTAACTGACATGGATTTTGGTTACTTTTGTAATATACTCCCTCCGTCCCACTATACTTGACACTTCTTTCCATTTTGGGCCGTCCCACTTCACTTGACACCTTCCAAAAATAACCTAGTTTTTATATTTTTATATTAGATGGACCCCACCACTAATTCTCTCTCTTCATTTTCCACCACTCAATTTATTCAACCAACACTACTATTTACCCCACTCATTCTCTCTCTTCATTTTCTAGCACACATTTTCTTTATTTAATTGTTTCTTCTTAGTTCCCGTGCCCACTCCTTGGGTGTCAACTATAGTGGGACGGAGGGAGTACTTTTTAAAAATAAAAGTGTGTAGGATCGCTCCCTTTATTTCTCAGAATCAACTCAATCAAATTTTGAAATATTTTTATAAAAAAATATGAATAATTTTATAGAAAAATATAGATATTTTCATGAAATTCTAAAAATTGTTATTGATAATATTTCTAATGGTGAAACAATAATAATTTTTGTAATTGCATAAAAATATCTAAATTTTCTTAAAATTACGGTCAAAATTCGATTGAGTTGACCATTAAAGTCAAAGTGATCTAAATTTTTCGAGACGGATGGAGTATTTGTTTTTATAATTGAGTTGACCATTAAAGTCAAAGTGATCTAAATTTTTCGAGACAGAGGGAATATTTATTTTTATAATCTTAAATAAAAAATAAATATGATGTTATATTTCCAAGTCATATATCATGGACATTTTTTTAAGGGACAAATTGATTATTTCACATTACATATTACCCGGAGTTAGTTTCATGACTAACTTCCGTTAGCCATAATGCATATTTTTACCTTAATTTAACGCAATACTCCCTCTACTTCTATTCCGAATAATCTTACCTACTTTGTCATCTAAAGCGTCTTATGGATAAGTCTCATTTTCTATGAACGAAAGTATATATTATTTATTTATTAATGGAACTCACTTTTAATACTTATAATGAGTATCGTCTTACTATTTTCTATCTCATTTTATCTCTCATACCCATTCACAACACCTCAGTTCATAACCGCCTATTGACATTAGACAAATAGCAGTTGAGATTAATGCATAACTGTTACGATTCAAGGGCTGTCATTTGATAATTTATTTTCTTTTTCAAGTCTAACCGTAAGATTAATTATCAATGCTTTAATCCAACGACTCTCATTAAGCGATTTCTAAAATTATCTCCTATCAATCACAATCTCCCTCTATTCATGGTGATATCAGTATACTTTAACTATTTCATATTAAATATGATCAAAAACTAATAAAAAAATTATATAAAATTTAAAATATTGTTGTACAATCTCTCTCTATTCTTCGTGATATTAGTATACTTTAACTGTTTCATATTAAATATGATCAAGAACTAATAAAAAATTCATTTTTATAAAATTTAAAATATTCTTGTATTAATAATAATATTTAAAATTTTATGAATAAATGAATTTTAGTAACTTTTTTTGTTAAATTTCAATTAAATTAACTAAAAAAATAAAGTTAAGAGATTCATAATGGGATGGATAACTAACTAACTAACTAACTAAATGACGGGACCTAATATCGATAATATGACACATTTATATATAACTATATATATGTGTATATATTGATCTAATGTATGTTTTAAATAGGTTTCACCGCGTTCGACAGAAGATTTGCAAGATCTGAAGCTCCAACTGATTCACAAATGACTCCACCACAGTTGACGTATGAAGATATATGGGATGATCCAATTTTTGTTGCTGAAGCAGTATGTTTTTTTTTTTAAATATAATCGAATATAATGCATCAATTATAGTTAATTAAATGTGGTTGATATATGTTTTTGTCCAAGCGCATGAAGAACTAGCTAGAAAAGTTGAAGCTAAAGGTTTCGTAGCTGTCAATGTCGTTGAAGAGGAACCAACAGATTATTGTTTTATTATTAACGAAACTAGTGAGTAACCCGTCGATTTCCGACGGGGAATAAAACACTGAGGTAAAAGTGAAATGGAAATACAATTCAAAAAATTAATGAGATACTTTTATATAATACTCCCTCCGTCCCGTCCGAAATGGCATTTTTGGGTCCTTGCACGGGAATTAAGAAATGTGATGTAGGAAAGAGAAAGAGTGTATAGTGAAATAAATGTTATGAGTGAAAGGTGATGTAGGAAAGAGAAAGTGGGGTAGGAAATAGTTAGTGGATATTTATTGTGAGAGTATGACAAGTGGATCCCACAAATAAAGAAGTAATAAAAAACTTTCCATTTTTGGGTTATGCCCTTTCAAATGGGACGCCCAAAAAGGAAATTTGTGCCCTTTCGGGCGGGACGGAGGGAGTATATTACAACTTGTCAAAAATTTCTTTGTACACAACATTTGTAGTCGTGTCATCTGACTGTTCATGACTATTGCATATAAGCACTTTATGTCCTTTTCTTGTAGTTACTCTAGAAAAAGCAACATATAATTGTCCATGACTAAATACTGATCTTGGAAGAAAAAGGCCAACATGAGCGAGCGATTGACCCTGACTTTTATTTATCGTCATTGCAAAAGAAATGGTCAGTGGGAATTGTCTCCGTTGAAACCTAATCGAAAATTTTGTTGTATCAGAAGGTGACATAATCATCCTCGGTATCAACACCTTCTTACCAACATTCTTTCCGGACAACATTACCGCCTTGATAACGTGCTTACCTATATATATATATTAAAATAACAGTATATTTTATGTCAAATAATCAAATAATTAATGGTATAAATGTATAATTATATACTAACAAAATTGATTTGCGTACCTAGATTTGTAACGATCAATCTTGTATCGTTACACAATTCTGAAGCTTGATCTATATTTCGTAACAACATGATGATACATTCAATCTTTAGCTTCAGTATGTGATTAGGTATTCCAGAGAACTTGTTGTTAATATTATTATTATTATTATTATTATTATTATTATTATTATTATTATTATTATTATTATTATTATTATTATTATTATTATTATTATTATTATTACTACTACTATAACTATTACTATTATTATTTTTGTTGTTGTTGTTGTTATTATTATTATTATTTGGAGTTTTTATCAAAAATTACCTCAAAAAGATGCAATTTACAAAAAAAAAAAAAAAATGAATAAGTTATGATTTTACCAAAATTTTTTTTTTTTTTGAATGGACAAAAATTTCGTATTTATTGTTGATAAATGCATTTATCAACCCCTTTAAATTTTAAAAGTTACTAATTGAATTTCAAATGGATGATTGTGATTGGTGGATGATGAAAAGATTAGCCAATGATATTGTGCCACTTGGAGTTTTCTTGGAGCTTGAAAAACTTTTGCTATTATATATAGTAGATGATTATTATTATTTGGAGTTTTTATCAAAAATTAACTCAAAAAGATGCAATTTAGAAAAAAAAAAAAAAAAACAAATAAGTTATGATTTTATCAAACCTATTTTTTAAAATTTTTAATTTTTTTTAATGGACAAAAATTTCGTATTTATAGTTGATAAATGCATTTATCAACCCCTTTAAATTTTAAAAGTTACTACTTGAATTTCAAATGGATAATTGTGATTGGTGGATGATAGAAAGATTGGCCAATGATATTATGCCATTTGGAGTTTTCAAGGAGCTTGAAAAACTTTTGCTATTATATATAGTAGATTATTATTATTATTATTATTATTATTATTATTATTATTATTATTATTATTATTATTATTATTATTATTATTATTATTATTATTATTATTGTTATTATTATTACTACTACTATAACTATTACTATTATTATTATTATTATTGTTGTTGTTATTATTATTATTATTATTATTATTATTATTATTATTATTATTATTATTATTATTATTTGGAGTTTTCATCAAAAATTACTCCAAAAAGATGCAATTTACCAAAAAAACCAAAAAAAAAAAAACAAATAAGTTATGATTTTACCAAAGCTATTTTTTTTTTAATGGACAAAAATTTCGTATTTATAGTTGATAAATGCATTTATCAACCCCTTTAAATTTTAAAAGTTACTAATTGAATTTCAAATGGATGATTGTGATTGGTGGATGATGAAAAGATTGGCTAGTGATATTGTGCCACTTGGAGTTTTCTAGGAGCTTGAAAAATTTTTGCTATTATATATAGTAGATTATTATTATTATTTGGAGTTTTTATCAAAAATTCCCTAGAAAAAATGCAATTTATAAAAAAAAAAACAAATAAGTTATGATTTTATCAAAACTATTTTTAAAATTTTTTATTTTTTTTTTGAATGGACAAAAATTTTGTATTTATAGTTGATAAATGCATTTATCAACCCCTTTAAATTTTAAAAGTTACAAATTGAATTTCAAATGGATGATTGTGATTGGTGGATGATAGAAAGATTGACCAATGATATTGTGCCACTTGAAGTTTTCTAGGTGCTTGAAAAACTTTTGCTATTATATCTAGTAGATTGTTATTATTATTATTATTGTTATTATTGCATTTATTATTATTATTATTATTATTATTATTATTATTATTATTATTATTATTATTATTATTATTATTATTATTATTATTATTATTATTATTATTATTATTATTATTATTATTATTATTATTATTATTATTATTATTATTATTATTATTATTATTATTGTTATTATTATTATTACTACTACTATAACTATTACTATTATTATTTTTGTTGTTATTATTATTATTATTATTATTATTATTATTATTATTATTATTATTATTTGGAGTTTTTATCAAAAATTACCTCAAAAAGATGCAATTTACAAAAAAAAAAAAACAAATAAGTTATGATTTTACCAAAGCTATTTTTTTATTTTTTTTAATGGACAAAAATTTCGTATTTATAGTTGATAAATGCATTTATCAACCCCTTTAAATTTTAAAAGTTACTAATTGAATTTCAAATGGATGATTATGATTGGTGGATGATGAAAAGATTGGCCAGTGATATTGTGCCACTTGAAGTTTTCTAGGAGCTTGAAAAACTTTTGCTATTATATATAGTAGATTATTATTATTACTTAGAGTTTTTATCAAAAATTACCTCAAAAAGATGCAATTTATAAAAAAAACAAATAAGTTATGATTTTACCAAAACTATTTTTAATTTTTTTTTTTTGAATGGAGAAAAATTTTGTATTTATAGTTGATAAATGCATTTATCAACCCCTTTAAATTTTAAAAGTTACTAATTGAATTTCAAATGGATGATTGTGATTGGTGGATGATGGAAAGATTGACCAATGATATTGTGCCACTTGGAGTTTTCTAGGAGCTTGAAAAACTTTTGCTATTATATATAGTAGATTGTTATTATTGTTATTATTGTTATTATTACATTTATTATTATTATTATTATTATTATTATTATTATTATTATTATTATTATTATTATTATTATTATTATTATTATTATTATTATTATTATTATTATTATTATTATTATTATTATTATTACTACTACTACTACTATAACTATTACTATTATTATTTTTGTTGTTGTTATTATTATTATTATTATTATTATTATTATTATTATTATTATTATTATTATTATTTGGAGTTTTTATCAAAAATTACCTCAAAAAGATGCAATTTACAAAAAAAAAAAAACGAATAAGTTATGATTTTATCAAAACTATTTTTAATTTTTTTTTTTGAATGGACAAAAATTTCGTATTTATTGTTGATAAATGCATTTATCAACCCTTTAAATTTTAAAAGTTACTAATTGAATTTCAAATGGATGATTGTGATTGGTGGATGATGAAAAGATTAGCCAATGATATTGTGCCACTTGGAGTTTTCTTGGAGCTTGAAAATTTTTTGCTATTATATATAGTAGATAGTGAAAGTTAATTCTATATTTCTTATTCTATTAATGATTTATGATTATTTTTCTTCAAAATAATTGAGGCGTATAACGCTTTCCATTGATTTATTAATTATAAAGTTATTTCTTTATCGCTTCATTCTTTTTTGTGGGAAATACAAAATTGAAAGGAATTCTTAATATTTCTCTACCTGACCACCATGTATACCGTCACGTGACATTGACACGTGCATTTAAGTACCAGTCTATATTACAATAAATGTAAGTTTTAACCGACACGCAAATAGTGGTCGGGATTTAATTTTAAAAAATATAAAGAATGGTTGAGATTAATTCTCAACCCCTATCACACAGCGGTTCTTAGAAAACTAGCAGTTATGTAACCTCCCCTCCCTCACACAGGAGGGTTTTTTTTTCGTTAGCTATCCTTTTTGTAACTCGGGGAACGAGTGAGATTATTCATCGCTGTTGGGAAAAGGCTTATCTCCATCATTGTTGTTGTCGTGCTGTTTAAGAGGTGCACTCATACTTTCTTCCCCTCATTCTCTCATATTCATGGTTTCTATCAAACTCCCCTTTGTCAAATGATTCTTCTATCGGAACCCTACCACTCTATTCTACTGATTCAAGAAAAACAGGAACATGTGAGATTTTTCAATATTCAGAATTTTTGTTTTGTTGGTTGAATTTTTTCCCCCCATAGGTTTCTTCTCAATTTTACACTTACCTCATTGTTGCTTAAACTTTTGGAATTGTCTTGGTCTCATTTTGTGTTTGAATATTAAGCCATCATCTTCATGCATCAAGGTAAATTATATCTTTATTTAAAAAAAACAAATATATTAGTAAGATATACGTGTGTGAATTTAAAACATGTTTTATCCATTTCTCTAACTCCCAATTTGATTCTTAATGGCACCAATTTATTGATTTCTCCTTAGTCGATCCAAGGGATTCATCATAATTCTATGTCATCACTATATATACCATACTACACCCAACGCAATAAGATAATGTAATTTTCACTATTTAAGATTTAAGTCGTTCAATTCAGTTTATCGCAAACTTAACACTTTATCTTATCATCACGCCGGAGGATTTTAGCCGAAGACAAACCCGGCTAGTCATTTGTTCGTGGTTTAAGGTCTCAATTAGCAGGAATACAACCTATTACTGGACTAATTCTGATCCGGATTGTTTCATAAATCATCACCAAATATTTATGATTTTTCTTATTAAAATTTTGAACAATTGTTTTCTAATATATTAAAATAAAAATATATATTTGATACTGGAGTAATATTTTTTTTGTATTTAAAAGTTGAGAAATATTTATTTTTATATATCTAAAGACTAAAGACTAAAAGTGCTTTCCATTCAGTGATAATAATAATAATAAATTAAAAATAATGATGTCGTAAGTTAATTATATACTTTATATTTTTATTTTGTTTTTTGATTATATAAGTAATTTTAAAAAGATTGTTTTTAATTCTGAAAATTGAAACATTATTCTAAAATAAAAAAGAAATCATTTTAAATGAAATTTTATATGCATGAATGAATAAGTAAGTGGAGAGAGATATGACTTGATACATATGTTTGTAGCCTAGGGCCGTAAACAAGCCGAGCCGAGCTTTTGAAGTTTTGAGCTCGAGCTCGTTAACTTTTAAACGAGCTCGAGATTTTCTCGAGCTCGAGCCCAGAATGCCTGTTCGAGCTCGGCTCGAATCAAGTTTCGAGCTTTTCGCGAGCTGGCTCGCGAGCTTTTCGCGACCTGCTCGAACTCGAGTATTAACGAGCCGAGCTCGAGCTTCGACTTATTTTTTGAAAAAAAACTGAAATCAAACGAGCTTTATCGAGCCCTAATTCGAGTTGTAATCGAACTCGAGCCTAAACGAGCTTATATATATATATACATATACATATATATATATATATATATATATATATATATATATATACATATGTATATATATATACATACATATACATATATATATATATATATATATATATATATATGTATATATATATACATATATATATACATATATATATATATAGGGTCACACTCCAATGAGAACCGTTTAAAATGAGAACCGTGAGAACCACTTGTATACAGTAGATATTTAGCTACTGTATACATATACAATAGATTGTATACATATACAGTAGATACTTAACTACTGTATACAAGTGTATACGTGTGGTTATACACTTGTATATAGTAGATACTTAACTACTGTATACATACATAGTATATATATATATATATATATATATTGTTGGAAAAAAGTGTGTTTTGAAGGAAATAATGAGTTATTTTCTTAATTTGTTATTTGTTAAAATGACAAATTGATTGTTGGATTGTGTTCTACTCCATGAGTACATTGAAATCATATATTCATTTGTCCAAAATGGTTGAGAAATGAATGAGATATGAATGCTCAAAGTTAATGGGTTGGAATGGGTAAAATGTGGTTATCCCACATTGGAAAAAGATGAAAAAGTGGCTAAGTTTAAATACTCCTACACTTTGGTAGGGAGTAAGAATGTGGTACATAGAGGTTTCTCTCGCGCACGTGCGCGTGGGGGTGCAAATCATGGACCGAAATAGGCTTCTGGACTACCGAACTCATGTGCATGCGCGTCCCGCGGACACGAATGTAGCTCCGAAATAGCCTCGTCCGCGCGAGCCCACTTTTTGCATTTTTTTAAAGAAAATTGACCCAAATGGAAACAGGAAGTGAGGCGGGCGCCTCGCCATAGCCGAGGCGGGCGCCTCGAGGACGTAAGCCGCACCCCATCGAGAGACTCCGAGGCGGGCGCCTGCACACTGCTCACTCCCGTAAACCGTTTCGCTCCCGAATCGCCGAATTAAAGTGCAAATTCATGGATTATTATTGCAATATTCATTGAGGAAATTAAAAACGTGGTTTTAATTTCTTGAGCAACTTTTCCTATGGAGAATTGTATAAATAGAACACAACAACAAAGGGAAAATACACAGATTTTCCAAATTCTCTCCACCATCGATTTGTTGCATATTGAAATTCTTTCCCTTGGCCTCCCCGCATAAATCATTGTGGTGATAACGTCCAAGCATCGACTTCACTCCGCCGGAGGTCTAATTGTGCAACCACCGTCCGGTTACTCCGTTTCATCCCGGGAGGCAAACGTTCCGTAACAACTCAAGCACAACGTGGTGAGGGGGCGTAATTTGTCTTAAGGAGAGTGTGACTTCACACGACTCGGAATTCCAAGACAATTCATTTCTTTCTATTGTATTTTTCTCGTTTCTGTTTTTAAATTAGTTTCGTAATTTCCTTTTACTATGTAATAGTTATTCCAACAATCTTAAGACAAATTAGTTGGAAGGAAAACTATTTAAAACAGTGAACTAAACTTGTTTGTTTTGTTTCAGATGGCTACTCAATCAAACGTGGAAACCAATGCCGGGAACAACTCCGAGAATCCTCGTGTGGAGGAAGCGCTTCGTGTGGAAACCAACTCTCAAAGGGTGGTTGTCCAAACTGTTTCGAACCATCATGGTGAGAAAACCGGAAAAGTTTGTTGGCCAAGACTTTAAAAGGTGGCAACAAAAGATGCTTTTCTATTTGACTACCTTGAACTTGGCGAGATTTCTTAAGGAAGATCCGCCACGGTTAAGTGAGAATGAGACGGATGGGCAAGCCATCTCGGCTCTTGATGCTTGGAAGCATTCCGAGTTTCTTTGCAGAAATTACATCCTCAATGGATTGTCGGATACGCTATACAATGTGTATAGTGTTAAGAAAACTGCAAAGGAACTTTGGGAGTCCTTGGAATATAAATATAAGATCGATGACGCGGGCACAAAGAAATTCATTGTGGGCCGTTTTCTCGATTACAAAATGGTGGACTCAAAACCGTTAAAAGTCAAGTGGAAGAGTTGCAAATAATCATTCATGAAATTCATGCCGAAGGGATGGTAATTAGTGAAAACTTTCAAGTGGCGGCAATAATTGAAAAGTTGCCTCCCGCTTGGAAAGATTTCAAGAATTATCTTAAACATAAACGAAAAGAAATGAATGTTGAAGCGCTTGCTATTCGTCTTCGGATTGAGGAAGAGAATAGAATTGCGGAGAAGAAGTTGAATAATCTTCTTGTGGCGAAAGCCAATGTGGTGGAGCATGTTGATAGCTCCAAGGCCAATGGCAAAGCCAAAGGCAAGTTTGGTCCCAAAAAGGGTGGTTCTAGTTTGAAGCCAAAGGGAGGAATCTCCAAGAAAAAGTTCGGTGGAACTTGTTACAATTGTGGCATTGTGGGCCACAAGTCTTCCGAGTGTAGGAAGCCAAAGAAACAAGCAAACATGGTGGATGTCATCTCGAATGAAGTTTCCGATATGCACTTGGCGGCGGTAATTTCTGAGGTGAATTTGGTGGGTTCAAACCCAAATCGGTGGTGGATTGACACCGGTGCTACTAGCCATGTTTGCTCAAACAAGGAAATGTTTAGTAGTTTTGAAGCCCTTGAAAATGGTGAGAAATTGTTCATGGGAAATTCGCCACCTCCGATGTGAAAGGTCAAGGCAAGGTGGTGCCGAAGTTGACTTCCGGAAAGAGTTGACTCTCAACAATGTGCTCTATGTGCCCGAAATCCGGAAAAATCTGGTGTCCGGATCGCTTTTGATTAAGCATGGGTTTCGTGTTGTGTTTGAATCCGATATGGTTACTTTGTCTAAAAGTGGAATGTTTGTAGGCAAAGGTTATGTTTGTGATGGTATGTTTAAGCTTAGTGCTATGGTTGTTAAAAGCAATGTAATGGCTAACAAGCCTAAGATGAATGTGATGAATAAGAATAATTCTTCCGTTTACTTGCTTGAGTCTTCCAATTTGTGGCATGGTAGACTAGGACATGTTAACTATGATACTATACGTAGATTAATTAACATGAATTGCATACCAAAATGTAAAATAGACTACAAACATAAATGTGAAACTTGTGTAGAGGCAAAGTTTACAAAACCTCCGTTCCATTCGGTTGTAAGAAATAATGAACCACTTCGAGTTGGTTCATACGGATTTATGTGACTTCAAGTCAACACAAACACGAGGGGGCAATAAGTACTTTATGACTTTTGTTGATGATAGCACAAAATATTGTTATGTGTATCTTCTCAAAAGTAAAGATGAGGCTATAGAGAAGTTTGTTCTCTATAAAAATGAAGTTGAAAATCAACTCAACCGGAAAATAAAGGTCATAAGAAGTGATCGTGGTGGTGAGTATGAATTCCCTTTTGAAGGTATTTGTGCTCAACATGGGATAAAACATGTTACAACACCACCATACACCCCACAATCCAATGGAGTTGCCGAGCGGAAATATCGGACTCTAAAGGACATGATGAATGCCATGTTAATAAGTTCGGGTTACCGGATAACATGCTGGGGAGAGGCCATCTTGTCGGCAAATTATGTGTTGAATAAAATGCCCCGAAAGAAAATAAATAAGAGCCCCTATGAATTGTGGCATGGAAGAGTGCCTTCATACCAATACATGCGAGTGTGGGGGTGTCTTGCAAAGGTTTCAATACCACCTCCCAAAAAGGTGAAAATTGGACCAAAAACTATTGATTGCATATTTATTGGGTATGCTCACAATAGTAGTGCTTATAGGTTTCTTATGCATGAATCGAAGATTCAAGATATACACAAGAATACTATAATGGAGTCAAGAAATGCTTCTTTCTTTGAGAATGTGTTTCCGTGCAAAAGAGATGATGCAAGTTCATCTAAACGGAGACATGATTCAATAGAAGAAGAAGAAGTCGAAGGAACAAATCATCATGATGAAAATGATGAAGCGGAGGTAGAACCTCGACGGAGCAAACGAGGTAGGGTAGAAAAATCTTTTGGCCCGCATTTTCTAACCTATATGCTTGAAAGTGAACCACAAAGTTATAAAGATGCCGTGAGCTCTTCCGAAGGACCTTTGTGGAAAGAGGCCATTAAAAGTGAGATTGATTCCATTTTACAAAATCACACTTGGGAATTAGTGGATCTTCCTCCGGGAAGTAAACCACTAGGATATAGGTGGATTTTTAAAAGGAAAATGAAGACGGATGGAACAATTGACAAGTATAAGGCAAGACTTGTAATTAAAGGTTACAAGCAAAAGGAAGGCCTTGATTACTTTGATACATATTCTCCTAAGTTACGAGAATAACATCCATAAGAATTGTACTTGCAATAGCCGCATTGCGGAATCTTGAAGTACATCAAATGGATGTTAAAACAGCCTTTCTAAATGGGGATTTAGAAGAGGAAATTTACATGGAGCAATCGGAAGGATTTTCTCGCGCTCGGGCAAGAAAATAAAGTGTGCAAGTTAGTAAAGTCATTGTATGGCTTGAAACAAGCACCAAAACAATGGCATCAAAAGTTTGATCAAGCCATGATGGAAAGTGGATTTAAAATAAATGAATGTGACAAATGTATCTATGTTAGAGACACGGAAATGGCTACGTCATTTTGTGTCTTTATGTAGATGACATGCTTATCATAGGAAGTTGTGATAAAATGATAAAGTCCACTAAAGATATGTTGAACTCAAAGTTTGACATGAAAGATATGGGGTTAGCCGACGTAATCCTTGGCGTGAAAATTTCAAGAATGGCAAATGGACTTGCTTTAAGCCGGTCACATTATGTGGATAAAATTCTTGAGAAATTCAGCAAGGATGACTTAGCTTATTGCTAGAACCCCAATAGACATGAGTCAACATCTATCAAAGAATAGAGGTGACACGCTTTCTCAAGTTGAATACTCGAGAATCATTGGAAGTTTAATGTACTTGATGAGTTGTACTAGACCGTATATCGCTTACACGGTTAGCAAACCGAGTCGGTATACAAGTAATCCCGGAGCGGAACATTGGAATGGTATAGTGAGAGTACTAAGGTACTTAAGATATACTCGCGATTATGCTTTACACTATACTAGACATCCAAATGTAATCGAAGGATATAGCGATGCTAATTGGATATCCGATATAAAAGACTCAAGGTCTACAAGCGGATTTGTGTTTACATTAGCAGGAGTCGCTATATCATGGAAATCTTCTAAACAAACGGTTATAGCGATCCACGATGGAATCCGAGTTTATAGCGTTAGATAAATGTGGTGAAGAAGCCGAGTGGCTACGCCAATTTATAGAAGATATTCCAAGATGGACGAAGCCCGTGCCATCAATATGTATACATTGTGATAGCCAATCAGCGATTGGAAGGGCACACAATCATATGTATAATGGTAAGTCGAGACACATTCGTCGAAGACATAATACCATTAGACAACTACTCTCAACTGGCACAATATCCATTGACTATGTTAAGTCAAAGGAAAATTTAGCGGATCCGTTAACCAAAGGGTTAAATAGAGAGTTAGTTGAAAGCTCGACGAGGGGAATGGGACTAAAGCCTCAGAAAAGTTAAACACAGCGGAAAACCCAATCTAGATGATTTGGAGATCCCAAGAACTAGATTCAATGGGACAACCTAACTGTTAAAAGACTTGTAGCGTCACTGTGGGGGAATCTACCCCAAGTCCATTCCTATTAGTGACATCCCGAAAGGACAAGGATAAGCCTATGGCTTTTAATGATTCTTACGCGTCGAAAATTCGAGCGGGGTAATACGGGTTACCTTTAAGAAATCACCTATGTGAGAGAGAAGTGGGGCCGCTTCGAGGAGAATTGTGTGAGGCTCAATTCTTAGACCCTCTCGCAGAACCAGGCGTATGTTCTGGGCCATGATTGAACATAGCTATGAGAATTGAAGTATGTTAGGACGATACTTGTGTCAAGCATATGATCGGCTACACAAAAAGCATAACGATTCAAGGACATCGCGTCTATCGATTTGCGAGTAGAGTAAATATGCTTGTACGAGCGAAGATTCAATGGGCATTCCCACATCTTCGTATGCAAGTTTTCGTCTGCCGGGCTTTATCACCAATTCCGCATTATTCCTTCATGTGGGGGATTGTTGGAAAAAAGTGTGTTTTGAAGGAAATAATGAGTTATTTTCTTAATTTGTTATTTGTTAAAATGACAAATTGATTGTTGGATTGTGTTCTACTCCATGAGTACATTGAAATCATATATTCATTTGTCCAAAATGGTTGAGAAATGAATGAGATATGAATGCTCAAAGTTAATGGGTTGGAATGGGTAAAATGTGGTTATCCCACATTGGAAAAAGATGAAAAAGTGGCTAAGTTTAAATACTCATACACTTTGGTAGGGAGTAAGATTGTGGTACATAGAGGCTCTCTCTCGCGCACAGGTGCGCAGGGGGGGTGCAAATCATGGACCGAAATAGGCTTCGGACTACCGAATTCATGTGCATGCGCGTCCTGCGGACACGAATGTAGCTCCGAAATAGCCTGTCCGCGCGAGCCCACTTTTTGCTTTTTTTTTAAAGAAAATTGACCCAAATGGAAACAGGAAGTGAGGCGGGCGCCTCGCCATAGCTGAGGCGGGCGCCTCGAGGACAGAAGCTGCAGCCCCATTGGAGAGACTCCGAGGCGGGCGCCTGGAGGGGTCGGGGCGGGCGCCTCGTGCACAGCTGTTCACTCCCAGAAACTGTTTCAGCTCACATGTATCGCCGAATTAAAGTGCAAATTCATGGATTATTATTGCAATATTCATTGAGGAAATTAAAAACGTGGTTTTAATTTCTTGAGCAGTTTTCCTATGGAGAATTGTATAAATAGAACACAACAACAAAGGGAAAATACACAAATTTTCCAAATTCTCTCCACCATCAGATTTGTTGCATATTGAAATTCTTTCCCTTGGCCTCCTGCATAAATCATTGTGGTGATAACGTCCAAGCATCGACTTCAATTCGCCGGAGGTCTAATTGTGCAACCACCGTCCGGTTACTCCGTTTCATCCTGGGAGGCAAACGTTCCGTAACAACTCAAGCACAACGTGGTGAGGGGGCGTAATTTGTCTTAAGGAGAGTGTGACTTCACACGACTCGGAATTCCAAGACAATTCATTTCTTTCTATTGTATTTTTCTGTTTCTGTTTTAAATTAGTTTCTGTAATTTCCTTTTATTATGTAATAGTTATTCCAACATATATATATATATATATATATATATATATATATATATATATATATATACTAAAATTCATTTGAGCTTTTAACGAGTCGAGCCCGAGTCGAGCTCAAATGAGTCGATCTCGAACAGAGCTTGTCGAACATACGAGCCGAGCTCGAAATTTTTTTGACGAGCTTAAAAATCGGTTCGAGATCGGGCTCGAGTTCAATTCGAGCCCACTCAAACTCGAGCTTTTTTCGAGCCGAGCTCGAGCCGGCTCATTTCGTGTAACAACCCTATATGTAGGGTAGTTAAATTTGTTAGGCTAAAATTGTTTTCATTGTTTTAATTAAAAAAATTCAGAAGTGTAGGACTAAATTTGTATTAGTAAATAAGTGAGAAGGGGAGGAAGAGAGATGGGAAGTAGAGCCGTCAAGTTGGGACGGTCCTATCGGGACGTTTCGTCCCGTCTATAAATGGGACGAGATGGGACAGAATATTTTAGTTCCGTCCCGTTTCGTCCCGTTCCGTCTCATTTCGTTTTCGTTGCAGGACAACATAGTGCGATCCTGCCCATCCCGCCCCGACCCATCCCGTCCCGTGTACAATTGGAAACGTTCATTAGTAGTTTATGTGTCAAAAACGTTCCACTCTAGTAATAATTTGAGTTGAGAGTTGAAGTGCATTTTCTCTGTTTACAACAATGCTGATAAGGGTGAGCTAGTATATTCTAGTTTCATAATATATTCTAGTTTCATAATCAGTGACTATTTTTAAACCTCTGTTATTTTGCAGGATGAAAAAGAATAAAACCTATAATTTCCTCAGTCTTGGGATGGTGGAGTTTCTTTTTGATGCTATCTCAATGAAAGAGGGAGTTTTTAGAAAATAATGTGTTTTCTTATTTTGAATCAATATTAAAAATGATAAGTTAATTTTGGAACTTTCATGAAAAATTTATATATTTGTTAATATTGTAAATATCTTTTATTTATGTACATATATTTATATTAGGACTAACCTTCTAACAAAAGATTTTTCCTTGTGAGTATGCTTCATGTTTTCCTTGTAGGATTTGCAAACTCACAAAAGGAAAGTGGTTGATTTCGTGAAGATCCTCACAAGGTGCATATAAATACAAAGAAATCAGCACAAGAAAAGACACAATTTTTAGAGAGAAAAATACCTTTGTTCTTCACGGTTTCAACATTGTCAATTTAGGTTGTGAGTGAAGGTTGTGACATACATCCGAACTCACATCTAGGTTTTTGTCAAGTTCTTTGTTTTACTTCTGATTGGAATAGAGTCTACTTGGGAAAGGGAGTCTGTTCTTATCATAGAAGGTGATTAGAACTTGTTTAGTATTTTCGTATTTAGTTTTCACTAATATGTGTTTTTGTAAGCAACACAATTTTTAATAGTGAAACTTTTTTTGCCGTAAGCCTAGTTTGCTGGGATCAAAATCAGTGAACGTATATAATTCTTGAAGTTATTATTTTATTCCGCTGCATTATTTGTGGATGTATGGACAGTTGTGTATCACATCTGTACTCACATCCGTAAACTGTGAATTGTTGAAGTTGATTATGCTTCCTAGCTACACGAAACTTTCACTTAATCTTCTCAAAAAAGATAAAAAAAAAAAAAGCAATAACAACAAATCATTGAGAGAAACTATACATTTCAAAAACTAACAGCACCTCTCTTTGACTAAAGAAATTACTCTAAAGGGAATTTCCCTCCTTCTCTTGCCTTGAAAACCAAAACCTAACTAAGAAACCATAAGGACCACACAGCAGAGTCAACTCCTTGCTGTTCACTACCAGGATCCGAATGCTTAAAGGTCAGTAAGGCACAAAGGCAAGGGTAAAGTCAAACCTTGACATGATCCTGCTAAACTTGAGTAATTCCAACCATAAGCAATCTTCATCAGAAATGACCAATATATAAGTGTTATGTCCTTACTCCTCCAATGCCAACAAATAATTCCCAAGGCATTACAATAAGCTTTCTCTAAATCTACAATGTGACATGTGGCTATGTATATGAGGCCTTGGATATCAAGCATAATTGGGCCGTGGCCGTGGCCTTGGCCTTGGCCGGCCTTGGCGGTGGCTTTGGCCGTGGCCTTGGAGTATTTTAATCCCGTCCCGTCTCGGAACAACATAATTTCGTCTTGTCCCGTATTCCCGAATTGACGTCCCGTATTCCCGAATTGACAGCTTTAATGGGAAGTTTCATACTGACGTGAGAATATTAGCCTTAAAATAAGCACACAAATCAAATGCAATATTTACTACGTTACGTGAGAATATTAGCCTTAAACCAGCACACGATACAAAAATTAAACTCACAAGTGATAGTAGTGCTCCACTACTTAATTTTAAAGACCCTTTTCTTTTTAAGACAACAAACTGCAATAAACAAATCAAATAAACAGCAAATCTTTCACAATATTTTTTCTCTCTGTCCACTCTGTATTTTTGTTTTGGAAGAAAGAAAAAAAAAATCAAAACAAAATTAACGGCTGCAACGAGTAATGGTACTGCAACCACGAGAGTAAGGGTTAGCCTGACCACTTTTTTGGCAGTTGTAGTAAGAAGCCCCTCGTTTCGAGCAGGGGACATTGTTCTTCTGCAGCGCACCGTAGCTGACGTACCTATTGTTGGCTAGAATGCGCCTGCTGATCTCTGAATCTAGCTCGAACTCATCGTCTTCTCCGTCCGCCGCCATACAATCGGCCACCGTCCCTCGGCAGCCGGATCTAATAGGTAACCAGTCCAGGTTGCTCCGGTTCTCCACAACACTCGCAACGACGACGCTTGAAGATGATGAGGCGATTCCGAGCACTGCAATGATGAAGCAGAAGGAGAAGAGAGCGGAAAAACTTGCAGAGGCAGCCATTGTTGTGAGATTTCTCTCTCTCTCTAGGTTTTTGCTGTGATTGAAACTTTCTCTCTCTCTCTAGGTTTTTGCTGTGGTGGTATTATAAGTGGTTGAGTGATTGGAATAACTGACGCTGATTTTGAATTTATTTACAAATTGCCACCATGTTAGATTAGAATTTTGGGATTAGTGGTGAAACCAGCCGTTACCGTTAGGTTATCAGTCAGGTTATGGATGCCCACTACTATTGTTGAGGTTTTGACTTTTGTATAAAAATAAAATAAATAAACATCGAAAAATGTCATTCATATTTTTTTTAAAATAATAAATAGGACAGGTCTAATGACTATTCCCTCAATCCGGTGTAAAATTTTCTTTTCAATTGTAAGGCAAATTGTCAGGAGATTAAGAAAAAATACTCCCTCCGTCCCAAAATGTTTATCCCATTTGATTTTTTTATTAAACTTTGACCACAAATATATGACAATTTAATTATGTTCATGAAATTCTAAAAATTCCTATTGATTCACCATTAATAATATTATCAACAACAACTTTTAGAATTTCAAGAACATGATTAATCTCTCATAAATTTGTGGTCAAAGTTCAACAAAAAAGTCAAATGAGACAAACATTTTGAGACGAAAGGAGTATAATGTAAGTATAAAAAGTGAGATATGAGAGAAAATAAGTAGCAGGAATAATTAGTTGATTGATGTTGTCGATATGAAAATAAAGTATTAGAGAGAATGAGTGAAATAAATAGTAATTTTTTTTTTGTCATTTTAATAAAGAAAAATCTTATATGTAATGCTCAATAGCAAAAAGTAAATCTTACATGAAATAGAAAGAGTATTTTCTTAGTCTAAAAAAATTGGCATTATGTACAGTATGATTGCATTAATAGTCGATTACTCTTAACAATTCAGATTCAATCTTGTTTAAATAAGTGACTCCTGTTGATGTTGATGGGAAGACAATAATATCTTTAACGATGAAATGAATGAACCAAATTATAAAAAATGATTTACAGTCTAACTTAACCGCAGATATCCTTAATTCTTAGAAATTTATGGAGAAAAAGGGATTTAGAGCTGCTCCTCCGATAGCTTGTTATTGTGCCAGACAATTCCAATCATTCCAATATAAGTATACTCTCTCCGTCCCGGCCGACTTAGGATTTATTTTCATTTTGGGCGTCCCACCCGACTTAGGACGGCCCAAAATGGAAACCTTAAATCACTATTCTCTCCACTCATTCTCTCTCCTACATTATTTTAATACTCACAACACCATTATAATTTACTATTCCCTCCACTCATTCTCTCTCCTATTTTTAAATTACACTCACAACATTTACCTTTACCTTAATCCCCGTGTCGAGAGCAAATGTCCTAAATTGGCCGGGACGGAGGGAGTATATTTTTTCAATAATTAATATTAATTCGATTTTTGTGAGTTACATCCATTCTTTCAAATGTTAGAAGAATATTAGATTAGACGTGAGAGGCACAAACATAAACATACTGGGTCAGGAAAGGCGTTAGTATCACGTAGCCGTTAGAAAATGTGGAGCCCAAATACAGAGATCAAGAAAGTGGGCTGGCGGTGTTTGCGCGTCCCCATACCAACACAACGCCTCTCTTCTCCCTCGCTCTTTCGCATGCCAATTTTGTGAAATAAATTTTGAGCAGTAAATGTGGCCAAAATAGTACTTCTCATATAAAAGTTTATAATAATTATTTTATGTCTAAGGGCTCGTCTGGTGCACAGTTTTATAAACGGAGATTTTTTAAAACAGAGTTTTTTTTTGCCGCTATAATTTTGAGCGGCCAAAATATCCCCAACTTTTTAAAATTCAACCGTCTAAAACTCTTGACTAACACGCTTAATAAAAAAAAACTGAGTTTTTTTATCTCCGTTTTAACAAAAACGCTCGACAAGACAAGACGAGGCCTAAGTAAGATTCTAAAACTTTTCCAAGCATTTTTATAGTCAAACACTCATTATTTTTTTACTTGAAAATACTATATAATAAACTAAAATGACTCATTAAACTATTTGCTTTTCTTTATTATGAAATAGCAGTTAAATTATGCAATTTTTACACAATTTTTTTTATGTATCATTCGAAAACAGCATTTTTGTCCTTTAATACATGTATAAAACTGCGTACATCTGATCATTTTACCACACCGTAGATGAAAATTGGTTAATATTTAGGAAAAATTCCTCTTTACCCACATATCTCAAATCATATCACTACTAAAAATCATATTTATTGAGACGGAAAAGGGTCTCATTAAGTTGCCTAAAATAGAATCTAGTATCGTCCCTGTTTGAATTAGGATAAAACAGGGACAAATAGGGGTCTCAATAAGTGGGTGTCACAAATGTTTTAGAGACGGCAATTACCGTCCCTGACATAAATATTACATGTTAAAACAAGGACCATTAGAAAATGCTGTCCCAAATTAGGGACTATTAGAGAATTGCTGTCTCAAAAGAGAGAGCATTATAGAATTGCCGTCTCAAATTTGTATAAACAGAGACTATTGTTAATTTCTGTCCCAAGCAAAGTGTCTCTAAAAGACATATTTCTTGTAGTGTATCCCTTTAAAACCCAGCTCAAATTTAAAAAGACAACCCTCTTTTATATTCCAAATCAAAATTCCTTTAAACCCCAATTTGATAAATAACTGCCAAAATTAAGTTAACGGCTGTTAACTTCCGTTCCGTCTGGCCATTATTGTTCCCATTGGAAAATGACAAATGAAATCCTGTTCCTTCTCTGTTTTCTTCAACCCACTCCATCCCTTCTTGCTTCAGATCCACCCTCCCCCCTACAGTCACACACCCGCCGCGGATCTCTGTTCTTTCTACTCGGTTCCACCTTCATCCACGGCAAGCCCCCACCCAAATCGCCACCATCCCGCCCTCTCTCACCCCCTTCCCGACTTCACAACCCTTGTTCTATTTCCTCATTCCATCCATTTAAAGTAGCAATTCATCCCTCTTTCCCCTTTCTCAATGGCTACAAAGAACTGGTAATAATCGTCTTGGCTGTGTGTCCGACGGTTAGGGAATTTGGAGAGTTCCCTAGATCCCTTTTTTTTTTTTTATTTGATCTGAAATATATTAGTGTTTTCGTTCACGCCTAGGTCTGCATTGGGAAGCAAGGATGTTCGGGCCCAAGATCATCAGCCTAACTTTGGAGACCCATGTCTTGGAGTGACAAAAAGCTTGGCCATTCAAGCTGTTTTGCAGTGCTTGAATATTTTTTTACGCTCATTGGCTCCGGATCCCGTGCAGCTTTAGAATGATACTTCATAAATAAGTTTTAGAAGTCGCTTACGGTGCTCTGATTTTTCTAAATCTAAAAATGTTAGGTTAATGCTTACGGGTTTCGAAAAAATTGGTTCATCAGAGTAAGAGATTTTTAGTCTAATTTTTAGACATTACCAGTTCTTTGTAGCCATTCGAGCTTGAAAGGTATTTAGACTTTGAATCTTTATAGGAATCTTTTTATTTGATATTTTGCTTCTTGTATATTTTTATTTGATAATAGAGCATGTCCTATATCACTTGCTATAGGACTATTAAAAGGTCTAAAAGCTTTGTATATGATGTTGCCAAGTCCTATAGCACTTGTTATAGAACCATTTAAAGTTTTTTTAGCTGTGTATTTGATGTTGCCAAGTCCTATACCAGTTGCTATAGGCCATTTAAAGTTCTTTTAGTTGTGTATTTGATGTTGCCGTGTCCTATACCAGCTTGCTATAGGACCATTCAAAGGTCTTATATCTGTATTTGATGTTGCTAGGTCCTATATCGCTTGTTATAAGACCATTCAAAGGGCTTATATATGTGTATTTGATGTTGCTGTGTCATATACCGGTTGCTATAGGACCAATTAAAGACCTTATATCTCGTGTATATGATGTTGCTGTGTCTCATACCATTTGCCACATTGTTATTCACAAAAAACAATAAATCAAGTTGTCTATATCACTTGCTATAGGACCATTAAAAGGTCTTAAAGCTTTGTATATGATGTTGCCAAGTCCTATGGCATTTGTTATAGGACTATTTAAAGTTCTTTTAGGCTGTGTATTTGATGTTGCTGTGTCCTATACCAGCTTGCTATATAGACCAATTAAAGGGCTTATAGCTTTGTATATGATATTGACTGTGTCCTATACCAATTGCTATAGGACCATTCAAAGTCAAAACTCGATTTACGTGTCCTATACCAATTGCTATAGGACCATTCAATTAAAGGGCTTATAGCTTTGTATATGATGTTGCCAGGTCCTATACCAGTTGATATAGGACCTCACACAATCTTATACCAACGCATTAAGACCTTTGAATGGTCCTATAAAGCAATCGGTATAGGACTTAACAACATCATATACGAAGCTATATAAGACCTTTGAATGGTCTTATATCAAGTGATATAGGACCTCAAAAATCATATACCTATGCTATATTGACAGTCCTATACCAATTGCTATAGGACCATTCAAAGGTCTTATAGCTATGTATATGATATTGACAGATCCTATAACAATTGCTATAGGAACAATTAAAGGGCTTATAGCTTTGAATGGTCATATAGCAAGTGATATAGGACCTGCAACTTGATTTACAAAGACGGGTCGAGATGAGTAACAAAGAAAGTGATGAAAAGTAAATAAAATTGAGACGAACGAACATCAATTATTCATCAAAAAATCAAAAATTCTGAGTAAAAAAATATTCATTTTATAAGAGTTATAGGACATGGAACAGGTCCTTTACCATATTAACAAATAATAACAAAATTTAACATCTATTTCAAACAAACAAATTCACAACCAAAATAAAGCAAGTGACCTCGAAATTAAAAGAACACTATTTCAGCTCCTATAGCAATGGTTATAGGACATATAATAGATTATTTGCCACATTATCAAATACAAACAATATGAAGCAAGTAACCTAGAAATTAAAATCACACTAGAACAGGTCCTATAGCAAGAGTTATAGGACCTGGAACAGGTCCTTAACCACATTAACAAATAATTACAAAATTCAACATTTATTTCAAACAAACAAATTCAATTCAAAAATAAAATAAAATTAAATAACTATTTTTCAAAAACACTTGAAGCACTTCCACTCAACTTGCCTTTCCTTAACACGTGAGATGAAACCCACCCCCACACACACAACACACCATCATATCCCCACTTCCCAACTTCCCACACGACTCACAAATCATCCGCCAGTCACTTCCCGGCGGTTCATTCGGCGACGGAGGGTCTTCATTAAGATCGAATTCAAGAGCCGGCTTGGTGGGTCGATCATTTGAACCCAAATTGGCATCCTCCATTGTTGATCAATTCAAGTAAATCGAACTGGAGTGAAGGAACTGAACTCAATTTGAATACGGAAGAAGTAAATGAGCATTATACAGAAGAAGGTGATTTCACCGGAGCGCCGACCGCTGACCAGAACAGATCCTCGCCGAATGACCCGATGATTGATGTTTTCAAGGTGAATGGTGGATTTCAAGGGCCGTCGAGGGTTTTGTGTACGATAAAGGAAGAGGAGCGAGAAGGAGTTGAGTCGGACGATTCACGTCCCCAACGTCGCCGGATTTTCCTTCCAATCAATTGCCGGCTCCTATGAGATTTTGATTTTTTGATTTTGTGATTATGGGAGATTACGGCGAGTTTTTAGGAAATTAACAGACGCTCACTCCCCGTTAACTGTGGGTTTATTTGGGATTTTTATCTCAAATGGATTTAAATGGGTTAATGATTTGAAAATTGGGTTTTTGGGTCCTTGAATATTTAATAAATTTTGAAGCTTACAAATATATTTCCTGATCATGTTCAAAATTGAAGCTTACAAATATATTTCCTCAGTCGTTTTTTAAGGATCACAACTCTAACATAAATAAATTTTGATTAAATATTAATGTCAAATTAATCATCTCGAAAATTTATGAAAATTATTATAGATAAATCAATGAATGACTATTAACAACAATTTTTTAAATTTTACTACTAAAATAATTAAATTAATATTATTGTATAGTCAAAATACATTTGCAATGTTCTATCGTGAATCTCAGAAAAAGAGAGATGGAGAATGTTAAACACCATAACTTACTTCATCATGCCCTAATGCATTCTCAAACTTTATTCCCTTCGTACCCTACTAATTGAGTGCAAATTTTTATAGGTGCATTATGTGAGAATGGGGTAGAATACGTGAAATATAATAATTTGTTATAGTGATCAAAAGAGATTGTGTCTCTCGATTATAGATATGTAATTGATGACACCATAGATTTTGGGGTTTCACTAATAATGGAATAACTGGCTTTATATAAACTTGATACTTAAATCACAATACAAACAATAAATACCATTAAAGATATAGTCGGGATTGATATCGACTTATGACATCGGGTGTGAGAGTAAGATCTTTGAGAATTATTAACTTAGAATATCTTAGTCTGTTTGTGTGCTAGGGTTTAGACATTGTATCTTACTTTGCCCAATAAGACAAGTGAGAGTATTTATAGTAGGAGAGAGAGAGAGATAGAGATCAGCTGTATGGATCTCAGCAACCCTTGGAGATATTTGTCTTCACATAGGACATGTGTCCGCGTCTGATTGGGTAGTACAATAAAGGGAAGAGTACGGCAGAGGATGTCTTTAATTGGACGAGGATAAGGGGCAGGCGATAGTTGGTACGGTGCCTCAACGCGCGTGATGGGCGCTTGAGCCTCCATTTAGTGCGACAGTGACAGGTCTGCCAACTGGTGTCAGAGCTCGTACGAAATCTTGTCCTACAAGCTAGATGGGAACCGGGAGTCTGGCATGAGACCGCGGTCAACGCGGACTGAAGGTGCCTCGGTTTAGAAATGCCACGTCATTCGGTTCGATCTTGACCAGAGCGATATTGGCCCGGTCTAGAGGGTCCGTTCTCATCAGTGGCCCGTTACTTCGACCGCTGGATCATTTATGGTTAGGGCAAGAAGCCATACATAAAGCTCAGTCTGCAAGTTGGATCAATATTGCGGGCATAAGTGTTGTAAAATTCTTGTCATTTCTTGGGTAGACTCCCAACTTTGAGGCACATGGTGATCACGTGTGGGGAGTTGGTGGATGTTGGTTAAAGGTTACAAAATCCTCCCTGATAAGGTTTGAGTAGCCCCATGGGTTGTCGAACCATCAGCGCGTGTCAGGTACGGGTGAGACGTTTCGCGAATTGCAAAATGCACCATCAATGACAACCGCCATTAATTCAAAATTTAAACTCCGCCGGTTCAGCGCTCGAGGGAATTTGGTTGGGTGGTTCATCAATACGGGTCAACCTGAAACACCTCTGGCCTATAAATAGGAAACCCCTCTTCTCATGGATTATCGTCTTGAGCGTTCCTTAGAGTTAGGTTCTGGGATTACCCTAGATACTTTCGTCGTTGATAGAAATCCGGTGGGATATACCGTTTGGTAGCCGGTGGGATGTGGGTGAAACTCACCCTATAATCCTTTAGGTATTTCTCCGTAAGGTATGACTGGGGAAATTGAGTCCCACCCCGGTTGTGGGAGGCCAAGAGGAGAACGTATGTGAATGGGGACATGCTAGTTTTAGGGGGTCACACTCGTCTATGAAATTTTGTTATGGGTATGTTGAGCAGGTTCCCCCGAGATCGCGATCAATCTTTGAATGCCCAAAAACTTGTGAGGAGCGCTCTTATAGATCTCATGGCTCGATCTGAGACTGATTGGGAGAAGGTGGAGCTCAATGATGAGAGCGAGCTGATTGTGACCCCCGATTCCCCTAGATGAGCCTGCGGCCTCCTTGCTGTTGTTGAGCCCGCGGCCCCCTTGGTCGTGGTTGAACCAGTTGCACAAATTGAAGCCCAGCCTAGGACTGTTATGGATTTGGGCATCAGCGGGGACAAGGTCGTTTATATGGACGAGCTAGATATAGGGGAAGCTCGATCCTCCTCCTCAGACTCTTCTTTGGACCAATTTGGGTATGGAAGTAGTTCTGAAACTGAGGATGATGAGAGAGAGGTCGCAGATCGCATGGCGGTGGATACTGCCCAACGAGCAGTTGAGATTGTGAATGCTTTCCCAAAGGGCCATGTGGAGACCACTGTTGTTCGCGAGCAAAGTCAACATGGTGCTTCCACCTTTGGCCGCGGTCATTATAAGAAGGAAACTGCAGCCCGCAAGGACTTAGATGACGATCTGGCCTCAACCTTTAATATTGACTTAAATACTTTCTCCATTCGCGGGCTACAGGAGGTTGGGCATAATGGGAGTCTGCGTCCCGAGACTATTTTCGATGTCTGGGATAGCAATAGGGAGTGTGTCTTCTTTGGAGCCCAATTTGAGAAGGACTTAGGCTTTCGCTTGACCCTTTCATCGTTTAATTCTTTACTTTTAACACTGTCTACCCATGCACCTTACTTCAATCGCCATTCGTGCCTTGGTATCATTTATTGTGGTGAGTAGATTGTTAGGGTATGAGCCCAACCTTTCGGGGTTGTATGCCTGTTATTTCAACCAGATTACAAATGGCAACCTAGGCCTTAAAACAAAAGCCAACTCTTCAAAAACTTTCTCTCCCCCAAATAACAAATTTGATCAGTGGAATCAAAAGAGCATCTTCGTGATCGGGAATAAGTTTTGTTAGTACAGACTGTGGGTGTTACCACAGGTGCTATCACTGGCAGTTGGGTGTTACCCGAGCTGGAATGATTTGTAATTTAATATTTCTTTCCATATTAATTTATATCCTAATGTCTAATATTATTTGCAAGATATATGTGTTTGTTGGTCTATATTTCAGGTTAATATATGGTTGGATTAATTGCTAGAAACAAGGAAGAAGTTGGTGAAGGAGTTACACGTAAATAGTAGATTTACGAGTAACTTTTGCTTGGTCCATATTATTTGATGAAGAAAGAAAAACGTGGGAAGACCAACTCATGGAGTTGTTGCTGATTAATTGAAGTGTACAATACAAAGAAAGCAAGAGAGTACAAGGTGATGAAGCAAGGACTTGGGCTTCAAGTTTCGGTTGCTACATTCTAGGGAAGTTGGCGCAAGAAGAGGAATTCAAGCCAAGAAATCTCTCCACTCCTCTCACACGATCTGAAGATCCAAGGCTGTTATTTTGAAGTAGCCTCCAAGGCAATTGAAGGCTATAAATAGGCTAGGTGTGATTCATTTGAAGAGATGCCAAATACGAAATACACACACCATAGCACAAGAGAGACAAATTTCTTTGGTTCGCATAATCCTTCCTCCCTTGTGATTCTAGCTTAAACACTGAGTGTTTAAGAGAGTGTTGGCTAAGGATAGGATTCGTGTTTTGTCTCATTTAGTTCCATAGAGCATCATCATTGTATTAGCAATAGGAAACTTTCGACTTTGTAATTTTCCTATATTGATTATAAAGTCTTCGCCATCTAGGCACACTCAAGTTATATATTTATATAACTTGAAAAAATTATATCTTGTGTTATTTAATTCCGCTGCACAAGGTTTTTACAAACTATTTTATTTGGTGTGTGTGTGCTGTCCGTCAGTGTGTTATCCAAGTTGTTGGGTAACATCTACGGTAACATCTCTTTCCAGTGAAGCCATTGACAATTTCAATTGGTATCAAAGCAGGTCACTTGACGATACTAAGTGCTTGGTCTAGGTGTCATGGCTTATGATCCGGCTAATCCTAACAATAAGTGTCTTCCTGTGTTAGATGACTCGAATTATTGTTATTGGAAGATCCGTCTACGCTCGCATATCAAATCAATTGATCTTCGAGCATGGCGATCTATAACAAATGGTTACTCCTTACCAATGTTACCTGCTGATGAGGATGGTGACGTGCAAATCAAACCTGAATCAGAATGGAACATGGAAGAGATCAACCAAGCTAGTTTCAATGAAAAGGCACTTAATGCCATTTTTGAGTGGGTTTATATGCATATTTTCAAACTTATTCAAAATAGTTCCACTGCAAAGGAAGCATGGGACATTTTACAACGTTTTTGTGAAGGTGATGACAGTGTGCGTGAAACTAAGCTTAGGGGTCTTACTAGCCGATTTGAAAGATTAAGGATGGGTGAAAATGAAACTATTCCTTCTTATTTTGAAAAATTATTTGATATTGCTAATGAGTGTCAATTGTTGGGTGAACCTTTTACCAACAAACAACTTGTCTCAAAAGCAATTAGAACCCTTCCTGAGCGTTTTAATATGAAAGTTTCATCTATAGAAGAGGCTCACAATCTTTCAACTATGGATATCAATTCTTTAATGAGTATTTTGAAAAACTTTGAGTTAATTCTCCTAGATCAAAGTGAAGCATCTAAGGGGAAAAATGTTGTTTTGAAAACTCAAACCTCGAGTTCTTTGGAAGAAAATGAAGATGAGGTTTTTGAAGAAATTGATGAGAATGCTAGTGTTGCTTTACTTGCTAGAAAATACAATTCTATGGTTAGAAAGTATAACAATGAAAAAATGCAGGTGAAAGCAAAGGAGAAGCAAACCAAGGTTTATGATTCGATGCCAAAAAGGACTTTCCCATTTAACCCAAGGTTGAACCCAAGAAGAGCATCATCGATCGCTTAAGGTCTGATCCAAAACACATTGAATCCATTCAATGTCATGCTTGCTCGGGTTGGGGTCACTATTCCAATGAGTGTGCAAATACTCTAAGGAAGAGAGGAAAGAACCTATGGGTTTCTCTCAGTGATGATGAGGATGAAGGACCATCTCAGAGGTAGAATCTCGATCAAACAACCATGTTTGTCACGTAAGTAACACGGAAAAGGACAAGTGTTATCCAAGGTGTTATCCGGGCCCGAGATAACATCTCGTGATCACGCCCGATGTATGATGAATTATGTGATAATAATGCTGTTTGTTTTGTTAGCTCTTCTAACCCTGATACAGGAAGTACACAAGAGGATGAGCAGAGCAAAGATGACCTCATTTCCGGGTTAAAAGACCTTTACAAGGCGTTGCTCATGGAATGGAAGAAAGAGAACAAGTTGGTTAAGTCCTTAACCAAGAAGAACGAAGGACTCCAGGTCTATGTGACTCATATGGAGATTCAAGCAACCAAGAGAGAAATCGAGCTTGAAAGAGTCAAGGGAAATTTGACTCTAGCCGAAACCACCTTGAAGAAGCTCAACACTGGATCTACCAAGTTGGATGAGATCTTGAACTTAAGTACACCTCTCAAAGCAGGTATTGGTTTCCAAGAATCTTTGAATAGTATTATTTCTACCTTGTCTAGAAATGATAATGAGAATTGTTTTGTTAAGGAACGTTTTTATGACAAAGATTCTTCTTCAAAAGAACCATGTGACAAAGGGAAGGTTTGTCAATATTGTCACACACCTGGACATTTTAAAAATAAATGCCATATTATTTCAAAAAAATCGTCCAGTCCCTTGGTGTTACCTGAGGTGTTGCCTCAAAGACACACACAGATAACACACCCAAATGTAATGGTAAAAATTCAAAACAGGTGTGAAAACCAAAAGCTAATCTGATATGTGATGTTGTTTACGCTGCTTTAAAAACAAATATTGAAGGTTCTTGGTACTTTGATAGTGGGTGTTCACGTCATATGACAGGAACAAAATTATTTTTAAAAGACTATGAAACGGTTCATGGGGGTAGTGTAACGTATGGTGGTGGGAGCAAGAGTAATATCATTGGGAGAGGGACACAAAATGTGTCTGGATTTCCAATCTTAAAGAATGTCTTACATGTTGACGGACTTGTAACTAATTTAATTAGTATTACTCAACTTTATGATGACAACTTAGAGGTGAAATTTAATAAAGATACTTGTGAAGTTTATGACAAGACTAACAACTGTGTGATGACAGGTACAAGATCTAGTGATAATTGTTATCTTGTCGAAGACAAGCAAGTATGCCATTCGGCAAAAATTGATGACACTACATTGTGGCATCAAAAGTTGGGACATGTTCACTTTCGTAACATAGAAAAGATTGTTAACCTAGATGTTGTCCAAGGCATTCCTAGTCTTGATCTTAAACAAAAAATCGTTTGTGAGGATTGTCTCAAAGGGAAACAAACTCGTGTTACCCATAGTGCTGCCCAACACAATGAGCAACACACTGGTACGACATATTGTTTTCAACTCTTGCATATGGATTTAATGGGTCCACTTGAGATAGAAAGTTTTGGAGGCAAGAAATACACTTATGTCATTGTTGATGATTTTTCAAGATTTACTTGGGTTTATTTTTTAAGGGAAAAATCTGAGACCTTTGAAAAGTTCAAAATCTTGCACTCTATGATCAAAAACATGTTTTGTGCTTCAATTTTTCGAATTAGGTCCGATCATGGGAGGGAATTTGAGAATGTTTCTTTTTCAAATTTTTATGAAAGAAAAGGTATTCATCATGAATTTTTAGCTCCAAAAACACCTCAACAAAATGGGGTAGCTGAAAGGAAGAATAGGACTTTACTTGAAATGACTCGTGATGTTATTTTCAAAAAGAATTTCGAAAAGATTTTGGGCAGAGGTACTAAATACGGCTTGTCACACGGCCAATAGAGTTTTTCTAAGACCCGGCACAATCATGACTCCATACGAAATTTTGAATGGTAGGAAACCAAAAATTCATTATTTTCATGTCTTTGGTTGCGTGTGTTACATTCTCAATGATCGGGACTACTTAGCAAAATTGGACTCTAAGAGTGATAAGGCCATTTTTCTTGGGTATGCTTCAAATAGTCGTGCATATAGGGTATTTAATCTAAGGTTAAAAACCATCCAAGAATCTATGAATATTGTTTTAGATGATCACTCAAGTATTGCAGGATAAAGTGTTCAAGAGACACCCTTGGAGCTGTTGGAAGAAGTCGCCTGCAAGGTGTTACCACAAAGTGTTACCACGAATGCTAACACCGATAGTAACACGAAAACCGAGCAGGGTGTTATCATTGATGAGATAACACCTCGTATAGCATCCGATTCCACCAAAGAAATGAAGATCAAGAAGGAGTTGAAACAGAGGTTCACGAGAATGTGAGAAGAGATCCTCCACCTAGAATCAGTAGGAATCATCCTACAACCCAAGTAATTGGGGAGGTGAATGAGGGTGTACAAACAAGACGTATGAATCCCATTAGTGATCGTGACATGGTAAGATATGTGTGCATGTCCACCACATACTCAAAGGTAACATACTCTTGTTTTACTTCATTCGTAGAACCTAAAAATGTGATTGAAGCTTTGAAAGATAATTTTTGGATTCAAGCAATGCAAGATGAACTTGATCAATTTTCTCGTAACAATGTTTGGTCTTTAGTACCCCGTCCCTCAAACACTAATGTTATTGGGACAAAATGGATTTTCAAAAACAAGACCGATGAATATGAAAATATTGTTAGGAACAAGGCTCGTCTTGTGGCTCAAGGCTATACACAAGTGGAAGGTATTGACTATGACGAGACCTTTGCACCCGTGGCTAGAATTGAGTCAATAAGACTTTTATTGGCCATTGCTTGTTTTCTTAAAATCACATTGTTTCAAATGGACGTCAAAGCAGCATTTTTAAATGGATACTTAGATGAGGAAGTTTTTGTTGAACAACCAAAAGGCTTTGAAGATCCATTTCAACCAGACCATGCATATAAACTTGATAAAACTCTTTATGGGTTGAAGCAAGCTCCACGTGCATGGTATGGTAGGTTAACTAATTTTTTACTAGAGTATGGTTTTACTAGAGGAGAAGCAGATAGGACTTTATTCATTCTTAAACATGGAAAAGAACTTTTCGTGGTTCAAATCTATGTTGATGACATAGTATATGGCTCTACATCAAAAACTTGTTTAAATGATTTTGTAGAGGCTATGACATCAACATTTGAAATGATCATGATGGGGGAACTTAACTTCTTTCTAGGCATGCAGGTTAAGCAATCAAGTGAAGGGATTTTCATCTCCCAAAGCAAATATGCAAGGAACTTGGTGAAGAAGTTTGGGTTGGAAGGTTCGAAGAGCTCAAAAATTTCTATGGGCACTTCTCTCAAGATTGGAAAAGATCAAGTGGGAGAAGATGTTGATCCAACCCTATATCGTTCCATGATTGGTAGTCTCCTTTACCTTACTTCTAGTCGTCTTGATTTGATGTACAGTGTGTGTGTGTATGTGCTAGATATCAATCCAATCCTAAAGTGTCTCACCTAAATTCTGTAAAAAAGATCATTAAATATGTATCTGGAACTAGTGATTTAGGGATTTGGTATAGTAAAGATACTAATACTAATTTAGTCGGCTTTAGTGACTCGAATTGGGCAGGGGATATGGATGATAGGAAAAGTACAAGTGGGGGGTGTTTTTACTTGGGAAATAATTTAGTATCATGGTATAGTAGAAAACAAAATTGTGTTTCATTATCCACAAACCGAATCGTAATATGTATACCGGTAGTTGTTGTTCACAACTAATTTGGTTAAGACACATGCTTGATGATTATGGTCTTGATAGCAATATGTTGACCTTATACTGTGATAATTTGAGTGCTATTAATATTTCCAAAAATCCTGTACAACACTCCCGTACCAAACATATTGACATCCGTCATCATTTTTTAAGAGATATGGTAGATAAAAAGATAATAAATATAGAGCATATTGATACAAAGTATCAACTTGCAGATATTTTCACCAAACCCTTAGACCATGATAGATTCTCTAGTCTAAAGAGATCTCTTGGTCTTTGTATTCTCTAAAAAAATGTCCTCTGTTGAAAGGTGTTACCATGGGTGCTGATAACACCCGGGGTAACACATGTATACTAGTGCATATTTTTTGCTTGTTTGGTTTTATTTTCTATGTTGTAAGGATTCTTAGAGTTCTCTGAGCTTTGAGAGTTCTCACGGCTGCACTTGCTGACCTTTTTGTTGTGATAGGATAACACCCTGAATAACACACTTGATAAAACTCCTTTTGTGCTTAAAGTGACAAAGTCACTAATGTTGATATGTGATAAATAAAAGGCAAAGAGGCAATTTTTATACCATACTATTCTCTCGAGCTCTGGGAAGGTATGCCTGTGGCGGCGACGATGCACTCTTGCCAATGGGAATGTATGAAGTGAGTTATGCTTAGTATTAGGGACATGGAGTTCGCTACTACAACAGCACCCTACTTGAAAGGCATAAATCAATGAAACTTTACACTTGAAATAAGACTCGGGGCACGGAGCTCGTTACTACGATGCTTCCTTGTTTAAAGAAGTGTAAAATAATTTTATAAATTGTTATGCCTCGTGGTCTAACAAGCTTGTTATGCCTGAAGTGTCTGAAAATGGCTAAGCTTGTTATACCTCAAGTGTTTGAAACGGTATATATTTATCAAGGGATTTTTATCATATGTGTTATCATAGATGTTACCATCATTGCCATTAACATATTTGTATGTGCTATATTATATTTTTTTTTTCTTTATTTTCGGATTTGTTGTTTAAGTTTTTAAACTTTGAAAGTCTTTTATTTGTTTAAGAGTTTACAAAGTTTGAAAAAGTCTTTAACAAACCTAGTTTATCTTTAGTAAACTACTCAAATAACTAAGTCCTAAAATTTAGGGATTTGATTTTCAAAAACTATATGGACTTAGTATATTTGGTATGTTTATTTTTTATTTTCGTTTTATATATTTAAAAAAAAAATAAAAATTAAAAAAATCTGAAAATTAAAAATTCAAAAAAAATAAAATAAAAAAAATTCAAAATAATGGCCGAATGTTTTTATTTTTGTGTGAGGAGTTTTGTAGTTGATTTATTCTTTGTGGCCTAGAAAATAGGGGGAGTAAATAATGTAGTTATTTTTTGTGTGGCTAGAAATTAGGGAGGTTAGGTAAATATTTAAAGTAAATATTTTTAGTTGCTAAAAAATAGGGAGAGTTATTTAAATAGGAGATAATTAATGATAGAAGGATAAGTCTTGTCAAATTAAAATCCTAATTTGTTTCCTATTTTTTCTCCTCTCTCTCTAACCGCCCTAATCCCCTTCTCTCTCTACACGGTAAATACCCCCTTCTCCGTCACCGTCAATCTCTCTCTCAAACCTTCCAAAATCAACAACCTTCCAAAATTCCAAACCCTTCCTAAACCCTAACCATGGCAACCCCTACCAAGAAGCAATCCGCCCCATTGGAAGTATCTCCGGGCGTTGGCTCAAGTGGTCCTAGTCTTATGGACACTTCGACCACCCCACTCAATGTGTCTCCGGCAATGACAATGTCGGTTGATGATCCTCCTTTGGTGACAACAATGGCGCAACCCTTGCCCATTGTGACCTTACCACCTCTTCCACCCGTTCCATCAACCAAAAAGCCAAAAAGAAAAGTCATTGCTCATAAACCCTCAGCACAACCCGTCAAAAAGAGGAGCTCAAGTAGGCTCACTGCAATGAGGCACAAAGGTACTTCTAAATCCAACACATCCTCCGATCCTGTTGAAGTTTCTGAAGAATCTTCTCTTGGTCTCTCCTCGGCTCATGTTTCGGATGAAGACTTCCATGCCGATGCTGAAAAGAGCCATTCTGTTGAGACATTTGAAGATTGGGAGATTGAGGATGAAGAGCCCTTGTATGAAGTTGTGAAAAGAAACATTAAAGGCAAAAGCAAGTGAATTTCTTGTCAAAGATGTTACCCGTAAAGCCGCAACACCCAAGGTAACATTCTCTGTTTCTAAAGCTTCAAAGTCTTCAATCAGTGAGTTTGCCTATTCTGAGTCCACTGATTTTCTTGGGAAAGAGTTTGATGATGTAAATGTTGCTTTTCCAAAACCTTACTTTTCATTGGAATTCTATCGAAAAGAAAATATGGAGTTTTGGTTGAAACATAGTGACACGAAAATTCTCAAGGAAAAGCATATTGACGAGGTTGATTTCAAAAAGCATGGTGTATTTCAGTTCTTGGAGGATAGAAAATTTTTGAAAGCCAACTTGCACCCTTCGAAATTTGTCGAAGCTTTTGTCAAAAATTTCTATGCCAACCTTCATGCCAACCTAGATAATGAGAAGTCCGATCAATTTGGAAAGGTGTTTTTAAGGAACAGAATTTTTTCTATTACATCCTCTTTGATCAACAAAACTTTGGGACTCCCAAATATGGATGATGATGGTCCTATTGTTCATAAGGATGAAATTGCTAGGTTTATCTCTCATGATGTCGTGCATGAATGGCCTCAGAACCCGAATCCCAAAACCAAAGTTCATTTTCTTGCTTCCCGTCTCACTTCACTCTTTGCCGTGCTTCACAAGCTTTGTATATTTAATTGAGTTCCTACTTCTAATGAGCAATATGTGACATTGCAACAAGCTGAAATCTTGTATAAGTTAGGAAAGAATCGAAGAGTGAACTTGGGTAGATTAATCTTCAAACATTTGGCTTCGTGGGATAGAAAAAAAGCCATTACAATGTTTCCTTACCCTTCCTTAATCTTTCAAATTTTGAAATCTCAAAAAATGCCCATTGAAGAGTCGGATGAGTACACTCCTAGTCTTGATCTCTATGCTATAGACTCCCAGCTGATTAAGAAGAATACCAAGAGTGTGAGATACACTGGTGATCTTCCTTGGTCAAAGATAAATGAATTTGGAACAAGTGAAGCGGTTCATGCTAAGGGTGTTACTCAAACTGTTATTCCGAATGTTACTCCGAAATCTCCAAGTTTTTCAGGTACAGATGCAACTCATGTTCTTGCTAATGTATACAATTTGTTGTGGAATGCTTCACCAACAATATCAAAGACCACAGTTTTGGCGTTTCTCCACAAACAAACTTCTACCATTGCCGAGATTGTGCAAGGTTGGACAAAGCTCAAGGAGATTACTGATGAATTCATTTAGCAGGTTTCTTCCCAAACTGGGAGAGTTGATAGTGCTGATAGAGCTGGTCCTAGTAGTGGTGGTGTTGGAGATGCCAGTGGTGCTGCTGCAGATGCTACTGATGGTGCTGACTTAGATGCTGGAGATGAAGAAGGGGATGAACAGGAGGAAGATGAAGCTGATGATGAGCGAGAAGAGTGAGTACAATACATCACCTGAAGATTGATGTTGCCACTCTCATGGTTATGATATTTTTGGTGGTTGAAAAACAATTTACTTTTATGTTTTTAATTCGAAACATGTTTTAATACTTTGGTGGTTTGTTTTATTTGCTTTTGGTTATTAAACTTTTAGGGTTGTTTGAACATGGAGTAGCTTAGTAACTTTGGTTTATTTTTGGTACTTTAGGTTGCTAGTTATTTGGAAAACTTATTTTGGAAATTATGTTTTGATAACTAGTATTTTTGTGATAAATTTTTGTGGTTGTTAATTCCTTGATTATGGGGGAGTTGATAACTATGAAGTTGCTCTGTATGGCTAATATTTGCTTGCAGGGATCAGCACTTTAGAGTTTGGAAAGAAATTATAAATTATGGGGGAGATTGTTAGTACAGACTGTGGGTGTTACCACAGGTGCTATCACTGGCAGTTGGGTGTTACCCGAGCTGAAATGATTTGTAATTTAATAATTCTTTCCATATTAATTTATATCCTAATGTCTAATATTATTTGCAAGATATATGTGTTTGTTGGTCTATATTTCAGGTTAATATATGGTTGGATTAATTGCTAGAAACAAGGAAGAAGTTGGTGAAGGAGTTACACGTAAATAGTAGATTTACGAGTAACTTTTGCTTGGTCCATATTATTTGATGAAGAAAGAAAAACGTGGGAAGACCAAGTCATGGAGTTGTTGCTGATTAATTGAAGTGTACAATGCAAAGAAAGCAAGAGAGTACAAGGTGATGAAGCAAGGACTTGGGCTTCAAGTTTCGGTTGCTACATTCTAGGGAAGTTGGCGCAAGAAGAGAAATTCAAGCCAAGAAATCTCTCCACCCCTCTCACACGATCTGAAGGTCCAAGGCTGTTATTTTGGAGTAGCCTCCAAGGCAATTGAAGGCTATAAATAGGCTAGGTGTGATTCATTTGAAGAGATGCCAAATACGAAATACACACACCATAGCACAAGAGAGACAAAGTTCTTTGGTTCGCATAATCCTTCCTCCCTTGTGATTCTAGCTTAAACACTAAGTGTTTAAGAGAGTGTTGGCTAAGGATAGGATTCGTGCTTTGTCTCATTTAGTTCCATAGAGCATCATCATTGTATTAGCAATAGGGAACTTTCGACTTTGTAATTTTCCTATATTGATTATAAAGTCTTCGCCATCTAGGCACACTCAAGTTATATGTTTATATAACTTGAGAAAATTATATCTTGTGTTATTTAATTCTGCTGCACAATGTTTTTACAAACTATTTTATTTGGTGTGTGTGTGTTGTCCGTCAGTGTGTTATCCAAGTTGTTGGGTAACATCTACGGTAACATCTCTTTCCAGTGAAGCCATTGACAATTTCAAGTTTGGCTGGTGTTTTCCAAGGTCGGGGGTGTGGTGCCTCTTAAGGTTTCTGCGAGCTCGTACCCTAGCTCGTCTGAGTCCACAGATTTCCAAACCGCGGTTGTAAAGTACCTAGCTACGCATTCCATATAAAATGTGACCGTGGTCTTTGATGTTGCGGTCATAGTGAAAGATGAGCCCATGCTCATATATGCTGAGGTGGCTCCCCCTAGGGAGGGTCTGGATCTGGCATCTCGAGTGGAGATTGAGCCTATTCTTCGCGACCCTGACTGGGCAAGTTCACCGCCGAGTAGTTGGCCATTATTGGTTTTCTTATAACAACTGACTTAGAGTGTCTTACTGGTCATGCTCTAGTTCCTCTGCCTGAGGAAGATATCAAGAATTTAGATGCAACAGCGGCCTCTTCATTGCCTCCAATAGCCGCGATCACCGCCACCTCGCTTCTTGACTAGCTTGATACTTTAAGGTGTGGTGATGAAAAATTATCCTTAGAAGCTGCTGTTGCTCGCCTATTTTTCAATGGGCCTGCAGTCAGCGATCTATTTCGAAACCGATCTACTACAGCTCCAGCTTCTGCTCCAACCCCTGCCCAGAAGGCGAACATACCCAAGAATCTTAGCCAGGCTGCGACCTGATGATCTTTTGTAACATGGTTGTTTGCTTTTCTTTTTTGAACAATTTTTCTTTTATGCAATATATCTTAGGTTTATAATCTGTTTATCATCAATGAAAAGATCTTTTGTCTATTTATTCATGTATTATCCCTTTTAAGGGCCCTTTATGAATAATTTTTTTCTCAATCTTTGGTCGAGTGCCTTGTCTTGCCTTAATTATTTTTAGACTGTATAAGAATTAATAGCCCCTTATTTAACAAGTAGTTTAGGAGTTAGCCTTATTACTATGATCACAATTAATTTTGCTCTTTATACTTTTAAGGTTTCACTCGATCTGAATTTTGAGACTTATTGTGAATCATTTTCATCCATAGTTTCAGCTAAGTGATTTCCCGGTGTGGACTCTTGAGTCCACACGAATGTGAGGCAACTTAAGGCAAGTTTCTCATATATGGGCATGAAGAGTGCGGTTTGAAGGTAGTCCACTCATCATTAGATTTTGATAGTGCTGACATCCCTGATTTGGGTGTGACCTTATGGGCATTCATTCTGTTAATTACAGAAATGAGTACAATTGTTTTTGTACTTTTTGGAGTTACAACTCATACAAAATATTTAATAGATCGTAACTTTTATCACAGTTTAATTACATATGCTTGGTACAATTGTACTTTTGTGTATTACTTTTCTTTCTGTTTCAAGAATTTGTAGTTTCTGTTTTGATAACTCTTTTTATGTTGTAATATGTTAGTTTTTTATTTTTTATGTTGTAATATGTTAGTTTTTTATAACAGACAGAAAATCTAACAAAAAATATATATATAAATACATTTTTTTGTTCTCCATTTACATTTGGTATATGTCGAATACCAACAATACCAATAAACTTGTTATACCAACTTTTATGGTTGGTACATGTACATATTTTTGTATACTAATTTATACTTGATTAGTACATGGTATTAGCAAAATACAATCGATATACCAACCAAACCACCCCTAGTGGTGGGTTGAAACGAGTCGGTCGCTATAATCCTTTTAAATTAACAGGTCAATTGGGTCAGGTTGAAACATTAATGTGTTGAGACGGGTCGACCCATTTATTTTTTCGACCGGGATACCTTAAATTTGTTTTAATTCTTGCTAATTGTGTTCGCAAGTTAAACGGGTTTGGTCGGGTCAACCCGTTGAGCTTAACAGGCTGTGGCATGTAACCTGTTTCAGCCCATTAACTTAAACGGGTTGGGTTGAATCGGATAGTTAGTAATGTGAGGACCCCGACCCGGAACCTACACGTGTCCCGAGCTGGCGCGTCCTCAAAACTAACCCCAAACTTACTAAACTTTTAAAACTTTGATATAACTTTCAAACATAACAAAATTAACATAACCATTTCAAAACAACTCCACTACTCTCCACATTGGAGGAAGAGTGGACCAACTTTGAAAATACTAAATTGTTTTAGTTACAAAAGATTGTGGTTCTAACGTAGAAATTAAAGTTTATAATTACAAACTCCATAAAGGAATTACCAAAATACACTTTCTACGCCAACCTATACGTACCCCGACAATACCCAAAAGATCACTTCCAAACTCCTCTCCGCCCTTACTTGGCCGGTTCGCCTGTCTCGGGATCTAAAAACATTAAAGGGAGAGGGGTGAGAATAAATCTCAGCAAGCTATTATGAATGCAGCAATATGCCAAATAAAATGCAACACATAACAAGTTGCATATAACACATTGGAAAAGCTGTAAACACCTTTCATTACCTTGGTTTACCTTTTCCCGTCTGAGCAATAGTCGTACAACATTGGGTATAATACTCCAATCTTAGGTGAGCTGCTTAAGCAATACTCACATCTTATAAGACCCATTTTTCAGGGAATCATATAAGATAGTAGCAACTCTGTAAGGCTTTTGGCTCAATACAGATGCTATAACCCCGACCTGTGGCCACAGGAGGGGACGGTCACAGATATAACACAATCCGATCACATTAGGTCACACTTCCATAATTGATCGTATTATGTTATACCCCCAACATCAGCTGATTAACAAATTATCAAGCACATAATAGTTACTTGAAATATAATCCACAAAGGGGATAAGCAACATAGCCACATGGTAAAATATACTCATGTTCCATCAATATCATAGTGCAACATTTATGTAATACACTAAGCATAATACAATCCATGAATATGTACTCAAGTAAGATAACAAAGTATCAATAATTATCCCTACTTAGACAATATTCAATAATGCATGGTCTTTACGAAGATCCAAGCTAAATTTACCAAGTTGGAGTCACATCACTTAAGTGGCCCAAAAGCTCTACTTTAATCTAGGTTGAAGAGGATTGATTCATATCCGAATTTGATTAGGTTCTCTTAATTTATAATGGTTAGGAGTCATGCCACTAGGTCGTTGGTAAAAATCAGCAAGAAAGGAGACTAAGGAGGTTCTGGCACCATGGGCGACCGCCCATGTCACTTGGGCGACCGCCCAAGTGAGTTTTCAAAGAAATCCCAGTTACTTCCCTCATGGGCGACCGCACATAGCCTCTTGGGCGACCGCCCAAGAGGGGTTTCCAGGTGAACAAGTTTCTGCCGCAGGGCGGCCGCTCAGCCCCCACGGCGACCGCAAGCCCCCTTTTTCAAAGAAGCTCAGATTTCAAATCCCCCTTTTACTTATTTTCTTTTCCCTTTTATCTTCCTTATTTTCATGAACACCAAAAGGATTTTCTAACCTTTCAAACCTCATCTTAAATCTTCTAAACCCAACATAATATAGACCTAGATTATTTACCACTTAAGTTCCCACCCATTTCATTACCTTATTCCAAGCTAAATTCTTCTAATCTAACTCCACCCATTCCATGTTTAACCCTTCTACCCCCATTCCAACCATGTTCTTTCTTCTTTATCAATCTCCATGAATTCAAACCTTACCTCTAGTTCAATACACCTTTCTCTACACAAATAAAGGTTTCAAGGCATTCAACCAACAAGACAATAACAATAACAGCATTTAATAAATCATGAACATTTAATGAAGGGAAAGGTCATAATAACTCACCTTAGCAATTACAAGATGGAATGAGGATTTTCTTGGCTTGATCAACTCCCCTAGGTGCACCAAGCACAAAAGTACAATTTGATTGAAAAATGGAGGAAAATTGGAGGCTCTAGGAACTTGGAAGATGAAGCTTCAAGAAAGCTTCCATGAAAATTGGGAAGGAGGAAGAAGGAGAATGATGAGGTGAATTTTGGGGAGGGTGAAGGAAGTATGGAAGGAGTTGACAAAAAGGGAAAAAGGATGAGGAAATCAAGGGGAGGGCATGGCCCCCCATGCCCAAATAATTAAGGCTTTCAACAATTCTACACTAAAGCCCCTATTGTTTTAAAGAAAGAACTTCAACCCTTTACTTCTTTCCTCTACACAATTAAAGTCTAACTACTCACATTTTATTTATTCCCAATTATTATACCACAACAAATACTTCAACTTATTTCCATATTAACCTAAGGATTTAGAACTATCCTTCAACCATCTTAATTTAATATAAGAAATCAAGGAGGTAACATGAACAAAAAATATTGACAATAATATTAAAAGGCATATAATATGATACTAAAATTATGTCTAGGGTTAGGGTCGTTACAAGTAAATTGGATCGTGCGGATTAATGGGTAACAGATAAGAATTGCCATGCATAATTACAATGTTCCCATTCTACAATATTTTAAAAAAACGAACAATCCAAAAGAAAATCATACGAACCATAAAACACGAAGAAGGAAAAAAGCAAAAGAAAAAAAAATGAATCCAATCTACCCAAGGAGTTTGGTAAAGAGTAAGAGTAAGGGTGGGTTTGTCATTACTTCTAATCTAATCTAATCTTCGAAAGTGATTTTTGAGAAGTGATTATAGGAAAATTGATTTTTCTAAAAAAAAAAAATCAGATGAAAGTGATTCGTAAGTATGTTTGGTCATCACAAAGTATAAGTGATTATAAAATAATAAAGCTCCGTTTGTTTGGGGGAAAATATTTTTCGAAAAATATTTTCCTCATTTTTCGGTGTTTGTTTTGCACCAGAAAATGGGGAAAACTTCATTTTTATCTTATTTTCCGGAAAACATTTTCATTTTCTGGAAAACATTTTGCCGGAAATCATTTTCCGAAAAATGTTTTACGCTAAACAAACGGAGCCTAAATGTCCTTGCATTTACATTTTAATGTATCTCCCAAAATTCCTTAATTAAGTTCAAGACATCGAATTCATACAAAATAAAAAATAATCTGATCGCTAGGGCACCATAAGATAAATAAAAGATCAACTACAAGATAAATAAAAGATCAACTACATTTACATTTGTGGGTCATCCCTATGCCATGCCACCTACTCCAGGCATACCCTTTTATGGAGCCATCCACAGAGATCCATTAGACTCTTCCACACAGGTAGAGTTGATCATTAATCAACTGAATTTGGCTTGGACAAAAATACAAACAGGTGGAGTGCATTAATCAAATGCCTTTCCTACTATCTAAAGACTACACCATAACCCTCCAAAATCAATCAACAGAAAAACAATTCATATGAATAAAAGTCAACAACTCAAACTATTTAAAAACTTTTTCCGATCAGTGTGCATGCAAATCATACAACGTTGGTAAAATAAACTACACAATCAAGAAACTAATCTCAAAATTGTACTCAGAGTTGTAGACATTAACCTCATCAATGGTGAAATTTTGAGCTTTATTAGCGGTCTGAACAAATAATCAATCAAAGAACTGCATTTGTAATTCCTTGGAAGGATTTTAGCTTGCCTAGTTGCTGTGGGCTACCGAGAACCTAAAATCTTGTCGTATCGAGATGGAAAAGTAACAGGGATCGACCAAAATTAGGGGCAAAACAAAGATTTAACATTTTGAGACAAATTATGCAAAACTGGTTTTCTGAAAAGCTGGGGGAGGACAGATTACCGGGAACGCAGTTATTTTACGTTTCTTTCCTCCGAGCCCTCCCCCAAACAGTCCGCACTGTGCATTTGGGCTTGCAACGCGCACAAACGCATTGCCAAACTCCCCCTAAGAATCAGAATCTAGAACACTGCGACTAATACTCCTTTGTTGCAAAATGATATTTCCATTTTTTGTCATTACTACGAATAAACTCTGAGCAATTATTTTAGGTTGATTTAATTATCCTAATGAAAATGTAAAACTTGTTATTGATAGTATTGTTGATGGTGTATCAATCACAACTTTTAGATTTACATTAGTATAATTAAATCAACCTATAACTATTGCTCAAAATTCATTCGTAGTAACAGTAAAAAAAGTAGGAAGCTCATTTTGAGACGGAGGAAGTAGCACTAATTAATTCTTCTTCTACAAATTCATTAAAAATATGCAGAAGAATAGCTTTTGCATATCTAGATAAGAGTCATATCATTGCCTTATAGTCATAAAAATCTTCAATTTTCTTATCATCCAGCACTTGCAAGTACAAAAGCACTTCTAGAAAAAGTAAAAGATCAAGTCCTTTCAAGGGTTGTACAAAAGCACTTTACAAACACTCAACTCTGAAGAATATCTTTCCCAAGCTTTTTTCCTTCTCAAAAAAATAAGGCTTTCAATCAAAATAATACTTCCTCCGGCTCCGTCCCTAAATGATTGTCTAAATCTCATTTAGGGGACATTTTGAGAATCTTCATACAAGTTGATAGCAAAGATGCGTACATATTCTTATTATTATCCACCATCTAAACATTTAATTTTGCAAGCATATTAAAAAATCTAGAAAATCGACATTCATTTTAGGGATGGAGGGAGGATAAAATGAAGAAAAGGTGCTCGAAAATGCGTTTGAGGCACATGGATAGTGTGACGATGAGGAGTAATTGCATATTGTTCTAGACATTTTAATTCAAAATATTTCTCTAAAAAACGCTGAATGTTTCCCAGTAACCAACATCAACTAATTGAAAGAAAAAATTATCTGAACCTTTCTGGCGAGTGCTGTGACACTATTGCTTTCTTCCCCGTCCTTTCTTGATGGGCTGCACTTCTGTTTGTTCTTTTCCAGTAACTTCTGTTATATCCGCTGCAAAATGACACGGAATCATAACTCATTAAAACAACTCATTACGATTGTTACAGAATCTAATAGGGGAAATAGCACTTTACTGCCAAGAAGTTTACACGGAGTTGCAATATAGGATCTAATGTTACAATTTTTGCAATTTAGTATACTATGTTCACGTTTTGTTGCAGTTCAAGGCAAAAATGGATGACACTTGACAAAAGCTAACGAAATAGACAAAAAAGTGTAACGAGCATCTTTTAAATTCACATTTTCAGCCCCTGAAATTTCATATTTTATGAAAATATATTGTAAAAGCAATTTCTAATAAAAAGCATTACTATTAAATTATTTTAAAAAACATATAAATAAATTATTAATATAATATATTTGAAAAATATAGAGAAACCTTAAAGAGAGAAAAAAAATTAAAAGTTTAAATTCAGACAAATTGAGTATAATTTTTCTAGAAGAATTTGTAAGTAAAACATTATTGAAAAATATTTCTTTTCTTTTCTAAGGTTTCTGTATTTTTCATGCATATTATATTAATTTTTTTCAAAATTGTTTATATATTATTTAGTAGTTTTTACCAAAAACTACCTCAAAAAGATGCAATTTACAAGAAAAACACGTAAGTTATGATTTTACAAAAAACAAAAACTACTTTTATTTTAAATAAAAATATATTTTTTTTATATTTAATTTTTTTAATGGGCAAAAATTCCGTATTTAAAACTGATAAATGCATCTATCAGTTAAATAACTGATTTATTAGTTGTTTAACCAAATATCAAGCCAAAATACTCTTTACAAAACTGATAAATGAATTTATCAGTTATAAACAACTGATAAATGTCATTTAAAAAAAATTAAGGAAAAACTAAAAAGGAGTTTTTTGTCATATTCAAGGAGTTTTTTGTATTATCAAACTTGTGTGGTTTTTTTGTAATGTCCATCTTTCAAAAGTAGTTTTTGGTAAATGCCCCTATTATTTAGTAGTAATGTTTTTAAAAAATATATTCCCTCTGTCCCAGTCGAGTGGATACCAAAAATTTGGGCACACGGATTAAGGAAAAGTAAGAAAGATAAAAAATGAAAGGAAATGTTGTGAGTATGAAAAATTAAATAGGAGAGAGAATGAGTGGGAGGAATAGTGATTTGATTGGTGTTGTGAGTGTAAAAGTAAAATAGGATAGAGAATGAGTGGGAAAAATAGTAAAGATTCCCTTCCATTTTGGGCAGTCTCCATTGGGCTGGGGGGACCAAAAAGAAAATAAGTATCCACTCGGCGGGGACGGAGGGAGTATATATTTTTACAATAAATTTTCATAGATATGAAATTCCAAGGGCTGAATATTGGAATTTAAAAGATGCTCGTTACACTTTTCATTTATTTCGTTAGCTTTCGTCGATTGTCATCCATTTTTGCCCAAGTTTGCAAAAAAAAACGTGAACATAATGTACTAGATTGCAAAAATTGTAACATTAGGTCCTAAATTGCAACTACGTGTAAAGATGGTGGCAGTAAAGTGCTATTTTCCCAATATAATATCACGTAATTAAGTTCCATACAGTGTTGCGTACTATTTAATAATTTATTTTGGAAAAACATGTTCATTTACATGCTGATTTTCTTTTTCTTTTTTTTTTGTAAATATGAGCAGTAGCACTTTGCCTTTTCCAACATCACCTAGTGAAAAACCAATTTAAAGCAAACAAAGAAATGCCTAGCATATATTGAAGTTTTCAGAAGTTGTACCATCAGGGCCACGAGCCATCAAAGTAAAAAATATGTTATTTAGTTTCTCCATCTTCTTAGCATCCTGGGCCTGGTCCGTCTTAAATTTGAGACACTAGAAAGAATTTTAAATCAAGGGAAAATGAGAACAGGTATAGAACTCAGTTATGCATTCAATCAGCTTAAGACGAAACAAACACTTGAATTGCCAACATAATGAATGAGCAGGCATGTCGTTGCGTACGGTGCATACATGTAAAGACTTCCCGAAAGAAAGATCTCGCTAGAGCTAACCAAATAGTTCAAACAGTCCAAGCATGCTAGCGTAAAAAATGTGCGTCTATATACATACATAGCATAAATTTATTTAAAAAGGGTCAAGATTATTTTAGGGGTGGAAATACATGATACTATATGAACTTTGCTCAAAATGGAGTCAAAATTATTAAATTTTGCTGCCTTAGTCCCAAGAACGAGTGAGTGTGTAAGTTACTGAATCCACCTTTGTCAACTTCCTGAATTTTCTCAAGAACCTACCAAATTTACGCTTATTTAGGGATATTAATGAATGTGCCACTAGTACGTTACTTCTATGCCAATTGTCACCACCAAGATCAAGTGCATGCCAATTATTAACACAAAAAAGAACTACGCCATTCACTTGCAGTTCTCCTTTGCACTTGAAACATACACTCTTCCACTCCCCACACCCTCCATCTTTCTCCTATCAAATATATAGATCAATTACAAGATTATCATCCAGCTAATCAATGTCAACACCTCTCACTTACAAGAGAAGATGTGTACGGACCAAAAAACGTAATCAGGAACACATACTCAATGAAGGTCAGAGACACCTCAATTACTTATTCTTCAAATTATGACTGATAAACTGCAAGCTCTCCCCAACCATTCACTTCAATCCAAGTAACACCACACAACTTCTCTGAAAAAACAAATTTTATTACTATTATGTAGCCACAGTCAACAACCATAAGAAAATTGCAATCATTCCTTTACTCCCTCCTTACTTAAATTTAAACGGGTGTCAATTTTTCAAAATTGTCCCTAAATGAGGGTCTATTTTCTAACCACATTACTGAACCCATCTTTATTATCATGTTCTAATTTGCACTCACAATCATATGGTGCAACCCTTAAGGATATACTCCCTCCGTCCCCAACCTAAGTGCACACTTTGACTATTTTATGACATTTGACCATACAACTACGAGAAATTGATATATTATAATTAAATTTTAAAACTTATAATTGTTAGTGTTGTTAGTAATAAATCAATAACAACTTTTAAAATTTCATCAAAATGTTCTAATTTCTCGTTATTGTATGGTCAAATTTCATAAAAAAGTCAAACTGTGCATTTAGGTTGGGGACGGAGGGAGTATATGTGTGTGTGTGTGTGAGTGCCACTAAACATGCCTAAAATCTGTTCCCTTAATTTGCTTCAAAAACTACAAATGAGCACTTATTTGGGAACATAGGGAGTATTTTTATTTTCCGTTTGGTGTATCAAAGGGTGTCAATGCAAATACTACCCTTTTAAACGAGAAGTATACAAGCAACAAACAAAAATCACCTCGCGGACCAACGAACTATAAATAATTTCTCTAGCTCCCAACTCAAATTCCTCTAGAAGATTTAAAAAAAATGCTCGAGTATCCTAAGAAAATATAATTATATCAAACCATGTAGTTTGCACCAGTCCTTTGAAGAACTCATACTTTTTTCCCTCCAAAAAAGTCCACAAGTTCCGCATGATAAAGTGGTTCAGTCAACGACGTCTACATTTGCAGCCTATCCAGCAAAAGAAAAAAATAACTACTACTGATTTTTGGCTTTACCCAGTAAATCCCCAAACAAAATGGACTGACTTCCAAATTTTCGAGTCATGACACAATGCAAAAGTAGATAGCAAACGACTCTCAATCCTTTCCACTCATGCAACGCCACATTACTAAAATATTTTTCTCAGATTGTCAAAGAAAGAATAGCCTCCCACAGAACTATCCACAAGATGCACTCTGCTTTAATCCTGCGCCTTTCCAAGCTAAGAAGCCTCTAGGCTTCAAAACCAAAGTAAGATTTCCACCTTTAACAGCCCGTTAAATCAGTGTTCCAATTCAACATATGCAGTCCACATCCGAGTTCCCAAGTTGTATAATTGACTGACCATTTGGTTAGATTTCATGCTCCAATTCTTGAATATTTAATGAACAATGTATTCCATAACAGATACCACTCTACTGGTGTAGCTCACTATAAACTCATCATATTAGCACTATTGTCCACAGAAATCACAAACAAGTTCGGAGATGCAGCTTCTCAGATCCCCTGGCTCCAAGACTCCTTAATTGGGAGGTCAATATTTAAGGAATGCACAAGCCTACTTATCAAACTTTAACATATGGGGACAAAGGCACAACAATATAGGGATCGCAGCACACAAGCTTAATTTTCTAGAGTTAGGTAGAAACAATATAAAGATGGAAGTAGGCCTTTTAATTGAATGCATGGAGTAGCTAGCAATTGAAAATTCACCCAAATGATTTTTGAAAAAAGGGAGTGTCGAACGAGATTAACAAGATCAAGCATATACTATAAGCTACTAGAACTTTTATAACTGATGCCCGGAAAGGATAAACATTAATGGAAAAGGCAAACCAACCAACTTGAATGATAGTTATCACCAAATAAAACTTCAAGCATGAATTAACCACCAGGCATATCTTCAATCAACTAGCTAAAGACATTTCAATCATCCCAGAACAAAATTTTACTTTCCTTTTGAGTGTGTACCAAATATAATCATATTTGCAACTTTAATCCATATAACTTCATAATTTTATTGTTCTTTTCTTTAAACATGAAATATAAGAAAAACTAAAAATAGTACTCTCTCACCCAAAAGCATAATCCTATTTTATTTTTTTTTGGGTCAAGTAGATTTAACTTTGAGTCTTTGACCAAAAAGTCGTTACCTAGTATTCTCTAAAATGTATAAGTCAATGAACCTTCATTAAACTGCGATGTGATATTGTCTAATGTCTAGGTTCACTTGACATTAAAGAGCTTAAATCATCTTACTACCTCCGTCCTAAAAATGAATGAGCATTTTTTTGAAATCTGCTCTTAATCAAGAGCAAATTTGAAATTGTCGTTCATTTTGGGACAAAGGCAGTATTTATTTATTTTACTTTTTAAGAGTGGGTGTATAATTTTAGTTTGAGTTGAAGAAAGTACATAAATGCACAATTCTAATACTTTTGAGATTTCAACTAGACTCATTTTATTCAACTGAAGGAGTATAGAAAATGCATAGCTGGGTAAGGAATTTAAGTTTGTGAAGTCAAAGCAATCGATACCTCTTTATCATCTGTGACCTTGAGAACCAATTTGCCTTCACTATGTCGGTATTTCATCACATAACGCGTCTGCGGAAATTAACAAATACAATTCAATAGCACAATTAGAACAATCAAGCTCAAAATCTAGATTTAGCTATGTCTGACAACTCAATTCCAAACTTCGAATATGGAAGTGGAATACAAAAATAAAAATCAGCATAATCTGAATTGCTCTTTCAATTCCACAGCTCAGAATATAACTGCCAAACATTGCAAATATGAAATTTAACAAGAGATGGAGGACAATGAATTCGTTACATTTGTAGGGCTGGCACGGAACAATTGAACTGATCTTTCAACGAAATCATCCCACGATTCGATGTACACCATTGTATTTGACCTGCGATTGATTGAATGGAGAGAGGGAGAGGGTTGAAATACAAATCCAAAGGCTCACAAGTTCAAACCAATCAGCAAATTCATACATTTCGCACGGACAAAAAAGGAAAAAAAATGAGAAAACTCGCATAGAAAGCAGCAGAAAACACCACTGAGCTCCCAAACGAATTTCAGATCAAATTGTGCATTCAAAAACTTGAATATATATAGAAAGGCATAACAAAAATTAACTGGTTTAGACAATTGATTGTGTGAAGAATTAAATGAGAAATGAAATTGATAGAGTAACCTGAAGATGGGAGCTAACCTTAGATCAAAGTGGGACAGGATCGACGAACAAAGCGTAAGAAGTTGCGAGTCGAGTGAGATGGCGGATATAGGGAGAGCTATGAAGACGATGGGCGTAATAGTGTAATTCTGTAATTAGGTCATTGGTACATAGCGAGTCAACGGGACATAGGCCAAATTTGGGTTGAAAAACCTAGGGAGAGATTAGGGATAGAAAAAATGAGAAAATTGCGCAAGGACCCTCCCACCCAAACCTTATTTCTTTTTAAAAATAGCTTTTTCTATATTTCAAAAACGAAATTCTCTCGAAATTATAATTCATCAAACACCCTCAAGTTGCGTGTCCTCCCTCCGCTCACGTTATTTTATCTCCAATTTCTTTTTCTATCTACAAACACACACACCAAAATCCATTTTCTCTCCAAACACACACGCTACACTCTAGCGACCTCATCCTAATTGTCGGCCTCTCCTTCCGGATATGGTCAGATCGTCTTCGATCATACTCGCCTCCCTCCCTCTCCCTTGTCATCACCCTTACACTTGTAGATCTGTCCATATCTACAGTCTCTGAATCTTCTCTGGCATTCGTCTGCTGAGCCAGATCTCTCCCTTCTATCCAGCTGCAATTTCGAGCTTCATCGCCGCAAAAATTGGAGTAACCTGACATTATTTCGGCCAACGAGCGTGGAAGTGAAGACAAAAGTCACCGGAGACTTGGACTTGACAAAAACAAGGGTTGTAGTGTGAAAATCTCCATGTGTGGGGTTGAATTGCAACGGTTGGTTACTCCGTTAAAATCTCCATCCATAACCACCAGTCTCGTTAGTTATGAGGGTAATTCAGTTAACGACCTTTAAAATTTCCATTAAATCTTTAACAGAGTTTGCAACTTTGCTTCTATGTTTGTGCTTGGAAGACATTGAATTATCTGATAGTTTTGTTGTCACATCAGGAGGATTTTTTTGTGTTCAATTGTAGATTTGGTTTGTAGTCGTATTGATAATTGTCTTATAACTTATAGTTGAATGTTTGGAATTTTTTATTTTTTTTGTTGAAAAAAAAAGACTTATAACTGAATTATCAGAGGTGAATTGGTCTTATACTTCATATATAGAGTTACAATATATAAATTATGAGATTAATTCGTGGCAATAATTGAATTTTATTTATCTTTTAAATAATTGTCTTATAGCTGAATTATAAGAGGCGAATTGGTCTTATACATCAAGAGTTGCACCAGGAGTGAGATGGCAGTTCTGTAAACAAGTGACTTAACTAGTGACATTTTTGTAAATAAATGATTTTACTAGAGTTTAATAATGTGAAAATGAAAAAAATGACTCTTATGATAAAAGTATAAGAGACATAGTAATATTATAATTCAATTATAAAAGACGAGGGGTGTCTGTGGGATTTTCAAAATTTTGTGTCCTACATTGGGTTTAAATATAGCCTAAGAGACTCTAAGGTCACAAGCCCGAAAAAAAAATCTGAATTCACAAACCTATAATGACCCCCCTCTAATAGAAAGGGTTTTGGATGGTATTTTATACCTAAAACCCGACATGTTTAACCCGAACCTGTCAATTATATATTTATGGCAAAAATGCAAAAAATAAATACCCAAACTATTAGGCAACTTTGGTTTTCATACTTAAACTAATTTTCGTTACATATAAGGTAATCCATTTTTTTTTTATTTTGCATCTATGGTAAATATTATGTAGGAGTGTAAATGGTTCAGTTTGGGGGAATTTACGGAACGAACCACTAGTTATCGATTTGAGAAAAATTCAAACCGAATCGAACTATGAAAAAATTCAAACCGAACCAAACCAAACCACTATGGTTTAGTTCGATTTGGTTCAAACCGCGGTTCAATTATGTGATTCAAACCGCAGTCCAGGCCGTGGTTCAGACCATGATTTAGATTACAGTTCAAACCACAATTCATATCGCAACTCATTTTTCATATTTGTTTAAATTTTCTGTGATCTCGGAGGAAGAGCGAAAGATGCGGGTGTTAAGAGAAAAGTCGGAGGAAGAGAGAGACTATAGGAAGAAGATGCTGAAGGAAGAAAAACACTATACAATCTTCGACCGCGGAGAGAACTTAGTTATTTATATGTTGCAATGATGATAACAAATGATGAAATTATTATTAAATAAGATATATAATGGGGGTTAGGATTAGTCAATGTAATGCAGGTTTTTTTATTGATCTAACAGTAAATTTTAATAAATATACGAAAATATTAAATAAGATACAAAACGGGTATTAGGATTAGTTTATTTAATGTGGTTTGGTATGGTGGTTTGGTCTCGCAGTTCGGTTCAGTGGTTCGGTCTCAAACCGCGGTTTGATTTGGTCTGGGAGGGTCAGACCACAAACCAAACCAAACCATGTTGTTTGTCAAAATTTGAGACCGAACTGAACCATTTATACTTGAAAACCAAACCAAATTGCATGGTTTAGTTTGGTTCGATCTTAAACCGCGGTTTGAACCGAACCACTTACGCCTTAGTCAGGGCCGGCCCTGTAAAATTTGTGGCCCTAGGCTAACTTTTTAGGCGAGGCCCCCTTAATGTAACTTTTAACCAAACAAATAAAAATATGGTCATTATCAATCTAGTAAGTAACAATATTTTATACTAAATAAAAATATGATATAACATAATATCCTTACATGATACTATATAAACACATTTCTCCTAGCATATTTAGAAGCAAAATCATGAATCAAAGTTGAATAATCAACTTTATCAACTATATTTTTCTCAATCGATATCAAAGCTAGCCCATTTAGCCTTTCTTGAGACATCGTACTTCGAAGATAATTTTTTATCAACTTCAACTTCAAAAAACTTCTTTCTCCGGATGCAACTATAACTGGAATAATCAACAAAATCCGATAAGCAACCTCCATGTTGGGAAAACATCCATTGTTTCGCATCAAGTAGTTCAACATTTGCTTTGGTCCTTTCACGTCCGATGGCAAACCATGTTTAACAAGTTGCAACTCCATAAACAAATGATCACCATTGATATCAACTTGTTCCTTATGTGTCAATATATTTAAAAGATTCTTGCATGAATTGTTCAAAACTTCATCATTTGTGCACTTCTTCAAATCAAACAAGAAACCGAAATTCTTTTCTTACTCACAAAATTGCTTGAATCTCTCATCAAATGAAGCAAGAGCTATATCAACTATGCACATGAAGTATTCTATCCGAAATTTTTCTTTCCCAGAAAATGTAACCTCCTCCCTTTAAGCCTCATCAAAATGTCTTTTTCTATGAACATGCCTTTTTTCATGAAAAATTGGCTCTATATCCATTTTTTAGCAAGTTCTTGAGCTTCAGTTAAAGCATCATTGAATCCATTATTTCTATATTCACGAAAATAAGAGACAAGCGCCTTTAATTGATCTATAGCAACATCAATATGCATATCTTCATTCTGAAAAATCTTGCTCACATTATTAACCGCTGATAACACTTTATACCATATCATTGTGCTAACCAGGAATTCAAAGCTTTCAAATTCATGTGTAGCTAGAGATTCGGCTTCACTTGAAGTTTTGGGATCTTCACATGAACTAGCTAAATCAATCAACGCATCTCTGATTTTTAAGGCATTTAGTTTGATTGGTTTGACACTTTCAATATGGCTCTCCCAACGTGTTTGTGATAAAGGTTTAAGCATAAGACCATCCACATGCCTTTTAAAAACATCCCACCGCTTTGTTGAGGAAGAAAAAAATGTGTAAAGGCGTTGAACCACACCGAAATAACTTTTTGCCTTAGTAGATGACTTAGCCATATCACATAAAGCAAGATTCAAACTATGACATCCACTAGGTGTGTAAAATGCTCTTGGGTTGTCCTTGAGCAATCTACTTTGTACACCTTTTTATGACCTTCCATATTAGCACCATTATCATATCCTTGCCCTCGAATGTCATCAATCTTCAAGTCCAAGTTAGATAAAGCATTTTCCAACTCTGAGTAAAGGCCCAATCCTGTTGTGTCATCAACCTTTATAAACCCCAAAAAGAACTCTTCAACTGTAATCGGAACACATGTTACATCTACACAACGAATTACCAAGGACATTTGCTCATCATTACCAACATCAGGGGTGCAATCGAGTATAACTGAAAAATATTTTGCTATCTTTATCTTTTTAAGAATTGCACTTTTCACCTCATTAGCCAACATTTGAATCAATTCATTCTGAATTTTTGTGGCTAAGATAATGATATTGCGTTTCATTGCTTTGAATACGCCGCAAGTTCTCCTGCATCACAAGATCAAACTCTGCAATCATCTCAATCAAACTTAAAAAATTTCCATTACCTTCCTCATAGATCTCCTCCTTGCTTCCTCTAAATGCTAAATTATTTTTTGCAAGACTTTTTACAAGAGCAATCACTCGTATCAAAACTTGTCTTTTATGTTCTTTTCTCTCGTAATTCGCTCTTGCACACTTTTGTCAATAGTCTGTTTATGCTTTAATCTCATCTCAATCTCAATCCACTTGTGCATGCAAATCATGTGCCCGTTGCCACATTCATGTTGTCTTAGCCTCTGTGCAATACTATGCCAGTCTGTAAATCCTGTACTAACCAATCCAGAATCCCTATCTTTGTCCTTAAAAAGCTTACAGCAAAAGTAGAACACCTTGTCAGAAGATTGAAAATATACTAGCCATTTCCTGTCGTGTTTCTCTCCATTAGGCAAGCAACGAGTATAAAGTGAATTACAAAAATGTCAATTTGCATTATCTCTAGGATATGCAGAGTCTTATATTTCAACTCTTATAGGCCCCTTCTCAATTAATAAGTCAATGAGATCCTGATTGAGTAACTTCCAATTGTTTGGATCATATAAATCTAGAGGTTCTCTTTCTTCACGATAAACCATAGGAATATCATTATTGATCCCTCCTTCTCCTTCTTTGTCATGATTAACACTGTTAAGTGGTTCATCATCAATCACATCTACAGGTTCCTCGTTCACCACATTGTCAACGAGAATAGATGCCCCTTCAGACGACTTATTACATGTAAAATACTTGTTAAGAGAACCACTTAGAGACTGAGTTAATTTTTCATCTCTTTTCTTCTTCATCCTTTTTTCACTTCCAGGAATATGTTTTCGTGTTGATATAGCAAAAATCCTAGAAACAACATTAATCAAATAAGCAAAAAATAAAACAAATTTTGCAATTTAACAACACACAAAAAACAACTTTTAGAATTTCTTATCTTAAAAAAAACCAAAAATTAATTTGCCTTTGTTTGCCTGTAACCACAACCTTTTAAAAACCACAAATTAATTTCAAATTATTACATTATTCAATTATCAACCGAAAGTAACCACAAGAAGTGTTTGCCTTTGTTTGCCTATAAGGCTGTAAGTAACCAGTAAAGTCAATTTATAAATTATAACTTACCACCTACAAGAGCAAGAATTCCAAAATACATGTCACATGTTGTCGGCTCTTGGGTTTTCAATTAGGGTTTTCAAATTTCAATTAAGGATTTTCTAAAACAATTAGGATTTAGGGGATAGGGATTGGAAAAGGAGAACGAATTACTTACTTGATTATTGATGGTGGCGTGATGCAACAGGCAACTGCAGTGGTGGTGCGTCCGGCGGCTCTCTGCGGCAGCGGGTGTAGGTGAGGTCGTAACTGGTAAGCGTTGCTTCTTTTTCTCCCTTTCAATTTTTTTTTTCGTTTTTTTTTCCTTTCAATCTTTTATTTTCGTTTTTTTTAAGTAACAAAAGAAATTAGGGAAAATTTTAAATTTGGGCTTTTTTTTAATGTGAAATGTTGAATATGTATGGGCCAAATATTGATATGGGTTAAATTTTTGGATTAAAATTGGGCCTACCTATTACATATACCCAACAATTTTGGAGGCCCCTAAAAAAGCCCATTTTTTGTGGCCCTAGGTCATGGCCTCACATGCCTCTTGCCATGACCGGCCCTGACCCTAGTACATATCCCTAATGACATCCATTTTTTTAGTTAAATAGACATATGCAATAGATATGATTATTTTTTAGTGGGAAAATAGGAACCACAATCATCTTTATCATTCATCTTCAACCCCAACAACCCTTTCTTTAATCTGAATTAAGAAACAACCAAAAACAAAGAAAGAACACAAAAAGTTCTCATATTTCTCTTTCCAAACATATTTATTTTTCATTTCACTACCCTTTTTTTGCTCAACTTGGAAAACCAATCATGGAGTTACTAAGAACCCACAAAGCTAGACATAAAAAGCCATGGTAAAATCGGAGTTTTTGGAATAGATTCAGAGATTCTACACTCAGATCTTAACAGTTCGAATAGCAAAACAGTTAAAGGGAGAGCAGAGTATGTGTGAGCCCACCTACTCATCAAAGTCAAGCAACCCACACACTTCACCCATTGACTCAACTTCTTTTCCTTTTATTAAGTATGAATTTCATGATGAGTCCCTTTTGAAAATCTTGTATGAAGAATCACAACTAGTGAATTGAAGCTCTAATTCCAGCTTCAATATAAAATTGATCAAATATAAGGCTGGAGTCACAATGTTTGGTGACGAAACAAGTGGGATGTAAGAGATGAAGATGCAGAGGGAACCATATTTAAAGAGGAGGGTGTCGACCTGCATGAAGATAAAGTCGGATGGTGGGGGGTATGTGAGCACCCCAACCCGGGACCTAACGCGTATCCCGAGCTTGAGGAGCTCAAACTAGGAAAACTCATCTTAAATTTTTAAAACTTTTATTTCACTTTAAAAGAAAACCAATTCTCAAACTTTCAAAATAAAGTCAACTGATAATATCTCCACTCGGAGGGATTTCAACAAATAATTCAATAAACCATAACCTGATCAATTACATTGAAAACCCTGATTAACAGTGTTTAACAAAAGAGTTTTTCATACAACTTATAAAAGAGTAATACTTAAATAGGACTCCCGACAACCTACTCATATACCTATCCTGACAAGTCCCAAAAGCAAGAGTCCAAACTCTTTCCCCGACCTCACTGGCTCAGTCACCTGTCTCAGCACGATCTAAAACAGTAAAGGGAGTGGGGTGAGAATAAATCTCAATAAGCTATTATGAATGCAGCAAGATGCCAAACAAGATGCAACACATAGCATGGTTACACATAGCACATTATTAAAGAGGTAAACACCTTACGTTACCTCATTTTACCTTTCCCGTCTGAACAATAAGTCGTACAACGTGGGAGTAAAACTCCACTCTTTGGTGAACTGCCTCCAGCACATTCACCGCTTATAGGACTCATACTCCAGAGATCCATATAAGAAAATCAGATACTTAATCAGAGTATCCAACAATATTACCGCTATCTGTAAAGCTTTTGGCTTAATACAGAAGCATTCCCCCTAATCACCAAATCGCAGCGGACTGTAAGGCTTTTGGCTCAATACAGCTGCTAGCACACCCACTCTGTGGCCACAGAGGGGAGAGGTCACAGGTATGATGAACCTTCAATCACTTATAGAACAAATCAATAATTGATTGAATTCCATTATACCCCCGAATCACATGTAATATCCAAGCACATAATAGTTACTTGAAATAAAATTCACAAAAAGGGATAATAATATAACAACATGGTAAAATATACTCATGTTAAATCAATACTATAGTGCAACATTCATTTAATACACTAAGCATAATACCATCAATGAATATGAATTCAATTAAGGTAACAATATAACCACATAATCCACACCGGGATACAATATAATCAACATGCCAGATAATTCACAACTGGGATACAATATATCAACATGCCAAATAATCCACACGGAGAATACAGTACAACGATGTAACACATATACATTTCTAACCAACACAATAGTGTAATTATAGTCTCTACACTATTCAACAATCACCAAGGGTATGGGAGCAAGTAAGGCCACCCTGAACCATAAACCATTTCTACGAAGTCATTACTCAACCTTGAATAATCTTAATAAAAGTTCAAGATCTACTTCCCAAGTTTAAACTACTTTAGTGAAGTTACTAACCAAGCTTATCAACCATTTTCTGAACAATATTTAAACTACTTTCCCAAATCCATTTTGACCCAATAAGACGTCATGGTGTAGCCAAAGTATTCTACTTTAATCCAGGTTAAAGAGGATTCATTTTGGTTCTAGTTTGATTAGGTTTAAACAGCTCACAAAATGGATCATAGTCACCAGGCCAGGGCACGACTCGTGCCCCAGGGCACGACTCGTGCCCCTTTGGCCGTTCCCAGATTCACGCGTCCCTTAGCAAGCACGACTCGTTCCTTTCCCAGGGCACGACTCGTGCCTTAGGGCACGACTCGTGCCAATTTCCTCTTAAATTGATCAGAACGATTGGACTCCTATTCCACGATTCGTATCCACGAGTTGGCCATGGGCACGACTCGTGCCACGGCCAGAAACAGGCACCAACAGCAACTCCAAAACCATATTTCAAGAAAACCCAAAATCCAACACAAGCTTCCTTTAAATTGTGAACATAAAATTATTTGTCAACCTTCCTAATATCATTACAAACCATTTAAACCCCAAAGTGCCATTAACCTAGGCTACTCACACTTGGATTTCCTACTCATTTAACCATCACATTTCACACTTATGTTCTTAATCTAATTCAACCCATTCTCTTACATTCTTTATCACTTCTATGAACAACAACTTTATCCTAGGTCATTACTCCATTTCTCAACCTAAGAGAGTGTCCTAACTTTTCAAACCACAATTATAACCACAATATCAATCATCAAATCATTCATGATCATTTAATAGGAGGAAGGTCATAATAATTAACTTTCTAACTCTAGTAACTTAGCCAAACCCACATTCAATACTTACACTTTAAACATTAATATCCCCAATTATTCTATACCACTCTTCTTTCAACTTAGATTACAAATTTACAACTTAAGATCAATTCCAACTCAATTAACATTATTCAAAATATCAAAAATCATTTTCTTTCAACAAGAGATTAATTAACACATAAAGTGAGCAATTATTAGAAGGAAGTCATAATAACTTACCTAGCAAATATGGGATGGAATGAAGATTTTCTTAGCTTGATGAGCTCCCCTAGTTGCCCCGAACACAAAAGTACACCCGGATTACCAAATGGAGAAGAATTGAACTTGCTAATAATTTTGGAAAGGAAGAGTTTAAGCAAGAGCTTCCATGGAAATTGATAAGAGAGAAGAAGAGAATGATGAGGTGAATTTGGGGAGGATGAAGGAAGTATGGGAGGAGTATGGGACTTTTTGACTAAAGGGAGGAAAGGGTGAGGGAAATAAGGGGGGAAGTCATGGCCCCCACTCCTAATTAATTAAAGGCTTTCCACATCCTACAATAAAGCCCCTAAATGTTCAAGAAATGAAATGAACCCCTTTACTTCCTTTCTCCTACACAAAGAAGCCTAACTACCCACATTTTATTTATTTATCCATTTCTATTATTATACTTCTCCCAAGAACATTATTTTATTTTCCAATCATTTCATCCTAATATAAGAAATCAAATATATAAAATGAACACATAATATTAACAATAATATTAAAAGCATATAATATTATACTAAAACTAGTGCCTAGGGTTAGGGTCGTTACAGGGTAGGTGGGCGTCTGGAGAAAGAATGGGATTTGGGATACTTTTTTTGTTTTTTTAATGGACAAATTACAAAATAGGGCCTGAAGTCCATGAAAAGGTACCAATTTGGGGTCTGACTTTTCAATTTTAGTAATTTAGGGTCTGACTTTACTATTTTTGACCAGTTTGGGGATTTTTGAAGATTTCTGTTCAAAATCCCAGTTAAGTCAACACATGTGTTGCATGTGAGATTGAGTGGGATTTTTTTCGTCATTTCGCGTTTAGGGCAAATTATAAAATAGGGCCTGAAGTACACATAGAGGTACCAATTTGGGGCTTGACTTTTCAATTTCAGCAATTTAGGGCCTGATTTAACTATTTTTTACTAGTTTAGGGATTTTGACAATTTTCGTCTAAAATCTCCAATGAGTGAACAGGTGCGCTGCATGTGAGATTGAGTGAGGTCTTTTTCGTCATTTAGCGTTCAAGACTGGTTGTATAAGGCGCGAAAATGTCAACGCTTTTTCCCCATTAAAACAAAACTAAATGCAATTCTCCCATACAAGTATTCCCAAATAAAATTGGGCATTTTATCATGAATAACAAGAATGGAGGATGAATGTATGTGGTGAAATCGAGCGAATGCAAACGTTATGGTTGGAAAGGAATCCAACTCGAAGATTTCCACAATGCCCAAAGAAACCAGTAAGTAATTATAACCCCAATTTTTGGCCGAAAATTTGCAAGTGAATTGTGGGTATTTCTCATGGTATGACCAGAGAGGCCAAAATACATTTAACCCCCCCCCCCCCCCGCCGCCACAAAGTATACACTGAATCCCACTTTGCACCATCGCGCGAAATTCTTCCTAATGTCATACCTAATGTTTGAATAATCCCACATTTCCCCCTAGATCCTAACTGATGATAGAAATTTAACGAAATTTATCATGTGCATGTCACATGATGAGTATTTTGGACATTCTTATATTAATTTTTGATTTTCTTTTAATATGCTTTTCTCACACTTCTCATATTCAATAAAAATTATAAAAATAAATAAATTGTATACACAATTTATTGCATTAAAATATATAAATTTTAACATCCAATATATAATCTAATTTTTATTTAATAAATATTTTTTTAAAAGCAATATCAAATCTATTTATTTTAAAATTATTTCAATTTATCCTCTTTTTTCAAGGATTTCATAATTGAATGAATCTTGATATCGTTTATTTAAAAAAATAGAAATGAAAATTATAAATTCTCATGTACCAAAAAATGTATTTTATTTCTCCAAAAAACATATTCAATACATATAATAATATAGAAACACATTCAAAAATAATAATCAACAAAAAAACCAAACAAGAGAAAAGGGATTGTGAAAATGGCAAAATAATATATCACTTGGGACCAAAAAAGAAATTAAAAAAAAAAACTTTTAGATTTACCAAATACATGAAAATATTTATTGAAAACATTTTCTTCAGATTTACCAAGCAACTAAATATCATTTTTCGGAAAACATTTTCATTTTCCATTTTCGGAAAGTCGTAAACGAGCAGATCCTTATTTACTTCTTCTTAATTTCCGCATATGACGTTTTTTTTGCAATTTTAAATGAGACGAATGGAACATTAATTTACTTAATTTTTATGAAAATATGACCTGGATGCTAGCAAATAAAAAATTCATGTGGATTACGAAGTTTGATTTTCCTTATTTTTTCAAAATATAGTTAGTAATCCGTCGAAATTCGACGAACATAGTAAGACTAATTATATAATTAGAAAATATAATTGAAAATATGTATTTAAAAGGACAATAAGATTAATTAATAAATTGTAATTTTATTCGTTTTCTAAAGAAAAGTGGTAGGTATATATAGTCACTATACATATGCATATACAAAGAGATACAGAGAGATCTACACATATAATTAGTATATCAATATCTCTTATTGCCTAACTTTGAAAAAAAAACTAACGATAATATGTTGCTTTTACAATAAAAAACAATAAAATGTATTTTATCTAAGTATTAGTGTATCTATTACAGTTTAGTCATGGGTCAAAGAAATAACCAAGAAATTTTAAGAGATTCATAAAATAACATACCAATCCCAAATCAAATTTAATAAAAACGCAAATTATTGATCCAATATAAGCGTTCAAGGAAATTGGATCCTTGTAAATCAGTTTGATCTCCCAACAGTTTGAATGGAGTTCCATCTCATTTTAGTCAAATAGCAATCATCCAAATTTGGGTAAAACACATAAAGTCCTAAAATCAAAAGAGTGATTTAAGTGAAACATTATCATAGTTCGGGCAATTCGTGGTAAATGATGCAAATGAGTGAATATTGCAAGGAAGTACACTCAAAGAACCATCCTAGTGGAAAATACATGTTACTCCCAAATGCCTATTAATTATTCGCTAAAACATAGTTAAATTCAGTCTTACCATCAGAACTACACAATAAAACTTTGAACCATGCCAAACTCGAGCTAAGGTGCTATTTAATCAGATTATCTTCTGATACATAAACTCCGAACCATATCATCTTCAAACTTCAACAAAAGAAGATTTATTAATTAACCTTGAACCTCTTTCTATCCAAGATGACTCTCAGCTAAATAAGGACCCATTCTTCTTCGTGATGGCAAGAGAATGACCTTTCTGACTCCCATCATCATTACATATTCCCCAAACAAAAGAAGCAAAAACACAACCAAAAAAACTAAAAGGGTGAAAAAAGAAATCTAGTCTAGTTGATGTATTGGCCGACAAAAATTAGAAGAAAAAAAAAAGATATGAAGAAATTGTTGAATAAATATCTATAATGGTTGAGTTAAATAATTTAGTAAGCGGCTACTGTCTTGGGATAGAAAGCTTACATGTCTTCCCAGATAAATTGATGTGGGATTGTATAGAATCTTTCATATCATATGTGTTCATGTAATCATGTCAGTATTGCAAAGAGATCGACTAATTGCTCCACCAAGAAACTGGAAGAGCGTAAGAACATGTCCGTCTTTAAAAGAAACTAACTAATCACGTCTATTTCCTTCCAAATTAATGAAAGAAAATAAAAATCGGACACAGATTATGCTACCACTGAATTTTTCTGTATGAAAAATATTTGGTACTGACTGAAAACACAAACCAAATTAACAGGATTTTAATTAAGCAACTAAGAGAGGGGGGAAGCTGATTTTACCTTAATTTAACTGCCTTCTCATACCTCTTAAAGATAACTGTTTAGGAGTATCAGATTGAATAGACAACATACACCCCATTAAGGTTATAATTTATTTTGAAAAATTTAATGCATTACACATTTCTGCAAGAGTTCAGTAAAAGTTTTAGCGAGAGGATCAATCATTTTTCGCTATGAATTACAGGAGTAATTGAACAGATCTATTAAGACTGAAGTTCAACATCAACAGAAAAGTACGACAAAAAAAATGTACAGTACTTTTCTTTCTGACTGAGGCAGCAAGGAAAAATTATTTAAAAATTACTGCAACTATGAAAATATTTTTGACATTTCATTAATTGAAGACTTAACCACTATGATTTGGGTAACATAAAATCTAAAGCCTTCTGCTCATCCTCACTGACAAAATTCACATTTAAGAACAGAGAAAAACAGTTGATATCAACACATATTTAAGTTCCATCATAACTAGTAGTCTATGACTAAAAGAAATACAACATTAAACAAACTTACAACTTCATCACGTCCATATCTCTTCTCTTGCTTGGAGAAGACATTTTGATTGTTCCGAGATGTGGAAGAATCCCAAACTGTCAAGTAGTAAGTTTTGTTAAAGCACATTGTATAAGGCTGGTGATTAATAATCGAGAGAAAAAAACAAACTTATGTAGTCTCGAAGGTTAAGATAATAAGAAATAACAATTTACAAAACTAAATAGCCAAGAAATCAGAAACATTGACATACTTAATCCTAGGATCAAGGCACAAAATGTCTGCATAGACCAAACAAAAAAATAAGAGTAACAAAAGTAAGACAATAGTGATAATGTGGTAATTCAGATGTTCCCAATGGTCATCACTTATATTATGCAAGGTGTACATTGATCACTTTAATAGTTGATCTTGTAGATCTAGGCGTAAACAGAATTAAGATATCCAACTGTATTGTGCAGAGGGAACAAAATCTTTGGTTAAAATGTGCATTGCTCCAAACCTAAATGAGTGTCCATTTCCCAAATAAAAAAATATCTGAAAATGAGTGTGCATTTTTAAAAAGTTACTAAAATCATCTTTAACATACTTCATATTATAAGGTAATATTAAGAGGACTATCTATATTTTCACTAAAATTGCTTAAAAGTCAAAATATTCAAAATGTCAATCAAAGAAAAAAATGAACCTTGTAACAAAATCAAGCACTATACATTTTCTATCGGTAACTGTTGGTCAAATATGTTTACATGACAGTTACGTGAAAGCAAACATTGGCTCTAGATAAATTATTATACTTGACACAGATTGATCCTCACTTACCTGACTGGTATAAATGATAATATAGATATCGTAAAGAAGTACAAATTAGCAACCCGCCTGAACTGTCAATGTAAGCAAAAAGATCTGTCAAAAAACAAATGTGATTCTGAATTTGTGGAAATTACCTCACAATTTGTGAATGATAATATAAATATGGTAAGGAACTACAAATTACCTTACAATTTGTTGAAAACTTCTTTATAGACCACATTAGTCGTCGTATCGTGTGTTTGACCATCCTTTTCAGAAATCAAAACTTTGAGCCCATCTTGCTAGTAACTCTGGAGATTGCCACATACAATTGAACATGGTTGAATACATGCATAGGAAGGTAGAATCCAACGTGCGAAAGCGACTGCCCTGGCTTTTATTTATGGTCATAGCAAAGTAGACGACTAATGGGAACTGCCTACGTTGGAACTTGACATGGAATTTTGTCAAATCTGATGGGCCCATAATCATTCTAGGCACAAACACCTTCATGCCAACATTCTTTCCAGAAAGAATTCCTGCTTCAACCACATGTTTTCCTATATTTGTGACGATCATTCTCGTTCCATTGCATAGCTCTGATGCTTGATCGATGTTCCTGAGTAGCATGACCACACATCCAACCTTCAAACGAATATTATGGTTCGGCAATCCTTAGCATTTAATCGTATTAAGAAACTCAACAGAAAATATATCCTCGTGGCCAGCAATATCTCCTCTTCCTTGCTGATGCTATCTGAACTCATGTACTCCACCTCTTCTCCGGGCAATAATGACATCACATAATCATTGATACTATATGATATTTCATTGGTTGGTTCCAAAACAACTCTATTATGAAAGAATCCATCAAAAAACATGTTCTGTAATATGTTAGGATACGTATATTCAACGATAGTTACAATATGATCAATTGCATATCTTATCAGAATGTCATATGGTAGCTTAGTATCAACTTCTCCATCATTTTCTCCACTGACATCCACATCTCCGACCCGTAATATCCATTCAGCAAAATCCCTGGTCTCAAAAGCATTAGAAGAAGATGAACCAACCTGCATATAGACAATGATTGATATAAAATATTGAGAGTTTAATATCAGATGAGTTTACCTGCAATCTCATGTTTTTTGTCAATTTAAGAACCTCACATGAATATCAAAGTTTAGATGAACTAATGGTAGCATGCACAATATCATGTCAGCTTCCTTTCGGAACAACCAATAATATTTGCCTGGAATCTCCTCCAAACACAACAACTAATCCACCATAGGGCTTATCAGAGCTTCGACCTTCAGACGTATGCATAATGTCCCTCAAGCTCCTGTTAAGAGCCTCGAAGCAGTACTTGTGGGTCATTGGAGTCTCATACCAAATAATTTGTTTTCTTTAGCACACACTTCAGAACCCAGTTTGATCTTGCTGCAAGTTGATCTTTCATCGACCTGGATGGGTATACCGAATTTGGAGTGAGCAGTTCTTCCCCTCATAAGAAGAAGCAATACCGCTAGAAGCCACATGAAGAACTATATTCCTCCTACTTCGTAAGGCCGAGGACAATGTCTTCCATATGAAAGTCTTTCCCGTACCTCCATACCCATACAGAAAGAACACTCCACCATTATCACTATCATCTACAGTCATAATCTTATCATAAACCATCTTTTGTTCTTCGGTAAAACATGTATATAGTCTATAGTGCTGAGCCTTCATCTCATCTACGTCGTAAGATATTTCATCTAATATTAGCATATTCTCCGCATCACATATGACAGAAGTGTTAGGTTTAGGCATATCTTTAAAATTCTGGAGACTGCTGCAATTTGTTGCCAATAACTTATCAATTTCAGTCAATGCAAAATTTTTTAACTTGCTCGTCAGTGAGTGTTAGACATGTATAGAAGAAATTGATTCACATTAAGAAGAAAATACTCAAAAAATGATTAATAAAATTATTAAAAAATAGTATATGCAATGTGACACGTTAAATAAATTTTATGATATTTCATAAAAAAATAAATATAACATATTAAAACATTTACCAGGATTGTTAAAATTCTTCGATGCTTGTAGATGATATCATCTGACAGAAGTTGCCAAGTTTTATTCCAAACGTCTTGTGGCCTCGACATACTATTAGATAGTAGTAGCATCGCGAATAGTCTTCTTAAATAATCCGGAGATTCCCATTCATTTGCTTCTTTGATTCCATCAACATATTCTTTGTCATCATCTAACAATCCTAGAGCATAACATGCTGCTTTGTAATCATCGTACATAGTGCCATTTACAGTTTTCAAATCATTATGGCATGTAGCCCCAGCAATATGATTCAACATTATCCTCACATAGTAGATATCGCCTGAATTCATGGGGACATGGTAAATTCGTTCTATTGTTGTGCCTTTCTTTCTAGAATGTCATTCTCGCTTTGACTTAGCCCAAACAAAATGCTGCGAAAATTATAATTTATTTTTTATTTTTTCTATTTTTCCAGTAAATATTTTAAATGTAATCTTTCATTTATGGACAAGTTATTTTTTAAAAAATAATTTGGTTTGAGTACTAAGATTCATCAAAGTTTGCCCCATCCTCTCATCCCCTCTTTCTCTCACCCTACTAGCAACCCATTTCAACTACCGACCCCTAACCATTCTACAATTCGACGAAGCTTATCAATAATTTCTTGTCACATTTCTCATATCCACTCCCCTTTATCGATCTCATTCTCGATTCCAAATTAATAGAAATCTCAGTTTATACTTCAATCCGATCTCCTTTCATCATTTCGCAACCACCAACACTCTTTCGGATTCCTCTCATGCTCCCTTAATTTAGTGCCATCTTCATTTCCATATAACGCCTCCTACACCGTCATTAAAGCTAAAATTGAATCGAAAGCTTCTCAATTTCAGGTATCTCTTGCACTCTTCTGGGATTTTTTGGGTATACTCCTATTAGGGTTTTATAGAGTTATATATTTGTACACAACTGTAGCAAGAAAATTCAAAAGCTTTTTTCAATTCAAATTTTTTTAAATATGAACTCCATTAAAATTATTTTAATTAATTGCAAAGTCACATCCATTATGTCCATGTAATCACAATTGATGTCACAACTGTGCTATACTCATAAAGAAATTAGTGGATTAACTTAAACAAAACATTAAACATGTATATATGTGAAACTAATAAAGTTCACATTTTTTTCCAGAATAATCAGAAATAAAAAAATACCAAATAAAATTTTGGTCAACCATCCCCCTCAATCTATCCACAATAATGTCAACCGGGTAAAAAATAGCAAATATTGTTAGGAGTATTAAACCAATACATCCTTCTCAATTGAAAAAATAGAATTAAATGTTCGAAATAAAATGATAATCTCTTCTTCTTTCTTGCCTACTTATCTAATTTCCTGCTTGAAATTGAAATTCGAAATCAGAATATTCAAATTTGGGATTGAAATCCGAAATCAGAATATTCAAACTTGAGAGTGAAATCCGGCTGAAATTCAAGCTGTATAAATAATTAAGAAGAACGAATGAGAAACCGCCACGTGGAATTCCACTCCATAAAGCCACATGATGACAGGGTGTGTGCATTGCATTTTCTTATGCTTTAATATATAATATAGACTACGCATTTTTTGTTCCCTACAATTTAGGACTGGATTATATGCTGGAAGTAATTTTCATATTACTTTACTGGGATTATTTCTCAAGATTCAAAATCGATATTGTGTTTTATTTGTTAAACATTTTTATATTAACATCTTATTTATTTATATCATTATAATATTGTACTGCATTTTAATGAAACTTAAGAATGTGACCTAATAAAAATAATTAATTAAAAAATAGACTACTCTATTGAGAGACTTGAGCAAAATATATGTTACATGCGACTTGTCAATGTTTAAAAACAATTATATTTTACTTGTCAGTATATTGCTAGTAACATAATCATATTTTCCTATAATTTTTTCAAATATTAGAAATGCAATATTTAATTTGAGAAGGTTTAAAAATGAAAACCTGATACTCCCTCGGTCCAAATGGGAATGTCAAAAATAAAATATTTAATTCGCTCTTTCAAGAGAAAACTTGAATTTTTTTTGTTCTTCAATAGTAGAACTAAGCTTTTAGCATGCCTCAAGCAATTAAACCATCTAATACGTAAATCACAGCCTCATTTCTCGATAGTTCAGCAAAGTGAAGGCTATTCCAATGAGGTATATAAATTAAGTTTATAAGCTTAGAAAATGACTAACCCTTGACAGATGGTGTAAGGTTTTATTTCGGAGTTGCAAGGCCAAAATACTGTAAAATAAAATCAAGGAGTTAGTAAATGGATCAAAGATCAGGGGATATTGATAACAGTGACTTATATGATGCTCCGTCCCAAAATAAATGCCCAAATTTTGTTTAAATTTATTCTTATCAATCAAAAAGCGAATTTTAACAAAATTTAGATATTAATTTTGGAATAAAGAGATTAATATATACTTAATTTTGAACTTTCTATAACAGTGTGAGATATAAAACGGAACGGAGAGAGTAATACATTTGAACTGTCAATTGCAATGTGACATATGAAATAGAACAAATAATAAATTTGAACTTTATATTGATGAGCAATGAAACAATGTAAGAGCTCCTTAATTGAAAGACATTGTATCCAGGATATCAAGCAAACCAATATAATTTGATCTAGCTATTGTGACCTGTTAATTTATATTTTGGTGAATATGTACTTGTTTGACAATCAAACAAAATTCTTATTACCACACTATCCTTCTAAAAATAATCATTTAGAAAATTAATTTGATAAAGAAAATAATTAATATGATCATTGACCAGAAAATATTTAATACGACTGAACAGACTAAAAGTATCGAGCTGGGCCCATCGAGTAAAGCCCGATCTTCAACCTATTATTGCCACCACGTTCTCAAAGGCCCAAATTATTACTAGGCCCAAGGCCCATCAACATGATCAGTCGACCTAAGCTCATTGTCCGACCTGCGAGGTCCCGACCTAGCTAGGTCCGACTCTACGATCCATATGCCATTCGGGTACAGTCCAACCCTACCCATCAGTCAAGTCGACCTAGACCCAACACGTGATCTCGACCTACATAATTATGTAGACCTACAGAGTCCTGGCGTTCCTACAATTTTTTGCGTAACAAGACTCCCTACAAATCAGGAGTTATTTATGGATAAGATCTCTATCATGAATCTGTTCCACAAAGTAAGGAATTTCATACAATTCTACCACAAATAAAACTCTCATCAACAACTATAAATACAAGGCAAACATCAACCGTTCCAAGGTAACTACAATTTTGTTATTTGAGAATACATTGTTCTTTATAACGTTATTTGCTCTCATACACCATACTTACTCTCACTACCCGACAAGAGCTGTTCGAGAAGGCCTACAATGTAGCACTGGCTGAAGAGAGAAAAGAAAAAAAAAAAGTGGTAAGGGCCCCAAGGCTGAGGTCGCTGATAATGATGAGAAGGACACGGCCAAGAATGGGGGGAATAACAAAAATGGCAAAAACAGAACTAGGGCGACTGAGAAAGTGCCCGAATCTTTCACTCCTTTGACAGTGAGTTGAACAGAGATAATGAATACAGTAGAGCTAGGCCCACCTGCCCCTATGAACCCAGGAAATAAGTTCAGAAGGGATAACAACAAGTACTGCGATTATCATAAAGATACGGGCCACACGACAGAAGATTGTATGAGCTTGAAATGCATCATTCAAAGGTGGGTCGATCAGGGAAGGCTCGATATGTATGTGAAGAGACCTCAGCCAGGCGGTGGTGGCGAGCGAGTCAGCTGTGGACGAAGAGCCGGCGGCCCTAGATTGAATTTGGGCGTTATTACTGAGCAAGCTAGCAACACTGCCCTAAAACACAAGATATTCCAGCTCAATAAGGCTCCTCATGTACCCCCTAGAAGCTACATTCGGAATGAGATGATCAGCTTCTATCCAGACGAGCTAGCAACTAATGTGGCAGCTAGAGAGCAAGTTCTCGTTATCCCAGGATTAATTGATGGGTGTACGATGAGCAGACTCTTAATAGACACGGGGGCCTGCAAGGATATCATGTTTTACAAGACGTTCAAGGAGATGGGACTCTCAAAGGAGCAGCTCGAGCGTTATGATGGTAGATTGGAGGGCTTCACCAACCACAGGGTCGATGCCAAGGGACAGATCGAGTTGGACGTCGACATAGGCCAACATCCTTACAGGGTCGTCTCCAAGGTAAAATTTATTGTCATTGATGTGAATAGTGATTATGCTGCTATTTTGGGTATACCTGGCCAGGTCGCACTTGGAATGGTGGCCTCAATCCCCCATCAACGAGTTAAGTTCCCCACGCTAGCTGGAGTCGACTGTGTACGAAGTACAGCTCGAGAATATCTAGATCATGTCCTTCGAACGAGGAAGAAGAGGGAACTGGAAATTGAAACTGCTGAGGGGTATTTGAAGATGTCAAAATCAGTCACCACAACTTCTCGACTATCTACGATCACCTGCGTGGAAGAGTCGACCTATCGCTCACGTGACGAGGTCATGACTGAGTCGACACGTCACTCTGAAATCACCATGGTCGATTCAGATGCAGTTATGGTCAACCAAGTCTTCATAGGCGACCTATGCCTCCAGATCGATAATAACTCGGGGGCCACCACCAGTGAGATCGCAGCTGAGCTAGATGACATGATCGTTGAGGAAGCTCCACACTTGGGGGCCGAGGAAAGACAGAGGGTCCGAGAGATCATTATAGAGACTCTGCAGTTTAGAGATGGTTCGGAGCTGGAAGTCGTGGACAGCTGGAAGCAGTAATCACAAATCCTTCTTATCCCGAGCAAAAAATTCAGATTGGGAAGCAGTTGTCAGCTGAGGAAAGAATAGAGATAGTCGAGCTACTAAAGGAGAGGAGAGAAATGATGTCTTTGCTTGGCGAGTAGAGGATATGAAGGTTATAAAGGAAGAGGTCGATGTCCACAGGTTGGAGGTTAACCCAACCATGAAGTACAAAGCACAGAAACTGAGAAGCTTCGCTCGTGACAAAGAGGAGGCAATAAAACTTGAGGTACAAAAGCTTTTGAGTGCAGGTATCATCAAGGAAGCTACACATACCACCTGGCTAGCTAATGTGGTTATGGTGAAGAAATCTAATGGCAAGTGGAGAATGTGTGTCGACTTCACCAACTTAAACTTGGCTTGCCCCAAAGATAGCTACCCCTTACCTCGGATAGACAAGCTTGTTGACTCTATAGCTGGGCACACCACTCTGAGTTTCCTCGATGCCTATTCAGGTTATCATCAGATCAAAATGCATGAGGATGATGTTGTGAAGATGGCCTTTCAAGCTGCTGGGGGGATTTACTGCTACAACATGAATCCATTCGGGTTGAAGAATGCAGGAGCGGCCTACCAGAGGATGGTGAACAAAGTCTTTGCCTCACAAATTGTCCAAAACATGGAGGCCTACATCAATGATACGGTCATCAAAACAAAGGCTGGACGTCACGTGGTCGACCTAAAGGAAATGTTCGCCAATTTACGAGCAAACGACATGAAGCTCAACCCGAGCAAGTGTGTATTTGGAGTAGCAGCTGGTAAATTTCTTGGTTTCATGGTGTCATGGCGAGGTACTGAGGCAAATCCGGAAAAGATCAAGGCTCTGGTCGACATGTATGAGCCCACGAATATAAAGGAAATGCAGCGACTTAATGGAAGGGTGGCAGCCCTAGGTCGCTTTATAGCTAAATCGGCGGAAAGATCTCTCCCCTTCTTCAAATCATTGAGGGGGACGAAAAATTTTGAGTGGACGGCCGAATGTCATTCCTCGTTCCAACAGCTGAAGGAGTACCTCGCCACTCCACCTTTATTGAGCAGCCCGACTATTGGGGAAACTTTGTTCGTGTATCTGTCCATGGGTGACCAATCAGTTGCAGCTGTTCTGGTTCGAGAAGAAGAGGGGCTTCAGAAGCCCGTGTATTATGTTAGCAAGGCTCTATCAGACGTCGAAGGCAGATATTACAATGCAGAGAAGGTTGCATATGCCTTGGTTGTGGCCTCAAGGAATCTACGAGCTTATTTTCTAGCTCACCCTATTGTTGTGCTCACAAATGCACCCCTGAGAAAGATTTTACATAAGCCGAAAAGTTCAAGTCGCTTACTCAACTGGTCAATTGCTCTCACAGAATTTGACATCGAGTATCGACCTCGAAAAGCATTAAAGGCTCAAGCCTTGGCAGACTTCTTGGTCGAGCTGACGTTCACCAAGGAAGATAGCGAGGTACGAGCCGAAAAGAAAAAGCTAAAGGGAAAGAGCCAGAGGCCCAGCCCGTTGCTAGTCTACCCGAAGACTGCTGGAAAGTTTACTCCGACGGGTCAACAACAAAGAATGTCAGTGGAGCTGGGATAGTATTGATCGAGCCAGAATTAGGGACGATCTATGAGGAAGCATTGAGGTTCAAGTTTGAGGCCTCCAATAATTAGGCAGAGTACAAAGCTTTGGTCGCAGCCATCGAGTACGCCAAATGTTTTGGGGCAACCAAGATTATGGCATATTGTGATTCCCAGCTGATAGTCAATTAGGTCAGAGAAGAGTACGAGGTGCTGAACTCTATTTTAATCAAATACTGCGACCTGGTAAAGGAGCTAATAAAGGACTTGGAGTTCTGGGAAATTCAGAGGATTGGTCGAGAGGACAACGAATTGGCCGACCTACTCTCGAAACTCGCTACTTCAGATGAACCACATGAAGAACCCATCTCATGCCTTGAGCATCCAGCATATGAAAGGGTTCAAATTCAATGTGTGGAAGATACGTTGAGAAACTGGGTACGAGCAAAACTATTGACGAGATAAAAGTTACACATACAATTCAAACAGGTTCTAGGTACGAGCTAAAAGTTCTACATATGAGCAATCAACAGACGAATTAAGAAATAAAGACGAATACAAACTTACCACCAAAATGGTCCACTTTGAACCTACAATGATCTGGCTCTCTCTTGCAGAAGTGACATTCTTTTTCAAACCTAAATCGGTTCCCCTCATGGGTGACCCAATCAGGGTACCTTGTGCATCTGAAAATGGGGACAAGAGGCACCACCTTTCCATCACCAATCATCATGCCAGCCTGAATGTAATTGTTCTTGGTGGTTCCTAAAACCTCCCAACTAATGGGTCCCCGGTTCGACAGCTCGACCAACTTCTTATACAACTCTGTGCTCCAGTAGGGTTCCCAATAATCTTCTTCATTTACTACTGTGGTCTCATTGTTGGGCAAAGGGAACTCCCATCCTCTCCTACTCTCCACTACCACCACATGAGAGTTCCAACCACTCACCTTGCTGGGAAGGTTGATAAACAGTTTGGGGGAATTTGGCTTGGAGGGGGTGCTAATCCCTGAGTTGACCTTATCAGTCTTGACACTAAAGAATTCTCTAAACACTCTCATACAAGGTTCATACCCTAAGAACCTGCAGACCATATTAAAGCATACCAGGACTCTACAAGTATTGGCTCCCAGTTGGAGGGGTAGGGCATCCATACACTCCAAAAACTCATTTATAAATGGATCCAATGTCAACCTCAGGCCAGCCTCAAATTGGCCATAGAAGAAGGCCACCCTAGTAGGATCTTCCTTGTAAGTATCACCGAACTGAGATATGAAGTCTTTCTTGCTATAAAGGGTGATGTCAAACTCCTTGTTATCCACCTCACAGAATTTGTACACCATGTCTACCCGAGATGGAAAGTTCTTCTTCCATCGAAGTGGCCTAGGAGGCATGTAGCCCCTTTCATTCCTCCCAGACACAACGGAGGACTCGAAAGCATCTACTATTCGAGGGCTGGACGAAGTCGAAGCTGTAGTTCCTCCTTGAGTCGCCATATCTGTACAAGAAGAAGAGGAAATAGGGGAATCAGTCATATATACAGCTTCAAGGGACCTAACAAACGTACTAAGGGGAGACCTAGATTCCCCTGGAAATCCTTTTCTATTCCTAAGGAAGGAAGGTTTGTTGGGACCCCGAACGTAGAACAGAGCAATGTGATCAAGAAGTTCATGGAAAAGGTTGAAGGAGACAACTCTTGGGTCGTTCGTTTCTAAAGCACCTATGGTTTCTCCTACCGGCAAACCTAACTCGTTAAAACGTAAACCCCACCGGGTCAAAATCGAAGAACACTCCTCAACATTCATCTCTCTCCATATTCCGTTCAAGTGCTTATATACTCTACGATTGACATTGCAATAGCCATACCAAGCTCCTGGCTCGCTACTAAAGGTCCTAACCATGGCGAAATCAAGTAAAAAAAGAAGAAATTAAACCCTAGTGCAAAAGGGCGAGAAGAATACCTTAATCAGTTGAACGAGAAGGGGTTATTGCAGAAGAAGAAAGCTCGAATGATGTTTCGTTGCTGTCGCCGGAGATATACGAAAGCTTGAAGAATGTAAAAATTCGAAAAGGAGAAGGATTTGGGTATTTGTATTTTCTGTAATTGAAAAGGAAAAAGGAAAATTCAAACGTTTAATTCCCTAATTAAATGTATCATAGCAGTTTTCGAGGCGGTTTCCAAACATCAAAACAGTAATGATTGCAAAAATACGGCGCTTCCAACGATCCTACCGTTCCACAGTCAACGCCCAGGATTGAGCCACGTCACTATTAGTCGAGTAAACATCAACTCAAGCGTCGACTTGCGGGTCAGTTCAAGCTTCATCTAAATTTCCTTTAACTTCCTGGTTGACAAAGTCAACTCATAAAGTTGGGGGCCACTGAACAGACTAAAAGTGTCGAGCTGGGCCCATCGAGTAAAGCCCAATCTTCAACCTATTATTGCCACCACGTTCTCAAGGGGCTAGGCCCAAATTATTACTAGGCCCAAGGCCCATCAACATGATCAGTCGACCTAAGCTCATTGTCCGACCTGCGAGGTCCCGACCTAGCTAGGTCCGACTCTACGATCCATATGCCATTCGGGTACGGTCCAGCCCTACCCATCAGTCAGGTCGACCTAGACCCAACAGGTGACCTCGACCTACATAATTACGTCGACCTACAGAGTCCTGGCGTACCTACAATTCTTTGCATAACAAGACTCCCTACAAATCAGGAGTTATTTATGGATAAGATCTCTATCATGATTCTGTTCCACAAATTAAGGGATTTCATACAATCCTACCACAAATACAACTCTCATCAACAACTATAAATATAAGGCAAACATCAACCGTTCCAAGGTAACTGCAATTTTGTTATTTGAGAATACATTGTTCTTTATAACGTTTTTTGCTCTCATACGCCATACTTACACTCACACCCGAGGGTCTTCGCCGGAGACCATTCCGGCTAGTCATGGGTTCTGTGTTTCAGGTCAAGGAGCCAAGTGATTAGTCTTGCCACGTGGACGGAGATTGATAAGCACGATTCTTGCAGCATCAACGGCACTACAAGAAAATCATGTTTTAGCGACGGAAAAATCCGTCGCTAAAGAGGAAAAATCCACCGCTAAAGGCATTTACCGACGGATTAGCAACGGAAATTTTCCGTCATTAAAACCCTTGTCACTAAATGACAGCGACAGATTTTTGAGCCTTCGTTAAATTAACGACGGATTATTCCGTTGTTAAACTCAAAAAATCCGTCGCTAATGTTGAGAAAGGGACGACCGATTTTGATTGTATTAGCAACAGATGTAACGACGAAAATTTTCGTCGCTAAAATTTATTACATATTTTCACAATTTTATTAATTTTTTTAAATTTTCTTTTTTTATATATACCAAACTATCGAGGGATTTACCGACAAATATATTCGTCGCTAAATTGACATTCTATAATAAAATATATATATATATATATATATTTTAAAATACATTAATATATATTTTTAAATATATATATATATCCTAAATATTTTAATTAAAAATCAGTCCCTTAACCTTTTTTTTTCCAAACCATTCCCTTAGCATTTTTTATTCTCGAATCAGTCCCTTAACTTTTTAATTCTCAAATCAGTCCCTTAACTTTTTAATTCTCAAATCAATTACTTAACTTTTCTTATATTCAAATCAATCCTTACATTTTTCAAAAGTTACACTTTGCTCCACCACCATCCACCACCATCCACAACCATCCACAACCAACACAAATCAAACAAAAGTTTGTACAAATCAAAATAAAACACAAAATACAGGAACAAATCGAAATGAAACCCAAGTAATAAATCCAGATCAAGTCACAATGTAGATCTAGATGGTTGAGCCTCGTCGAAATCTATGGAATATGTTTGGGCTCTGAGATTGAGACTCGCCGGAGCGAGGTATATGCTTAAGTTCGTCTAGAGGTAGAGGTGAGATGGCGTCTCCCTCTTCTACCGTTGTCGTCGCCGTCGCCGGAGACGATGACGAAGATACGGAGTGTGCGAAGAGAGAAGTTCTAGATCATAAAAATGGAGAAGAAGAAAGGGGAGAGAGAGAGACGCAGAGGGGAAAGAGGGTGGGGTGCCATAGGAGTGAGCGATAGAGATGGAGCGATGGTAGAGCAGCGGTAGAGCGACGGTAGTGTAAGTGCTCCAATTTGAGCTTGTTAGTATTTTCGTTAGAAAATTAACGAAAGTTATAACATTTCTAACATTTCCTAACAATCCTAACTTTTCTAACAAAGTGAGGGCAAAATGGGCATTGCTATTTAAAGATAAACCTTCAAAGGAATCTTAAAAAAGCAAAAGAAATGAAAAAACCCGAAACAAGAAGTTGAAAAACATTTTCATTGGGTATTTTTGAATTTTATTCCTTATGTCCAAAGCCCGGAGCAAAGATTTAATGAACAAAGGCACGCCACCGATCCTATCCGCGCGGATGACTTTGTATTTTTCAGAGGGCTATAAATTGAGCCCTCCAAATACAAAAATAAGGAGAGACAAGAACACAACTCACAAAGATTTGGCGAAAATACTTGAGAAAACAGTGAGAATTCTCTAGAATTGTCACCTTTTTCTCTTGAATCTTCCCAACTTTCACTCACTCAAATCAAACCCAAACACTCTTGCATTCAAGCCTTCAAACACAAAGCACAAAGAAGATAGGTATAACCTCCCTCTTCTTACCCTAAATCTCTCATCCATGCATGCATTTTCAAACTACAAAATGTAGTTCATTCATCTTCTTGTCTTAAGATCCAAGAAGATCACCATGGAAGTTCATCTCCATGGATGATCTTCTACAAGGATCTACATTATTTTCAAAGTGTTCTTACTTTCTTGCAAAGAAAACACATTTTCAAAACCCTAAAAACCATTTTCAAGCACCAAATCTTGATTTCAAAGGATAAAATTCCCCTTCCCAAGCAAATGAAATGTTTAGTCCTAATGTACCCCAAGGATGGTTTGGTATATTTGATTCACCACTAAAATGTCAAGTGATCACTAACCAAAACCTAGGTAAATGGGGACAATCATGGATGCAAAACCTCCCTTAAAATCATATTTTCTTTCTTGAGAAGTTGCTGTCCAGTAGCAATTTTCCAAGACCCCAGTCCATTGTCTTAATTTTTGGACACAGATAAACTTGTAATTTGGTGTTGACTACAAAACACTTTTTGTATACAACATCCAGAGCTTTCGAGACATATTTTTACTTTATTTTTTGGGTGAGTAAAACTCATCTTTTCAAATTTTCTTTTAGAGGCCAGTTCATCAGCTTCTGGGAATCCAGATCTCATATCTGAGATTTCCAGAAGGTTTTGACCCCTCAAATCTTCTCCAAAATGGAAAATTCCTTCGCACAAATCTTATATAAGGTGTCTGGAACAACTTTTATTCTCTGAGTTTATCCAGATTATGAAGTTTTAAGGCCCTTGAATCCATTTCAAAATCAAATGTCCACTGCCTTTTTCATTCTGGCAGAAGTGACTCTCAACTTCAAAAGGTCTTTTGAGTACCAAATCTCAATCCAAAAATCTTTCAAAAAATCATGGGATCAGTTTAAAGTCTTAAAAAGACATCCCAATTTTTACTTTTCTGAGTTTCAAATTATTTTGGCCAAAACACAAACACACACACACACAAATGATTTTCAGCTTGGAAGACTCGTTTTACGAGGCATTCCGGGTGCACACTAACGTCCTTCCCGGCGTGTAACATGACCTCCGAACCCAAATCTTTAATCTCGGGCATTTTTCAAAGTTTTGGCCCTTAAAACAAAAATGGCGTGGCGACTCCGTTCTTTTTCCGGGTTTTATTTGGTTTTTTCAAAGAAACGCAAAAATCGAATTTTTCCCCGCGAGAAATTTTAGGTGGGCACATCATCACAGTGGCGACTCCGCTGGGGATAAATAAGCTTTTTTCTAAAAAAAAAAAATGATATTTGGTATATTGGTGGAAACCATTAAACTTCCCGTTATCGCCTCCTAACACGAGTCGGGGATAAATTGTGGTTTAACAATCCCACGTACCGGTATCACCGTTTTCAAAAAAAAAAGAAAAAAAGCTTTTGAGGGTCAAGCTTCCGTCCCGGCTTTAAAAATTATTTGTTGTGTGTGTTGATTTTTGCACATTTTCGTGTTATTTTGGCCGCCTCAGAAAAAGTCAAAATTTTGACTGTCGGAATCATGTCCCTAACTGTCGGAATTTTTGTGCTTATGTGCTTATGTGCTCATTTCAAAAAAAAAAAATTCAAAAAAAAAATTTCAAAAAAAAAAAAAGAAAATTTTCAAAAAAAAATCATGCATCATATTTTTAAGACACATAAAAAATTTCTATTTTACTCAGAAAAAGAAAAATAGACTGCTTGCACACTACGCGCACGTGACCATACACTGCACACTACGTCCCCTAACCCGGGAAATCCTTGTCGCGGCCCGTTTGGTCTTATTACGCCTCTCGGTGCAAGCACAGGACTACCCAAACATCCCATGGAGCCTCGTGGTCGACCATGCACTTGTCCGTGACACACTTTGTCCGAGACCCGCTGGTTTTTAGTTTGGTCTCGTGTCATGCCCCGTCTCGTGTATAGACCTTTCCTTTCAAGCCTTTGTCGGCATACCGACTCAATATCTTTCGGGGACCCTAATCGCCGAAGCTCGCCGGTTTTTCGCCGCAGACTTTGACCAAGATATTGACCGGCGCCTTGACTTCGGCCCGATCGGCACAAATTATACACTCGACTCCCAAAGATTGACACCGAGTCATCAAGGATTAATGATTATTCCATGCCTAATTACGGCCTAACCGACGACAAGTCAAGATCAATCGTGGACATTCATCGCCCAAATCATGCCGACTTTTCGTCGAGCCCTGACATGATTTTGACTTTGACGTCGCCTTGTCCGTAATTTGCATCGAATGCTCATTAAGACTCGATTACCCGCCGACTTTTAGGATCGTTTTCTTTCGGCGGTGGGACCCGCTTGCCCTATAGGACCCTCGCCCGGGCCGTCCACCCCGGGAGGTCGAAATACGTGGAATACGAGGGGCTTATAGACGTAGTGACGGGGCCCACCGATCCAGATCCAGTAGTTTGCGAAAAGAAGAGCAATCTTTTCCAACCGATTAGGTTAATAAAACATGTTTTAAGTAAACGTGAACAAATAATCGCATGTTGCATGAGCCCAAAGCCCAAACACCTACCCTCCTTCAATTCCTGCACATCCGAACCTTCGTGCCTTTTCCCCCGCAGCCTCCTCACAAAGGTTGGTTCCGGACACCGGGTCACCGTTTGATTAGTTGGGAAGAGTCAAGCGCGTCATCGCCTTCACCATTTGTTCCGACTCCGGTTTCGTAATGTCTCGCGCACCCGGTAATGATGGGGATAACGTCACTCCGCCTCCCGGACCCTCGCATGCAACAACAAAGGGAATCGCTAGCGTAACGTATGAGGTTACGACAGAAGCACAAACAAATAGCCTTATGGAGGCTATTAAGAGCCACGGTCCGGCCGCGCCTCAATCCCGATGGCACCTTCACCGTGGAAGAAGACGAGGATGCCAACCCCACTCGCCGCCCGACTACACCAGGATGCCACCACCTACCTCCTATGGTGCCACTACAGAACCCATGCTCCTCGATCTTCGGGTCACCAGCCTCCCAACCACATCATCGGATCCATGCACCCGACGGCACAAACCGCTCACCATCCCTCAGCTGGGACAAAGTCAATACGGAATGTCTTCTCATGGTTGGGGTTATCTCGAATGCCCCAACAAATTGGAGTGCCACCTCGCCGGAACCGATCAATCCGGACCTTCACAAAGAATGTACTACAGCCGAATGCCGCCACAACTTGGTTCCGGGGCCACGCCAGGAGCCCTCCTCGTAATAGTACTAGTTCACCGCTCCTCACACAAATCCGTTCCTCACTCGAGACTTCTATGGGTTACCAAGCCTCCATCCCGGTGTCATCCGAATCACCAGGACCGCAGCACTTCGTGTTATACACCTCGCCTCGGTCGGCCATGCAATTCAACAGTGGACAAAGCACTCGCACCCAAGCCTACTTACGGGCCCCACTCCGGAAATCCAAGTTATCCGGCTACATCGGGGCTGCCTCCACCTACTTTGCCGCTGAAAATCAACAGCAGCCGCAAGGTTCTATCCCTTCGCCTGTGCTCCTACTCATGCTCCCTGAGTAACTTGGGGCCAAGGACAGTCTTCACCTACATCCCCGGACGGCCGTTCCCCTCCACCCGCCGCCAGCTGGTAGCTCCTCTCTCTAGCTCACCCACTAGCTTGAATGCCCCGGTTCCGCCACAAGACCCTCATCCGGCCCGGTTCATGGAACAACACAAGGAGATGAAAGCGCAGATCGCCGAATTGACCGCTAAGAAATCTGCCTTTCGGCCTACGGACCCGGACTCCATTGTTCCTCTGCCCCACAAATTCGTGATGCCTAAATTGGACCTCTTTGATGGTACCGCATGCCCGAAAACCCATTTGGACACATATACCTTGGCAATGAAGGCCAAAGGGTGCACCAATCGCCAGCTAGCCGACTATTTCAGCCTATCTTTGAAGTCCAAAGGCCTTAAAGTGGTTCTTCCGTTTGAAACCCGGCTGTGGCTACATGGGACCAGATTACCAATGCCTTCACAGAGAAATATAAGGCCAACTTGGAATGGGAAACAAATAGGGTTGACCTACAAACAACAAAGGCAGTCATTCCCGACGAGAATGTTGGGGACTTCTACAAGCGTGGAATCTCGAAACTCGTGAAATGGCAATCCCTCCTTCCGAAGAGGAACAACCGGACATCTTCCAACTTCATGCTTGAAACCACATCTCGAGAGCCTCCTCGCTCACTTCCCATACTCGACTTACGGGCCACGGTTAACTCGCAGCCTAAGTTTGAAAAGGCCTACAATCAAGAACCGGCCGCCGCACTCCGCCTGCGTATATCGGGCTCCTCCCGCAAACACCGCCCTCGCTCCCGCCAAAGGCAAAGAAATGATTAACTATGCGGGACAGGAATGTAATAACACAACTCCTTTGCTCCCGTAAAACCAAATGAGCCTGCACCACGGGCCGCGAACCTCGAAAACTTTGGAATGCCTCCGAATGACATCTTTAGGGACCGGTGAAGGAAGGCTTGCCGCGGCCTTTGGAGAATTTCCAACCCAGAATCCGAATGCTCCCGTGGATACTACAAAGTATTGTGCTTTTCATCAAGCTCACGACATCCGATCGACAACCGCTTTACTCGAAAAAGGCAATCCAGGGGCTAATAGAGCAAGGAAAATTGGAAGGCCCCGAGGGACCTAATACGCTCAAAAATCCTTCCGCCAAGGAACCATAATCGTGTGAATATGATTGAATGCGGAGAATCTTCGCATGCCCAGTGAAGATGCCGATGAAAGTCCCCAAATACCCGTGGCCAACCTCGTCGAGGATCCCGACCCGGATTCCCCTCGCCCTTGAGGATATCGAACGAATCAACCCATCTTGGTCTCATGTCGAGACTCCTTGCAAAAATACGAGGCCCGCTATTTCTCGGATGAAGGGAAAGCCGATACCGGAGAACTGGGTCGTCTTGGCCAAAACATGAGAGAACCATTTACACAAGATGGTTGGAACAATCAAGAAAAATCGAACAAGAAAGCTTCGGACGGGCACCCGTACCGGGGCTTATCAAGAAAGAAGCCGAAGAGCATCTCGGAGCTAGTACACTTCGCAAGTTGGCTTGGGAGAGGCCGAATATGATCCCGAGAACAAAGAAAGAATCTAAGAGGAGGACTCCTTCTACATTCTACCCGGTGTCAAATACGTGCCACCCTCTCACTCTTCCCCACAGCTTCGGGAGGAGAAGCCGAATCGCAATTATCACTTCCGGAATGGGAGCATATGACAATTTCGCGGCCGCACGCACCCATATTCCCTAACGGGTTCGACGGCGTTCCTCTCCGCCGAAATCCCGGTAGTATGGGAAGATGATTCCGATGACAACGACGACGATGATGATGACGAGAGCGAAGAGTCAACCGAGGCCCCGCATCCGAAACAACTGAACAATCATGCCGAAATGAGCCCACGGGAGCCAGGCACAATGGTTTGGTCGCCAAAGAAGCGACGATGAAGGATCACCTGGAAAATGCAAGTCAAATGCCGAGGGGTGGACCCCCAAGAACCGCACCTCGTAAGATGCACATGCGGCCGTGTCCGGATACTTCGTAGGATGAGGGACAAAGAAAGCCCGCGCTCGATCCGTACATATTCCGAAATCCTAGAACGCAACGTTCCTTATAAGAACCCCGACTGTGAATGGAAAGGGTTTATTGAAGCACCGGGTCGAGAATGGAGGGTTTAGCCCACCAAGATGAAGAATTCGTAAACGTTATCGGATCTTTTCTTCCTTCCCGACAACGGATGGCATAACAACCGTAAGGGTCACAACCGGGCCGCTCGAGCGCAGCGAGTGCTCGCAATCACCGAAAAGGGTTATTGATTCGAACGTCTCCCCAGCTGGCCTTCATACCTATGAATCCACATGACGCCTTTCCTAATTTCTCCAAATTCGACAATGGACCCTGGTGTTCTCTTATTTGGACACGCATCTATCGAGCCGTGTTACATCAAACTCCGAGGGGAACGTTGCCTATCCTTCACTTGTAGGTCGCCTCTACTTGCAAGATTGAAAGAAAAAGGATATACGATGAAATGGAGGCCGATAGCCATAACTCGTGGGTCATCCCAGGGATGAAATCGAAAAGCCGCCGAGCCCCGACAATAGCGACTCTTGTTGCATGATAACTATGAGCAAGGCAGACTACATGGGAGCGAATCGGAGGACGCCCTAGCTCGTGGGGCCATCCAAGGGGCAACAACACAACCCTGCACTCAAAAGCCTCGCGACTTGGGAAAGCGCTTATAAGGGCCGCCCAGAAGGGGCCAAGCATGCCTCAAGCTTTCCCTCACTTCGCTAGGCTCCGTCGTAAACCAAAGGCCGATAGCCAAAAAGGCTCCCCATCGACCCTAGCAAAGACTCAAGAAATCCACCAAGAAGCAACCGATGAGGAAGTTAACCCGTTGACCCGATCCGGACAAATCTTCCAAGGGAATCCCAAGGCGTATAAGAAGGCCACTGCACCAAGCACCGAAAGAAGATCGCCGCCCCTATGCTAAGACAAACTGAAACTCCCGACCCCGAAAAGAGGATCCCGTGCTCACCTGGGCCAAGGCACGCAGTGCCAACATTTCCCTCTACGGTCTCTACTCACTTCGTCCTATCCCCATAAGTCGAAGCCGGAAGAAAGCCCGGCTCGCACTCTAGTGCCTATTGATGCTACTCCCGACGACGTGGTACATGCTTGATTGGAAACATCCACTACGGGAACATAATCACTTTCACGTATCTCGACCTCCCTCAATTTGGGGCCGATCATAACGAGCCTCTCTTCATCACACCCAATTGGATGAACGACGCCTTCCTCGGGTCCTGGTTGATAATGGGTCCGGAATGAACATTCTTCCCAAGCAAAGATCATGAGCCTCGCTTGATATCAAGACTACGCACTTGAAGCCTTCCTCCCTCACGCCAAAGCTTACGACTCAACATCTCGAGCGCCTTGAGTCGCTACCTTGGACCTCTCGGTTTGGCCGTAAATTGATACCTGTGGAATTCCGTGTCATTGACATCCCGATCACTTTCAATGCCTTATCGGGAAGACTTGGCCGCATCAGTCAAGGGGTCGCCTCAAGCCTCCACCAAAGGTGTGAAATTCGCCTCGAATGGGGACCTCGACGACCATCTATGGGGATTTAGTCACCTCGAGGGCACAGATACAGCGGAATACCTATTCGAAATCAAACATGACGAGGAAGGTCTCATGCTAACGGGCTTCACTTGGCCGAGCCTCCCAAGGCCCAAGTGTGCAACATAGATCTCGACAATCACCCGGATAAAATCCCTGCCTTGAAAATGATGAGAAAGATGAGCTATCTACCCGGCCTCTGGTCCTGGGAAGCACCAACAAGGAACTCACAAACTCATCGAGGTGAAAGGACGTAATACTCGCCACGGCCCGGGATATGAGGCCTCCTCAAATGACACCGCAAAAGGGAAAAGATTTGAAGCCGTCACAGAAGGGTCCCTTGGCCAACGACCCTAAATCTCTCCCTTTCACCCTAATTTGGCCGACTACTTCGTAAAGGGTCCCACACAACCGGTAACATCACGTAACCCACTCCTACGTAAGAATGGCTAAAGCTACTGTGATAGCCTCAACAAGTTCGTGGGAGCCAAAGCTAACCCGGCCCGCGTAACGTTCCCGGACCTACCCAAGATATCCGGGCTACCACTACCATGAGAAGTGAGTACACTTTCAAAGGCGTGCCAAGCCTAGTGGAACAGCCGAGAAGCTCACAACCACAATTCCTACGCCCAGAAGGTCCGAAACCCGAGTTTGAATTGACCGTGCCGAAAGCCAAAGCCACGTAAGTCTTTTCAGATGATTGGGATGGTCCAATCATGCAACAGCTTGTTCGGGAAGAGATCCAGGTGCCGACTCCGATTGATTTCACTACCAAAGAAATGGTAGCAATGATCGAGGGAGGAGAACAAACGAGACAAATTCCCCGAGTCATGAGGCCACCGACATCGAATGCCGTTAAAGAATCGGGAAACTCTCTCAGGCCCGTCCGCGACCAAAGAAGAAATGATCACCAAGCCTGGATTGGTCTCCCATCCCTTTATCTCAATCTAGGACAAGTCCTCCCAGTCTCTCATTGTTAAGGTCAAGTCTCTAGGGTCGTCCGATGGCCTTACGCCTGAAGACTACGAGTCTGTAGCAAGCGCTGTATTCCTTTTCGTTTTCAATGAAATGACGAACCTTTCGGAGTATCCCTTGATTGCCACTTTAACTAATGATGAATTAATTAATAAAAAATTTTAATAATAATTCATTAGATAAAGAAGCAGACACATTAAAAAAAAAAATAATAATCAAACAAAAAAATCTTTAAGCAAAGTTGTCCGGAAAGAGGAAAATCGAGCCCAAGCCGCCAAGAGATTTTGACGAGTGTGAACTGGGAACCGCTAAGAGCCTAAAGAGACGCAGATTGGCAATTTCTTCGAAGGAACTGAAAAGGATGCCTTACAAAATCCTACAAAATCCTCAACTCAAAGAAAAGTAGCCCTCTTCATCAAAGAGAACATCATATGCAGATACGGGTCACAAACAAATCATCTCGTATAATGGATCCCACTTCGAAGGGGAATGCGAAAGCCGCCGCGTAATTCCGAATAACCCGTCACAAGTCATCTCCCTACAGCCCCAAACCAACGGAGCCGTCGAGGCAAAGAAACAAGACTTTGGAAAACATCATCCGGAAAATGGCCAGTCCAAGGCGTAGATTGGCCCGAGAAGCTACACTCGGCACTCGGGGCTACGTAACATCGCCGAACGGCAACCGGGGAAACACCGTTTGCCCTCACATACGGAATGGAAGCCGTACTCCCAATCGAGCTAGAAATCCCCTCACTCCGTGTGGCCGTTGGAAAGCCAGATCAACGAGGTCGAATGGCTCCGTAGTCGCCATGATGAATTGGCCCCGCTAGATGAACGCCGATTGAAAGCAATGGAACACATCCGAGCCTACCAAGGAAGAATGGCCAGAGCCTTTGACAAGAAAGTAAAGCATCGGAGATCCGAGAAGGTGATCTCGCCTTAAAAGAGAAGCCCCTACCCGTATCAACCCTCGGCAAATGGGAGCCTGTCTGGGTCGGGCCATACGTCGCCCGTAAGATCTTCTCCTGAGGAGCCATGCAACTTGCGTGCACCTCGACGGAAATCCCTTTGTACACCCAAAGGAATGGTGACAAGCCGCGCAGATACTACGCGTAAAAAAAACGCCGAGTCAAAAAAAAAAGAAGAAGAGAAACAAAAAAGAGTGCTAAAAGAGTAATACCCAACTAGGTTGAAAACCCGAAAAGGGCGGCCTAGGTAAAAACAAAGGTTGCACCAAAACAAAAAAAAAGACAAAAAAAAAAAAAAAAAAAACAAAAAAAAAAACAAAAAAAAACAAAAAACAAAAAAAAAAAAAAAAAAAAAAAAATCGGGTTGAACTACGAAGACCCGAGCTCCTCAAAATGAGGGGAACGTAGGCAAATGGAAACGGTTCTGTCTAAAGCACAAATAAAAGTCATACTCGACATCAATACAATCGATCGTACCATGAAAGCGTCTCGAAAACTCAAGCAATTCAAATACTCATTACAAGTTAAAAACTTTTTGATGAGTCTAAGCCCGATTCATTCCTACAACCGGTAACCTCGCTAAAAGAAATTAAGATACATAATCAAACTAATGTGTCTCGCCATGACAAGAAAGGGATACTGAAACCTCGTAGTCACCTGTGCCACTCGAACCGGCCTCTCCCCTCTTCTTCCCCTTCGAGTCTTCTTCTTCGAACCGGAAAATATCGGTCTTCCTCCTACCAAGCTCGGTATAGGAACAGATCTATCGTACCAGCCTCCGTCGTGGCCTTAGTAGCCCTAATGTCATCTCTCATCTCCCCGTAGCCTAGCCGGTAGCATAGGAGTCCTCCTCTCCCGCCTCTCGACATAAGCCTCATAGTCGGTCACGCCGTCTCCGCTCCCGTCATGAGGATTGGCCCTCGCCGCCCTCCTCCTCTCAAACCTGCCGTGTCCTCCGCACCCACAATGGCCTCACGCCGCCTCAAAATAGCCACTCGAGTCTCTCCTGCATGCCTCTCGTACCAATCCAGTGTACCAAGTGGTCAGAACACCGGCCTCTGACGCTCGAGGATAACCCGAGGAGGAAAGACGTCATACCTCCATGCTCGGAAAGAAAAGAAAACACCGAAGGATCATCCATAGAAACAGGAGCCACCACCCCGGTGGCTATATCATCAAAGTCCTCCAAAGGAACTCCGCTTCCAAGCCGAACTGTCTCGTAACCAAGGACGGAATATAGAAGCCGGACCGAGAAAGCCCCTAAGCATAACCACATGAGACCCGTCCCCGAAGCACTCGCGAGTCTCCACCCGCCAACAAGGCACCGACCATCTGATATCTTCTCGTCCGGCGACCACCATCCAACGCTCCCATGAGCCCCGATCATCGAAATCCACAAAGAACCCCCTCCCGGCAAATGTCCAAGGCTTCGATCATGTCAGAGTTTCCCGAAGAATCCCCAAGCGCTCCATCGCCCACAGTGGTCAAGAGGAACGGGCTGCCCCCGCGCATATACCGCTTCCCAAGAGCTGCCCTATCGAGAGCATGGAAAGTCTCCCCAGATCGTAGGTACAACATCTCCGCCCAAGCGACAATGAACGACTACATCCAGCAGAGACCGATCACAGATCCCAAAAGAATAGACCATGAGCAAGGTCCCGAACATGCAAAGTGCAAAGGCATCCCAATAGGCATCGTCAAGCAAACCTAAGCCCCTAAACCTATCGTGGAGACCGGAAATATCAAAATGATCGGGACCACGGATCATACCTTGCGCTTCCTCCGGGAAAGATGAAGGAGGACGCACAATCCTGTCAACAAAAGAAGCCCCTCCGGCAAAGGAACCGCTATCTCTTCCACCTCCTGACCTCCAAGCAAGGCCCGAAATTCTTCGACGGTTGGGACCATCTCGTTGAAGGAAAGGCAAAAGACATGCCTTCTAGTATCCCAAAATGAGGAAGAAGCCCTCGAAGATCGTAGTCCGAATCAATTCCGAGAGACCATAAGCACTTCACCTTGTACCTTTCTTCAAAGAAGGACCTCCTCTCATGCATAATCTCCTGACCAATCCTTGAACTTGTTGAAGAATGACATTTGGGATTCTTGGGACAATTTTGATGGAGCTTTTCTAAGGTTTTCCATGGATTTTCTCTTTCTCCCGAAAATGGCCCGTTTGGACCGGAGGTCAAGAGGATATTTGAATTTGAAATAAAGTGAGACCAGATTCAAGCAAAATTAAAGGACAATGTCGATGCAGACTCCTCCGCGCGACATGATTGTCTTTCATCGAAAAATCTGCAACAATCCAAGCCGCCGCACCAAAAAGGAATATTCCGTCCCGCTGCTCGAAACCCGTGCAAAAACCTCCCCAAACCACCCATATACCAAACACTAACACCCTTGCCAAAAAGCCAAGGCTCATGCAACATTGCATTCATACCGCATTGCATTTATAAAAACAAAATCCTAAATTATTACATTCCAAAAATAAAGGGAGTGTGCAAAAAAAAAAATCAAATAAAAAAGTAGGTAACAATAATCCTAAATTATTACATCCCAAAAAAAAAAGAAGAGCAAAAAAATGTGCAAGAAAAAGTCTGTACAAATCTCAAAATCTCGTAAAATCGCCTAAAAAAGGGGTAATCAATCGTAATCCCTAGCGCCCGACGCCCGTCCCTGGCCCCTCTTGCGACTGGCCCGCTCCTCAGAGCCCCGAAGATCTCGGGCTCGTAATCGTCCTCGTCTCCGCAAAGAGGCTCGTCAGACCAACCGGCACGCTCCGATAGGGCAAGCCAAGATCTCGCGAAAAATCATATCCGAAGGTGAAGGCGTCGGATTCCCGGACGTACGAAGACGACCCACCATGCCGCCAAACGTGTCCCCGCCCGTGTGGATCCTCGAGAATGACGTGATCCGAAGGCAAGACCGCTGGGGATCAATGAGAGGAGACAGAGGAGTCTCTCAAGAAGTCTCTCGAACGAATAGGGAAGCCTCCCGCCCGATGTGCGCCGCCGTGGTCGCTCGCTTCTAGCCTCGAGGAGCCCCGCAAGCGACCATCCTCCCGATAAATCTCTTAGCTCCGATCACTTGCTTCGCGCCTTCTCGACGACCACCTCCGAAAACCGCACAAAAGCAAAAGCGTCAGAATGCTTGAAGCGAAAATGATGACAGAAAGAAAAGAAAAGACAAAAGCAAAAAAAAAAAAAAAAGAAGAAAGGAGGGAAGGAGAAGCCATACTCTTCATACCCTGACGAGGCCGAAAGCTCGTGGAAGCCGCCAGCCGAGGGATTCGCACCCTCAATCGGACCCCATCCCGGACATATGAAAATCCGTCCGAGGGTACCGCGGATCCCAAGCCCCTCTCTATCCGTAACCCGGGGCATCCTCGCCTCCTCAAAACAAATACGGGTACGGCTCAATCGCCACAAATGCCGAGAAGTGCCGGCCGGCCCAGAATCATCCCAGTGTCGCAGATCCGTCACTGGTGCATCATATCGGCGGGAGGCTCCACCGGTGTCATCAAAGGCGACCACGCCATGCCGGCGCGTCACCCTCTCTCCTGCATAATAGGCATCGCAGTCGACCTCTCGTAATCCTCCGCCGCACACCCAAATCTCGCCCTTCACCGCGCCACCTCGAAACGATCCTGTGGATAAAATATCATCCTCTCATCCGTCTCACCTCTCCGTCAAAGGAAGGCAATCCGCGTATCCGAGAGTCGTACGCCCCGGAGCTTATCTTCTCTGGCATGCTTGGACCAGAGCGCATGGCCGGATACGCCCGACGTACTCCGCCGGCCAAGCCGCCACATCGTGACGTGGAAGAACTCCAACGCCCATACCGCGAAAGGTAAAAATCAAATCAATCCAAAGGCAAAAGAAAAGTGTGTGCTCAAGAAGAAAGTGGAAAGCAAAGAGAGAGCTTATACCTCCAGTGGCAAACTCAAAGCAAGATAAGGAGCTCACAGCCTCTTCCTGCCGTACCTATCGAGAGCAAAGTAAAGCTCGCCACCCGGCTTCTCCTCAGAGACGCCTCCACCATCTCCATGTCCTCCAAGGACCTCAAGAAGGCAAAGACCGCCGTCCCTCAAAGATGTCCAAAAAGGGTGCTCGAAAAAGCAAACCACAAGAAGGCCCTAGCACCGCTTCGCCGCCTATCCTCTCCTCCCCACCCTCGTAGCTCACAATGGTCTCCACAATCTTCCCGTAGACCACGGCATACTCCATCCCCATCCCCTTTTGGGAATAGGGAAAATCCTGTAAGAGCTCGCAGATCCGCATCGCCGTAGCCGTCCCGCCACTCAATGCCGCGCCCATTAAAGGACAAACCCGTGATCGCAGCCGTAGTCGAAGGCGTAACCGTAGCCTCGCCCCAAAAGAAGTGAAACGTGTGGGTCGCATCCCACCAAGGCCGCGCCAAAGCAAACATCGTGCCCTTGCTCTTAGTGGAACTTGACCAATCCCTCAAACACTCAATGAACTCCCAAAGCCCTGGCCTCAACAACAACTGTCTCTGACTCGGCAAAGCTCCTCGGCCCGCATTCGGAAGCCGGTCCCACAAGTCAACTACGTACTCCACCGATCCTCGAGTCTTCATCTTGTTCACCGCTCCGTAACGTAGTTGTTTCCACCCCGCAATAAAACAAAAAAAAAAGAAAATGTCAAAAAAATTTGCATTTGCACGAAAAAAGAGCATACATATGCATCATGAAATTTCAAAGAAAAGTCGACAAAGATAACAAAGATACAATGAGCATAGCCCCATTTTTCTCGCACAAAAAAAAAGACAGCAAGAAATCCCAATCAACATTCATGAAAAAATTCATACAAAGAGTCAACTAAGTAAAACTCCGTCCCATTTTCAAAAAAAAAAAAAGAAGTTCCTATGCATACATGCATATCATCCATCATCTCAAAAAAAAAAAATTCATACAAAGATTCAACAGAAGGAAAAACTCCGTCCCATTTTAAAAAAAAAAGAAGTTCCTATGCATACATGCATATCATCCATCATCTCAAAAAAAAAAAAAAAAATCATACATTCAACAGAAGGAAAAATCCGTCCCACTTTTCAAAAAAAAAAAAAAATCATACATACATTCATATCATCATCATCTCATATTGGCAAAATGCCCATTCTTTCCAAACAAAATGCATGCATTGCATCATTCTTCAAATCACAATTCTCAAATTTTAAAAAAAAAATGTGGCAAAAATGCCAATTCTTTTCCCAAGCAAAATGCACATTTTGGGATGCCCACAAATTCATTGCAACATGCATATCATCAAAATCAATATTCAAATTTCAAAAAAAAAAATCACAATTTTCGAATTTTCATTCATAATTTTCGAAAAAAAAATAAGGCGAAAATGCCAATTCTTTTTCCAAACAAAATGCACATTTTGGGATACCCACAAATTCATTACAACATGCAAAGTATCAAAATCAAGATTCAAAGCCAAGAACATCAATCATTCGAATTTTCAAAAAAAAAAAAATCAAAAATCACCCAAAATTCAAGCAAGAAATCAACAAAGGGAATGAAAAGATTCAAGTATACCGCTCGAGACTCGGATCGTAAGCCCAATGTTGCCAAGCATCGGGTAGGGCTCCTCCGCAATCGATTGCGAAAGAGTATAGTGCCTCCTCATCCTGGACGAGCTCCAATCGTCTCTCCGCTACCGGGCCACGCCCTTGGCCTTGAAAACACCTTCCCGTGTTCCATTGCTTGAAAATCGAAGAAAAACGGAAGAATTTTCAAGCTTTTTGGCCTTCAATGGCTTCCTCCCTCTCTCTTTCTCTCTCTCGTAATTGCAAAACCGAATGGGAAGAGGAAGGGCGTTGGCCCTCATTAACCCTCCTCGAATACGCTCCTATCCGCGCGGATAGGATTGTCAAATGACCCTTTTGCCCTTTAAAATTTCACTAGCTTAGTCCCAAACTTGACAAAGTTAACCAAAGTTAACCAAAGTCAACCCCCGCTTTCGAGAAAGAAAATCAGATCCTCCCGCACAAACGTAAGACCGATCTCCCCGAGAAAGATAACGAGATCCCGTATCTTTCATCAAAATCATTCCCTAGCCAAACGTAAGACCGATCTCCCGAGAAAGATAACGAGATCCCGTATCTTTCATCAAAATCATTCCCTAAGCTCAAACGTAAGACCGAGTGCCCTGAGAAAGATAACGAGATCCCGTATCTTTCATCAAAATTCTTCCCGGCAGTAAAACGTAAGACCGATCTCCTTGAGAAAGATAACGAGATCCCGTATCTTTCATCAAAATCAAACGGCAGTAAAACGTAAGACCGATCTCCCCGAGAAAGATAACAAAATCTCGTATCTTTCATCAAAATCATTCCCTACCAAATAAACGTAAGACCGATCTCCCGAGAAAGATAACGAGATCCCGTATCTTTCATCAAAATTATTCCCCACCAAACGTAAGACCGATCTCCCCGAGAAAGATAACGAGATCCCGTATCTTTCATCAAAATTATTCCCAGTCAAACGTAAGACCGATCTCCTTGAGAAAGATAACGAGATCCCGTATCTTTCATCAAAATTATTCCCGGCAAATCAAACGTAAGACCGATCTCCCTGAGAAATATAACGAGATCCCGTATCTTTCATCAAAATTATTCCCCGGCAGTCAAACGTAAGTCCGATTTCCCCGAGAAAGATAACGAGATCCCGTATCTTTCATCAAAATCATCAACGGCAGTCAAACGTAAGTCCGATCTCCCCGAGAAAGATAACGGGATCCCGTATCTTTCATCAAAATCATCAAACTAGCCAAACGTAAGACCGATTTCCCGAGAAAGATAACGAGATCCCGTATCTTTCATCAAAATTACCCCTAAGAAAAACGTAAGACCGATTTCCCTACAAATACGTCCGATTTTCCTCAAAGAAAGGCTAACGAAATCCTCAAATAACCTAACGGAATCCCAAAAGCCAACGGAATCTCGAGTAGAACTCGAACTACGAAAGGGCTTGATTCCCCACTAGGGATACGTAGGTAGCCTATCATTAGGTCCAAATTTCTCGACCAAAACGGTCACCCTCTCCTTCTCAGCAGCAGACAAAGTCCACCGAAAGGCCATTTCACAATCAAGGTCCGAGGCACCTAAAACGCCATCATCCAAGGTTCGAGGCACCTAAAACGCCATCATCAAGGCTCCGAGGCACCTAAAATGCCATCATCAAGGCTCGAGGCACCTAAAACGCCATCTCCAAGGTCTAAGGCACCTAAAACGCCATCTCCAAGGTTCGAGGCACCTAAAACGCCATCATCAAGGTCCGAGGCACCTAAAACGCCATCGTCAAGGTTCGAGGCACCTAAGACGCTATCACACACAACACTAGAAAAGCGATAAATCGCAATCATCCCCAAGCAGAGCGTATGGCCATCGTGACCGAAAATGGTCATTCCTATCCCCACAGAGCGGATAGCCACTGCACCAAAATGGTCATTCATATCCCCAAAGCAGAGCGGATAGCGCTCCGATCAAAATGATCATCTCTTACCCCCACAGAAGTTTCTCTCCAAACACCGATCGCGTAACTCCCGCTCATCGTGCCCGAGGCACCTAAAACGCCATCATCTCCGTGGTCAAAGACCCGAACTACGATCGGCTTCGATTCCCATTCGGGATACGTAGGTAGCCTATTAAATAGGTTCACCACCCGATCACCCGATCATCCCGCCAAATATGGAGCCCATTCTTATCGACGACCCCGCTTCCTTCGAAAGCGCCGTTGCCGAGGGGCTACTGTAAGTGCTCCAATTTGAGCTTGTTAGTATTTTCGTTAGAAAATTAACGAAAGTTATAACATTTCTAACATTTCCTAACAATCCTAACTTTTCTAACAAAGTGAGGGAAAAATGGGCATTGCTATTTAAAGATAAACCTTCAAAGGAATCTTAAAAAAGCAAAAGAAATGAAAAAAACCCGAAACAAAGAAGTTGAAAAACATTTTCTCGCCGGTATTTTTGAATTTTATTCCTTATGTCCAAAGCCTGGAGCAAAGATTTAATGAACAAAGGCACGCCACCGATCCTATCCGCGCGGATGACTTTGTATTTTCCAGAGGGCTATAAATTGAGCCCTCCAGTCACAAAAATAAGAGAGAGACAAGAACACAACTCACAGCATTTGGCGAAAATACTTGAGAAAACAGTGAGAATTCTCTAGAATTGTCACCTTTTTCTCTTGAATCTTCCCAACTTTCACTCACTCAAATCAAACCCAAACACTCTTGCATTCAAGCCTTCAAACACAAAGCACAAAGAAGATAGGTATAACCTCCCTCTTCTTACCCTAAATCTCTCATCCATGCATGCATTTTCAAACTACAAAATGTAGTTCATTCATCTTCTTGTCTTAAGATCCAAGAAGATCACCATGGAAGTTCATCTCCATGGATGATCTTCTACAAGGATCTACATTATTTTCAAAGTGTTCTTACTTTCTTGCAAAGAAAACACATTTTCAAAACCCTAAAAACCATTTTCAAGCACCAAATCTTGATTTCAAAGGATAAAATTCCCCTTCCCAAGCAAATGAAATGTTTAGTCCTAATGTACCCAAGGATGGTTTGGTATAGTTGATTCACCACTAAAATGTCAAGTGATCACTAACCAAAACCTAGGGAAATGGGGACAAGCATGGATGCAAAACCCCCCTTAAAATCATATTTTCTTTCTTGAGAAGTTGCTGTCCAGTAGCAATTTTCCAAGACCCCAGTCCATTGTCTTAATTTTTGGACACAGATAAACTTGAAATTTGGTGTTGACTACAAAACACTTTTTGTAGCCAACATCAAGAGATTTCCAGAAATATTTTTACTTTATTTTTGGGTGAGTAAAACTCCTCTTTTCAAATTTTCTTTTAGAGGCCAGTTCATCAGCTTCTGGGAATCCAGATCTCATATCTGAGATTTCCAGAAGGTTTTGACCCTCAAATCTTCTCCAAAATGGAAAATTCCTTCTGCACAAATCTTATTTAAGGTGTCTGGAACAACTTTCATTCTCTGAGTTTATCCAGATTATGAAGTTTTAAGGCCCTTTGAATCCATTTCAAAATCAAAGGTCCACTGCCTTTTTCATTCTGGCAGAAGTGACTCTCAACTTCAAAAAGGTCTTTTGAGTACCAAATCTCAATCCAAAATCTTTCAAAAATCATGGGATCAGTTTAAAGTCTTAAAAAGACATCCCAATTTTTACTTTTCTGAGTTTCAAATTATTTTGGCCAAAACACACACACACACACACACAAATGATTTTCAGCTTGGAAGACTCGTTTACGAGGCATTCCGGTGCACACTAACGTCCTTCCCGGCGTGTAACATGACCTCCGAACCCAAATCTTTAATCTCGGGCATTTTTCAAAGTTTTGGCCCTTAAAACAAAATGGC
>JAFEMH010003258.1:142500-277820 GCA_022495995.1 Adenophora triphylla var. japonica | reverse complement strand
CTATCGCAGAACCAACGATGGAATGTAGAAGGACGTTCGAGACAACCCCAGCACTCCCGACAACCAATAGACCCTCCTCCTAAGCGGTCCGACAAGTCTCAGTAACTTCCAATGGGGAACCCACCATCGCAAGTGATGCGTGCAAGGAGCTCTGGCAAGCATCCAGAGCTCCAAATCAGCCCTGATTGCCCCCAATCACCAGAGGACGTCGAGAGAAGCGACCAAGCCGGTCACAAGACATTGAAGCACCCTGTGCATCATCTGCATAGCCTCTCCCTTAACTACATGATAAGCATAGCTGGGACTTCCTCCCCACATGTACCGATTGCCGCTCTGGCCGCTATCCGACTTCAGTGCCTGGTGAACATTCTCGCACAAGACTCAATGGCACGATGTCTTCTCCAGCTTCCGCACGCTCACCAGTTCAAGAGCACTTCCGACGGCACACACCTGTGTGGACGGGAACGTGAACAGAGTGGCGATCGCGCACAGCAAACGCGCCCCACGCAAAGACGCTTCCTCGCCTCCCGACAAATCTTTCTGGGTGGCAGCCCAAATGTCACCATAATCGTTGCTTCAATACGCATCCCGTATAAGCTTCTCTGTACTCTGAGATACCAAGCAAAGACACTAGCTTTCAACAAAGTGGCTATGCCACCAAAGATACTTAAGAACTAGTCTGTTCCGTCTCAGTCCTCCTGTACGGCTCCCTGGGAATCTTTCAAACGTATGAGTGATTTTCTATTGTACTTCCAGAAGCTATACGCATTCCCCTCCGCACGTCCTGTAAGGCGAGACGCGGCTCTGCAAAAGATCCCAACTCCGGCATGAGCTCCTTCAAAGCCTCAAATGCATATTTCATCCCGTAATGTCTCCTTCGAAAACCCCTTCGTTTCTCGCCTCGTGTGGTTCCGTACTCCACTGATCGAAAGCTTTCCCCAAATATCGCTCTTGCATCCGAGACGATAGCTTAGGAAAGGGAGCCATGAAAGAAAGTGAAGGAAACCTTGGGAATTTGAGAGAATTCAGCTAACTGATCAGAGGTGAATGCGCAGTTCTTAACAAATTGCAAAGCTGAAACTGCAATTTAAAAGACTCTGGAAATTCACTCTCAGTCCGGCCGGACTCCCCTTGCAGTTGACCTGGTCAACTCTGCAGCCAGCTGCTCCTAAATTGGAAGCAATTCCAAACAACGCCCTGTTCATGCCTTATGAATCTGCGTGCTGCCCCTGGTTTCATTTAACCAATGTCAATATCCCTTCCGCCCCGGGCTCGTGCAACAGTGCAAATAATTAATAATCAGTGCATATAGGCTTAAATTTTGACCCGTTCAATTTTTAATGCATGTTTCATTTTATTTATTTTTTGATCAACCTACTTCCTTATTTGCCGAAAATAACAGAAGGTGATCACAGAATAAATGTGCGAAGAACAGGTTCCGCCCCACGGGCACCTTTTCAAATACAATTCAAGTCAAATTGTTTCCGGACAATACATACATTTTGAAAGCAATAAAGGAGGACTACTCCGAATCCTGCTCGTTATCCGAGCACTCGATGCACCAAGCTTCCGCACTGCCTGGATCCGTCGCAAATGTATAATCCCCGAATTCCTCCAGTGTGGGAATACGCAAAAGGCCTCCTCGGTGTCTCGAACTCGAGGACTCTCCCCTCTCGTACCCCCGAGCGCGAAGGAGGATGAGCTCCAAACCTGCACTGCTCCGCCCGCGAACCGGCCAAATCCCCGTGCGAAGTCCGCTCCACGCCCAAAGTGGGAGTAGGCGAACCTTCTCTCATAGACGGCCTCGGCCACGGACGTCCACGCTCCTCCGAGAACCGCACCTCATGAACTCTACAAGCCTCCTAGCGTAGCGGCCCACCCGTCCACCTCGCCTCATAGCCTCGTTGTACGTACGGCCGACCCTCGCCGCACCGTAAAGATTCCTTGCCACTTTGGCCCTCAACTTTTGGCGCTTCCAATTTTACCCCTTTTGGCCTCCAAAAGTGTAAAATTTCCGCTAGACATTTCTAACACCCCATCCCCGAGGATAAATTCCTAGTTAGTTTTCACTAACGCTCGTCTCTAGACGTTAAATTCCCAGCTAGTTTTCACTAACGCCGTCTCCGCACGTTAAATTCCCAGCTAGTTTTCACTAACGCCGTCTCCAAACGTTAAATTCCCAGCTAGTTTTCACTAACGCCGTCTCCGCACGTTAAATTCCTGCTAGTTTTCACTAACGCTCGTCTCCGCACGTTAAATTCTCGCTAGTTTTCACTAACGCCTCGTCTCCGCACGTTAAATTCAATCTCTGCTGACGTTTGACATTCAAACGCTCAATCATGTCTCCGACATTTCTGGTTACATTTCCGTCTCCGCACGTTAAATTTAATCCTCGCTGACGTTTCGACATTCAAATGCTCAATCATGTCTCCGGACATTCCAAGCATAGCATTTCCGTCTCCGCACGTTAAATTCAATCCTTAGCTGACGTTTGACATTCAAACGCTCAACCATGTCTCCCACATTCCAGCTTACAATTCCGTCTCCGCACGTTAAAACCCCAGCTGACGCTTGACATTCAAACGCTCAACCATGTCTCCTGACATTCCAAGCTACAATTCCGTCTCCCGACGTTAAAATTTCTAGTGGTTTTCACCATCGCTCACTTCCCGGCCGCCGGCCGTAAGCCCGATCATCCCACCTCGCCGGCCATCAAGGTAAGCCCGCACAACAATCCCTCTTCGCCATCAAGGTAAGCTCCGAACGCTCATCCTCAGCAGGATTCTAAAGAAGAAACGTCGATCCTTCCGAGTTATTAATAACGCCGCTTTAACACAACTGTTCCTTATCATTTGCCACCCTATCCCCTGCCAGATAAACCTGGGCAGCCAACGTAAGCTCAAGATTCAAGGCACGAACGCTCCATCCTGTGATAAACGTATCTCGCAACTCCGGCTTGAGGCGCCACACGCCTCGTATGATTCAAGAATCTTCGGTTTGAGGCGCCACACGCCTCGTATGATCCAAAGAACTCCGGCTTTAAGGTGCCACACGCACTCTTATGTTCAGCCACTCCGGCCGAGGCATCACACGCCCTCGAAGGTTTCGTAAATCCTGTGTTCGTACGCCTCCTAATAGTCTCCATCTCAGGTTCCGTACCTTGCAATGGTCTCACTGTGTTCGACGCCTCCTAACAGCCTTTCGCCAGTGTCAAGGTCCCCACGCACGGCCCTCGCACCTACGAACTACGATCGGCTTGATTCCCGCTCGGATATGTAGGAATCCTTTCGCTAAGGGTCCACCACTGACCGCCTGTGTCTTTCAAAGTAAGGCATCCCGATTTGGATCCTTATATTTTTCAATCCACCCCACCTCCTTCAAAGGAGACGTCGCCGAGGGGCTAACCGTAAGTACCCAAATTCCGGATCGTCAAAATCCGCAGTTAACCGAATCCGTTAACCGGCCCGCCCAGTTAACCGAAACCCGTTAAAGCTCCCCATTGCAAGCCAACGAGACGTCCCGGATCGCCCCGAGCATCCTAACGTCGAAGCTGCATTTAACACGTGTCATCGCACGTAAAAGTATGACTTTCCCCGAAAAACGCACTTTCCGCACTTTCCGAGAGCGTTTGCTGACATTTTTCCTGGATCCGTTATTTAAAAACGGACAAAACCGACCCGGAACTAACTTCCATGCAAATGGTGAGTCATGGGACACGCGGCGCCTATGCCACAACCCTCCCATCACCCTTCAATCAGAAATCAAAGGGAAAAGACTAAAATACCCTGGTATACAGTGTAAGTCCCACGGGACTCCTCTGCAGACTTTTAGAAATTGCCGCAAGTCCCTCAAAATTCCAAAATACCATAAAACCCCCGGGACTCTTATGATAAGTCCGGCCGGACTCATCGAATTTTCACCTATAAATAGGAGGGCTATTAAAGCCATAAAAAGAGGAACATTTTTACACCAAAATCACCACGCCTCGGCCCAAGCCGCCACCCCTCCCGAGCCCCCGTTCATCTCGATTCCGCGTGAAACTTCCGTATTTCGATCAAATACGCCCTCACCACTCCGAAACACCGTTTCAAACTACTTTATGTATCCCGTATACACCCCCGAGCCAAAAGGAGTCGACCCTAGCCATAAGTATAACTCCTCTCTCCGATCTTCTCGTTCGCCTCTGCCACGCGTCGCCGCTACAACCATTTCGAACAACGTTATTGAAATGTAGACGCTTCCGTCTAACGGGGTCCGATACGTTTTAGCCCTCGATCCTCTTCTCTTCCTATAAGAGAAGTAATCACGGGTTAAAACGGCGTTCCGACCCTGCTCCGTTTACTTTTTTGTCATTTACACCTCCGATCGATCGATACGTCGATCGTCATTTACTTTTATGTCATTTACAATTTCGGACCGTTTGATCCGTTGAACGCCCTTACATTTCATGCAACTTTACCACTCCGAGCCGTTTTGGCTCGCCGATCGTCATTTACAATTTCGAGTCATTTGGCTCAGTTTGGCCGTTATTTATGATTCCGGATCGTTCGATTCCGTCGATACCGCATTTAAATACCATTATTTACAAAGTCCGACCCGTTTGTATCGTGATAGTATTTACTTTTCAAAGTCCGAGTCGCAACCCGATTCGTTGATCGCAAAATCATTCAATACATTTTTTCCCGTAAAAATCGTTAACAATGTAATGCCCGGTTCAAAACCGGAGTTCGTCCTTCGAACTCTCTTTCAAAAAGCGCGAAATGACGTTTGGCATCCAAACGCTCATCTTCAAACTAAAAGCCGCCATTTGACACTCAAAATCATTTAATACGTTTTTCCCGTAAAATCAAGTAACAATGACTCGTCCGGTTCAAAACCGGAGTTCGTCCTTCGAACTCCTTTTCAAGCTCAAAATCGACGTTTGCCATGCAAACGCTCATTTCCATCTCAAAACCGACGTTTGTCACGCAAACGCTCGTCTTTTCAAATAAAGTCACCTAATCAACGTATGACATTCAAACCAAGATTAAGCTTGTCATTCAAGCCCCCATTTCAAAACACACACACACACGCACACGTTTTCGAGAAAGGTAGAAAGACTCGTCATACGAGGCATTTCGGGTGATCTCGTAATACTCTTCCCGAAATGTAACGTGACCTCCAAACCTAACAATCTCTGGTACTCAAAAAGCTTTTTACTCGTTTTTGCTACCAATAAAAATGACACCCCATTTTCAAAGCCTTTTCCTAAGTTTTTGCTACCAATAAAAACGACACCATTTTCAACCAATAGCCGCTTCTCAACGTTTTGGGCTCAAAATACAAAAACCGCGTGGCGACTCCTCTCCTTCCCAAAAGCAAGGTCTCAGACACCAACCCTCCGCGAAAGACAACAAATAAGCTTTCACACCCGCGCGAAATCCCTGTAATTTCAAGCACGCTATTGCCATGGCGGAAGACAAAAGCAAGAAGAGGTCGATAAGATCGGAACCGTGGCGGGTCTGCACTCGCCATGCTTCCAACGGAAATGGGAATGGTAACGGAACCAAGGGGAAGAATAGAACAAGGGGTTCGAAAAGCCGAAATTTTTACCCTCTTACTAAACCCATCACGCGAGATCATGCAACTTGTGAACCTTCCACCACCTCGTCCGCCGAGCGACAAACCAAAGTTCCTCGTAACACTTTCAAATTTTGTGATTTCCACAAGGACCATGGTCACAACACCGAAAGGTGCATCGCCCTCAAGCGAATGATCGAAAGGTGGGTCGACGAGGGAAAACTCGACCGCTATGTCATGAAGAAAGATGGCAAGCGTGGAAGCTGAAGGACGAAAGTGAAGATGATGACAAAAGCGAGGATGGGGAACAGAGGCCTCCTAGTGGCCAAATTGCATGTGATTTGAGAAGAGGTGGTCTCTACCAAGGCCAAGTGGACCGCATTCATGAGCCGAGCAAGGCGTACCACGTTCCTCGCTGATTCATAAGGCGGAAGAGGTCATAAGTTTCTCTCCCAATGAATTGGCGGGGAGCCGTGCCGCCCGTGAGCAACCCTTAGAGATAAAGGGTCGAATTGACAACGTTGAATCCGAAAGACTTCTACCGACACGGGGCCTCTTGTGATATCTTGTACTACTCGCTTCCAACTAATGGGATTGAAAGACACTATCCTGGAGCCCTATCACGGAAGGCTAGGGAAGGTTTCGCCAACCATAAAGTCGATGCCAAGGGAACCGTTGACCTAGAGCTAGAAGTCGGCGAATATCCCTTCCGATCCAAGGCTACAAATACTTTCGTAGTCACGGATCTCGATAAGTGACTATCATGCACTTCTAGGCATTCCAAGTCAAGCAAAACTTGGGTTGGTCACCTCCCTTCCTCACCAACGAAGTTAAATTCCCTACTCAAGCCGGAATTGGATGCGTGAGGGCGACCGCCAAGGACTTCTTGGAGCATGCCGTGAAGAGCCTTAAAGCATCCAAAAGCGTGGAGATAGACACTCCTAAGATAACATCAAAATCTCTAAGTCTCCGAAAACTATACATATTAGCTCTAGGATGACTCCGTATCCGTGAAATACCGGAAGAGGAACCTCCGGTCCTAGAAACCGTAGCCGACTCAAGGCATAGTTCCGCCCGTCCCGAGACAGATCATGTTCTCGTCAACGGCTGTAACTCTGGGGCCAACCCCGACTTGAGGATAGTTGGATTTGGCCCTGACGTTGATGAACTCGACGCAAGAGGAAGGCCTCGACGTAAATGACAATGAGGGTAGAAGGCTTAGAGAAATCATCATCGAGTCCCTGGAATTTCGAGATCGGTCCGTAAATGGAGCCCGTGGATGAGTTAGAAGAGATAGTCATCAATCCCGACTACCCCGAGCAAAAATCAAACTCGGGGGCCGCCTATCCCCTAAGAGAAGGAAGAAATCATATCCCTTTTGAAAATACAGTCTTGACGTCTTTACTTGGAGAGTTGGAAGATACGAGGTGAATAAATGAAGAAGTAGCCCTCCACCGCCTAGAAGTTGGATCCATTGGCAAAACCATCTCACATACAAGGAGGATTTTTGCAAGGGGCAAGGAGGAAGCTATCAAGGACGAGGTGCAAAAGTTACTTAGCACCGGAATCATTCGGAAGTGAAATACCCTGTTTGGTTGGCCAACGTGGTAATGGTGAAAAAGCAAAATGGGAAGTGGCGAATGTGCATAGACTTCACTGATCTTAACAAGGCTTGCCCCAAAGACAGCTATCCTCTTCCCAGAATCGATAAGTTGGTTGACTCCATAGTTGGACACCGAACTCTCGGTTTTTTAGATGCCTATTCATGCTATCACCAAATCAAAATGGCGGAAGAGGACATTGAGAAGACAACCTTCCAAACATCGGGGGAAAACTATTGTTACGTTATGATGCCCTTTGGGCTCAAGAATGCGGGTGCTACGTACCAACGCATGGTGAATAAGGTATTTGGAGAACAAATAGGTCGCAACATGGAGGCCTACATTGATGATATGGTCATAAAGACCAAAGAGGGCAGTCATGACCCTGACCTGGAGGAAACAATAAACAATCTCCGAGCTAATAACATGAAGCTAAACCCAAGTAAATGTGTGTTTTGGGTGACGGCTGGAAAGTTCCTAGGCTTCATGGTATCACAAAGGGGGATCGAGGCGAACCCCAAAAAAATTAAAGCCATGATAGACATGAAGGAACCTACCAACATCAAAGAGGTTCAGAGATTGAATGGAAGAATAGCGGCACTTGGAAGATTCATCGCCAAATCCTCCGAAAAATCACTGCCGTTTTTCAAGGTATTGAAGGGTACCAAGAGCTTCTCCTGGACTCCCGAATGGTCTGAAGCATTCCTCCAGTTGAAGGAGTACTTGGGTTCCCCTCCCTTGCTTAGCATCGATTGCGGTGAGATGTTGTATGTCTTCCTAGCCGCCACGAGATCACGCGATCGCACTGTTCTTGTACGAAATGATGAAGGAACACAAAAACCAGTCTACTATGTCTTTAAGGCATTGTCAGACGTGGAGAGCAGATATATTAATGTGGAAAAGATAGTGTACGCACTAGTTATCGCATCAAGAAAACTACGTGCCTACTTTTCTGCACACCCCATCACCGTGTATACCAATGAACCATTGAAGAAAATTCTGCATAAGTTGGATGGCTTCGGACGTCTCCCCGAATTGGTCTATCGCTCTACTGAGTTTGATATCACTTACCAACCAAAGAAGACCCTCCCGGCACGGCCTCCGGTTGACTTCATGGTTGAGATCGCCATGGGTGAACACGTCCCCACCTCTCGTAAGCAAAACACAACAGAGGAAGAAGAGCCTCTCATTGAACTCCCGTCCAACTGTTGGGTCTTATACACGGATGGATCAGCTACGAAGGTAAGAAGCGGAGCTGGAGTTGTAATAGCAAGTCCGAAAGGAGAGTACACCATGCAAGACATCATTCGATTCAAGCTCCCTGCCTTCAACAACCAAGCTAAATATGAGGCTCTGATATTTGGTATCGAGTTGGCTTCCTTTTATGGAGCAACCAAAGTAGCGGCATTCGTGACTCCCAACTTGTTGTAAAACAAGTAAAGGGAGAGTATAACACCCAAAACCCCGTACTTACCAAATATAGAGACCTGGTCCTAGACATGACAAAGAAGATGGAGTTCTTCGAGATCAAGCAAATAGGCAGGGAAGATAACCAAATCACGGACGTTCTATCTAAACTAGCGATTATGGATGTGTCTGAGTCTAACTCCAATCCATACGTAGTTTTTGCTGAAGAACCCGCATATGAAAGACTACAAATCATGCTCCTAGATGGAGAGGAGAGATGTTGGATCGATGACTACATAGACTACATCGAGAAGAGCCAACTCCCAGAAGATGAAACACAATCTAAACTTATCAAGAAGAGGGCACCAAGGTTCGTTGTGATGAACGGAGTCCTCTACCGAAGATCTTTTACTAAGCTCCTGCTGAGGTGTGTCTATTATAAGGAAATTGAGAATCTCTTGGCTGAAGTGCATGAAGGCGTTTGCGGCAGACACCCGGGGGCCAGAACCTTAGCTGACAAGATCATCTCTCTAGGTTATTATTGGCAAAACCTGAGGGAGGACGCGCAAGCCTATGTTAGAAAATGTGACAAGTGCCAGAGATTCTCCGACATTCCTAGACTCCTAGCGATTGAGCAAACACTTGTGATACCTACATGTCCATTTGATATGTGGGGGATCGACATCATCGGACCCTTCCCTCCCGCCCGAGGCAATTGCAAGTATGTGATAGTAGCCGACTACTTCTCCAAATGGATGTGTTTAAAGCATTTGCCAAGATAACGGAAGAGAATGCAATCAACTTCGTTCATGACCACATATGGTGTCGTTTTGGGCTCCCACACACAATTATTTCAGATCATGGACTCCAATTATCTACGACATTCACAACAGAGTTGAACAGAGTTAGAGTTCGTCATGCCAAATCATCAATAAGTAGACGTCAAGGCAACGGACAAGCGAGGTCGCTAACAAATTGGTCCTAATGCACTCTTACTAAGAACCTTGAAGGACGTGAGGGCGGATGGTTGACCGAACTTTCCCTAGCCTTACGTGGGATATTCGCACAACCACCCGGTGAGGCCAACCAGGAAAACCCCTATTCGCACTAACCTTCGGTTACGAGGCTATGTCACCAGCAGTAAATGGTATCCCTACCGTGAGAAATCCCCATTGTGATGAGTAAGTCAACAAGGTCAATAGGCTCTTAGACCTAGACCTCGATAGATGAGAAATGACTAGGCGCACGTAGATGAGGATGGTGAATTACAAGCAAAGGACCAAGGCGTATCATGACAAGAGGGTCAACTGTAAAAGAGTATTCCAAGTAGGTGATCGGGTACTTAGAATGATTGAAGCAACGGTCGAAGAAGGCTGTAACAAAACAAGCTCTCCCCAAATTGGGAAGGTCCCTATATCATAACTCAAGTCATTCGAGAAGGGACATACAGATTGAAGACTAAGGAGGGGAAAGAGCTCAAGCACCCGTGGCATTCTGAAAATCTCCGAAAGTACTATCATTAAGTGTTAGTTTACTTTATGTAATAGATTAGTTTTAATTATTAGTCTTTTACCTTTTCAGTATGGTAGGATTGCAATTCTATGTAATCGCTTCGGTTTATGAAAGTTACTTCTTCAACTTGTAAAGCAACTACAAACTACGACACAACACCGGGAGAAGAGGATCATATCCCCGACTCTTCAAAAAAAAACATGCCAAACGTCTAGCCTACCTCGGCATAAACGACTAAATGGCCAACATCTAAAACCTACGCGCAAGTCACCTTCCTCGGCGTAAGGAGATGAAAAAGAAGGAGGCCTAACGTCTTGACGAGGAAACCCCTCGACTCAAATGACTACAAGCAAGACCATCTGAAACCTATGTACGAGTCATCTTCCTCAGCATAGGGCGATGAAAAAGAAGAAAAAACTTAACAGGCCAAGACCGAGGGACCTCTCTTCGGCTCGATGACTTGCCTTACGTCAAGACAAGGAAACACCTCGTCATAAAATGACTACGAGCATTGTGAGGACCCCGACCCGGAACCTACACGTGTCCCAAGGAGCCCCTGAGCGTCCTCAAACTAACCCAAATTGCCTAAACTTTTAAAAACTTTTATTTAACTTTCAAACATAAACATAACCATTTTAGAATAACTCCACTCCTTTCCACATTGGAGGAAGAGTTGACCAACCTTGAAAGTAGTAAACGATTTTAGTTACAAAAAGATGTCGAATATAAAATAGAATTAGAGTTCATGAGTACAACCCTTTAAAAAAATTATACCAACATACACTTTCTACACCAACCTATACATAACCCGACAATTCCCAAAATACCACTTCTAAACTCCTTTCCGCCCTTACTTGGTCGGTCCACCTGTCTCGGGATCTAAAACATTAAAGGGAGAGGGGTGAGAATAAATCTCAGCAAGCTATTATGAATGCAGCAATATGCCAAATAAGGTGCAACACGTAACAAGTCGCATATAACACATTGGAAAAGCTGTAAACACCTTACATTACCTTGGTTTACCTTTTTCCGTCTGAACAATAGTCGTACAACATTGGGTATAATAATACTCCAATCTTACAGGAGCCGCTTTAAGCAATACTCACATCTTATAAGACCCGTTTTTCAGGGAACCAAATAAGATAGTAGCAACTCTGTAAGGCTTTTGGCTCAATACAGATGCTATACCCCAACCTGTGGCCACAGGAGGGGACGGTCACAGGTATAACATAATCCGATCACATTAGGTCACACTTCCATAATTGATCGTATTATGTTATACCCCCAATATCAGCTGATTAACACATTATCAAGCACATAATAGTTACTTGAAATATAATCCACAAACGGGATAAGCAATATAGCCACATGGTAAAATATACTCATGTTCAACAAATCTCATAGTGCAACATTTATTTAAAACACTATGCATAAATAAGCAATATAGCTACATGATAAAATATACTCATGTTCAACCAATAATCAGAGTGCAACATTTATGTAATACACTAAGCATAATACAAGCCATGAATATGTACTCAAGTAAGATAATGAGATATCATCAACCCATCTTACTTAGTCATTATACAACAATATATGATCTCTATAAGGATTCAAGTTAACTCTACCAAGTTGGAGTCACATTTAATAAACTGCCAAATGATTTCTAAGTCGGACTTAAAGTGCTTCCGTAGTTCCATTTAAACCCAATTAAGGTGTCACTAAGTGACTCAAGTGTTCTACTATTATTCTAGGTTGAAAAGAATTGATTCATATCCAAATTGGATCGGTTTCTATTAATTTATAAAGGTTAGGGGTCATGCCGCGAGGTTGTTGGCAAAAATCAGCAAGAACGGAAACTGGGGAAGGTCTGGCATCATGGGCGACCGCCCACTACCTCTTGGGCGACCGCCCAAGAGGAATTTCCAAGGAGCTAAGGTTACGTCTACATGGGCGGCCGCTCGAAGCCCCCGTGGGCGACCGCCCAAGGCCATTTTCCAAAGAACCAGATTTTCTAAAGTCTCTATTTACTACTTTTCTTTTCCTTTTTAATCTTCTTTATATTCATGAACACCAAAGGGATTTTCTAACCTTACAACCTCATCTTCAATCATCTAGATCCAAAATAATATAGACCTAGATTATTTACCACTTAAGTTTCCACCCATGTCATTACTTTATTTCCAACTAAAATCTTCAAATCTAACTCCACCCATTTCATTTCCTTATTTCAAATTTAACACTTTTAATCTAAATCAACCCATGTTCTTACACTCTTGATCAAAAATAACATCCTCCCATAAGATTAATCAATTCCTCAACTTCCAAGAAGATTTCCAAAGCATTAAACAATCATCTAAATAACAATAACAACATTAAATAGCTCATGAACATTTAGAGGAAGGAAAGTCATAACAACTCACATAGCAAATATGAAATGGAATGAAGATCTTCTTAGCTTGATGAGCTCCTCTCTTCACCCCGAACACAAAAGTACTCTCAGATCTAAAAATGGTGGAGAATTGACTTCTCTAGGAACTTAGGAAATGAGGCTTCCAAGTATAAGGTTTCCATGGAATTTTGTAAAAGAAAATAAAATGAAGGAGAAGAAGGAGGAAGATGGAGATGGGACGGTTGAAGGGAGTAAAATAGAGGGAGTATGGGAAGAGTGAGGGAGAAGTATGGGTTATCTTGACTTAAGAGGGGAAAAGGGGAGGATTTTAAGGGATATGTTCCCCCCCCCCCTTAAATTCAAAGGCTTTCACCAAAATAATAACCAAGTCTTCCAAATCATTTCATCCTACTCAAATACTTTATCCCACATACTTTAATCTCCTTTCACACTTTATTTATTTTCTATTTTTTATATTTCCCTTTAGAACATTATTTTATATCCCAAACATTTCATCCTAATATAAAAATTTAAAGATATAAAGTAAACATATAAAGTTAACATTAATATTAAAAGCATATAATGTTATACTAAAATAGTGCCTAGGGTTAGGGTCGTTACACTCACTCCCCCTTAAAGAAAATTCGTCCCGAATTTGACTGTCACTTTCCTAACTGTTCAACCCGCCTCGGTTACTTATGTATACTTCAGACTCCAATTTCCAAATAGTCCCTTCAATATTGTGATTCTTCCCCAAGATTTCTAATTCCATTAATAATACGATATTACAACCTAATGTTCCAAGAATACCATACAGATATTACTAACCTGAATTTTCACGACCGCAATAAAATATAACTAAATGAAAGTATTACAACTCATATAACCAAATACATTTAAAATATTGCATTTAAAATCTTAAATACTCTATAAGCTGCTCCAAGCCCGTCTATGAGTCACATCACCAACCTTTTCTAAGACTTCAAATGGATTAACAAACTTTGACGCCAATTTACCTTAGGCCTTGCTTCACTAACCTCACCCCAACAAATTAGATATCGATATTTTCTTCCCTAACAACGCCTTATACAGTTTTATCTCAATGCTAGAATGATAACTGATTTTATACATACCCAACCACTGGTAGCCATACTTCCTATCGGCTACTAACATCCATTGTACATGCCCGTATCATATCCTCACAATAAGTAACGATTCCTCAAATTTTTCACAAGGTTAAACTTAATAGCATTCATTCATTCCAAAAGGATCTTCCCAAATGATGTCTACCCAATCCATTCAATAATATGAGATTTATACAATCAAACTATCTCCTAACATATATAAGGACTTGATCAATGCATCTCAGCAATATAAAATTTATATATAGTAAGTAGAAAATACCATCAACTTCCTATAAGTAAAACGACATACTCCTTTTACTTCCAAGATAACCAAATCACAAAATTCATCGTGATAATACTCTCAGTTCAATCTAGAACTCTAAATATTTTAATAAATCTTCCAACGTCAAATTTCCATTTTCATTTTTTTTTTTTTTTTTTTTTTTTTTTTTTTTATGACCCAACCACCTTATGTCTTGACTCACTTGAAACGAGTTATTTAAATTATCTCGTCCGAAATTCTCATAATACAAACATTAAACAATTGCCCATGGAATAATAAATATGGCACGCTAATAAGACTCTGATTCCATGAACGGAATATTAATTGACTATATTTCACAATTCAATGTTTCAATTATGTTCAGGTCCAGTGATAGATCAATATTCAAATCAAATGGTTGGCCGCCCACAATGGAGCCGATCCAACTCCAATACAAAAACTGAGTCTACTGCGACCTTCGCATTAATAACTCCACAATTTATCAAATCATTTCTCGGATCAAAACTTTAATGTAATTAATCACTATAGGGAAACTAAGTTGCCGTTTTACTTGCTTCTGTACAAACTATATTTTTAAAATAACATGTCTTTCTAAAATTTACAACATCTTTCAGAATTCCAAAGGATAGATAAAAAGAGATCCAGTGAGACTCGAATGGTTTATTTATTTAAAACCGGCCCATACCAGTTTTAATTAACTAAACCACTCAAAATCTTAAGAAATTTTGAAAAGATTGATAAGCTAACAAAACTAACTCGAGTGATTTAATTAACTACAACCGTCCCATACCAGTGGTAGATAATTAAATTACTCCCAGATTTTAATGTACACAAAAACGGTTTACTGACCTTAATAAATCAACTATCCCCGAAGGGCACAAATGCTCATACCGAAGTTCAATATATAATCCAAAGTTGTAAAGCACATTTAAAGCAATTCTAACAAAATATTCTTGTTTGACCCCTATTTATAGTGTTGCCACCACTCATAATATTTATACTTAGTTGAATTCTCTATAAGAAAACAAAATCTCGTAATACTAATACTATCTTCTATAAATAACACTAAAACATTCATCGAGATTATAAACTTGGTAAATCATCCTCAATTCAATAATTCCTCAAGTTGAATATTCAACACTTCTACTTAATTTAAGTCATCTATTCCCTACCTTTGATATTGGTATTGTACCTAGTAACAACGTATTGCATACATCAAGATTCCGATCAATTACCATGATCTCCTAATAAGAAATATAATTGGAACTGTTGGGTATGCATATTTTAACCCTCCTATTTTGTATTAGATTTGATTGATACCATAACCTCCTATTTATTTTAAGGACTTTAGGACCCTATGTAATGAAGCTTAGACTTCAATTTTTAGCTAAGTCCATTTTATAGAATAGGTTAAAATTAGGCTTGAAGACTGGCTCAAGAATCATTGGATCTTAGGATTGCAGTTTCAAGGGTTTCAGAACCGCCCCTTTTAGAACCGCTTGGCAGAACCGCCTTTTTGCCTTGTGATTCCCTTCATCTGAAACCGCTTGAACAACAAGTGCAAACCGCACTTGGAAACTCTTCTTCTGGTGGAACCGCTTTGATATCAAACCGCCTTTCTCCAGAACCGCTCCAATGATTGGCTACTTGAAGTGAACCTCTTTTGACCGTTGGAATCCACGTCAGCAATATCAAAAGTCAACTACCATATCTTGTCACGTGACTACTTTTCGGACAAGATGCGCAAGGATCTTAAAAGGTGACGAGATGTCCTAACCACCTTGATTGCGGTGAGGTCCGATCGGCTTTACTGCATCAACAGTTCCTAAAGGACAAAAAGTGGTTCTTTGTGGACCAATGGGATTGCATCAAGTCTTGTCCTTACAAGCATTTGTATCCAACGGCTAGTTTCTTGATGCTTAGGTATAAATACCCTAATCTTCACCATTTGAAGATTGCTTGAATCTTGAGAAATTGCTTTGTGTTCATGAGAAGTTGAAGCTACGCACGAAATTCTTAGTCCTTTGAATCTTCATCTTCATACTTCAAGAAATATTCCCAGCCCAAAATCAAGCCTTAACACATTCAAGAATCATTGTGCTCTACATCTCATGATTTAAAGAGCCTTGATCTTGTTCTCACACACACACCTCTCCTGTTTAAACACATAGTTTATTCATTTGAGATACACTGGTTATAGTCTAGGATTTGTTCTTCATAGAAAAGATTTTATTGTACTTTGTAATCTCTCAAATACTCAATATAAAATCTCTCTTAGAAATCCAAGACTAACCATCTTGGTAGTGGACGTAGATCGTTTATCGATTGAACCACTCCAAATATTGTATTCTTACTTTCTGCATTTATATTTCTTGTGCTTACTGATTATCTTCCTTTTTCTCTGTTTGATCTTTACATAGTTATCCTTTATTGTGAAATTGTGTTTGGAGTTAACATTGTCAAACTACATTTTACGTTTTACAAGCGCTCGAAAAGCGCACTAAAACCGCCTTGCAAAACCGCCTCCTCAAAACCGCATTTTACTAAGTATATTCCATTTGTGCATTTTACAACTCTACTTGCGAGTTTCTTATACACCTTTGCAAGAGGTTTTGTAAGCGTAGAGGTTTAGTTTTAAATTGAGGGCGAAAAAAATTTAAACGGACTATTCACCCCCCTCTGTTGTATTTTCACCCTTGTTGCCACCTTTGGGACCAACAAGTGGTATCAGAGCAAACACATTTTAAAACCTTTGTTTTCAAGCTTAACGGCTTGTGTGCCGATTCGATATGGCAACCTCAAAGACAATGACTACGTAACTATTCACACATTCCAATGTTGGACGAAGACCACTTTGACATCTGGAAGTGCCGAATGCTTATTCATTTGGAAACCATATATGAAATCTTTGGTGGAGTGCGTGATCAATGGCCCTCTAATTCCAATGAAGGTTAACACCGATGCAACCACCAATCTTTGAAACTCCGGAGGTCAAAAGCCAAAAGATGAGTGGTCGGATGAAGAGAAGAGATTAGTTGCCTTGGACGGCAAGGCGAGGTTCATCATTTACGGGACCCTCCCCGTATCAACTCTACGAAAGTGATGTACCTCAAAACCGCAAGCAGTATGTGGGATGCCATAGAGAGCTACCTCGAAGGTGACGAAGAGTGCAAGGAAAACAAATTATACACTGTTGAAAGATCCTACAACAACTTCAACAGAAAACCCAACGAAACCTTGCGTCAAACCTACGATCGCTATGTTGAGGTAGTTAATGCTTGTAGATCTCTTGGTAAAACTTTAACCGATAAGGAAATCAATATGACTTTCCTATCTGCTTTAGGTTCTAGATGGGTAAATAAGGCTACCTCTCTAGAAGACTCCAAAGTATTGGGTACTTGATCGTTAAGTAACTTGTATGCCAATCTTAGAGTTTATGAACTTAAATTAAATCATATTGAAGAGATAGAAGGTAAAACCAAATCGCTTTCTATGTCTGCAGTGGAACATGAAGAGAAACCTTCCACATCTAATCAAACCACTGATCCTTCCATATCAACCTCATCACTCATCGAGATGGATGATGATGATTTTGCCATGTTTGTGAAAAGATTCCAAAAATTTAGAAAATCTTCAAAACCTCTCACAAAATCATTTTCAAAAGGCAAACCTCCTGCAACATTTTCTAGGGCTGCAGATACAAAGAAGAAGAGTGACTTGGTTTGCTACAACTGTAGAAAACCTGGCCACTTTGCATCTGAGTGTCCACAGCCTAAATATGAATACATGAAAAAGAAAACTTTTCCTTCGAAATTTTCTCATCGTAAGGGAATGGTTGCTGAGGAGGAAGAGAATTCCAAGGAATTAGCAACTTGGATTGAAACAGTTACGAGGATGGAAGTGACGGTGAAACCGAAGAGGTTAACCTCTGCTTAATTGCAGAAGCTTCTGATGACTCAGATTCTGAATCATTTGAGTTGCCTGATATGGAAGAAAAGGAGGTTTTTGCAAAACTTCCAAATTATAAATTGGATGATGATATTAAACTTACTCCTAGCGTTAAGATAGGAAATTGTTCGTATTCACGTCCCATTTTCTCATCTAAAACTGCTCCACCTTCAAAAGCTATTCCAAAGAAAATTTTGAAAAAGGTGGTGGAAGAGGTTTCTCCCATGGAACATGAAAAGATGTTCAAGGAAGCTGAAATGGTGATCCATCAATTCTCAAATCTTAAGAAAGCCTTAAGCTTAGCTCATGATGAACTTAATTTGTACAAGACGGAGAAAAGCTGTGATGAGGTGCGAAATTTCTAATCTTAAGGGCCAAATCAAATAGATGACTCCTCTTGCTGATCAAAACCGCATCCTTGAAACTAAGGTTCTTTGCACTTCAACTTCGGGAATGATGACTTGGTAACCCAAATCGACGATCGCCAAACGATTATTGATTCGTGGCTCAAGTCTCAATCCACCAAGGATAAAATCCTGGACTTCCAAGTTCCTCCTGGAACTAAGGATGGTCTAGGGTTTGGATACGAGGAAGAGGAGAAGTGTGCATCCTCGAGTGAAAAGGATGAGGAATTTCGAGAACTAACTAAAGAAATTCCCAAGGAGAAGATTGCTAAGGGTAAGGGTAAAGCAAGACAAGTAAATTATGTCTACCCTAAAGGAAAGCAATATGGGAAGAATTACGTGTTGAAACCTAAGAATTACGTGGAAGCACTGAAGAGGAAATGGCTTATGGAATTGGTAGAATCCTGCTCCAACCACTTACGGTGGAAAAGGCGGTTACGCTAACTCTAGGTCGGACCGCGTTTCTTCTTCGACCGCTCCTCTGCCTTCAAAAGCAAGAATAGCGTTCCCGGGAAATACGTGGTCAAACCAAAGCTGTTCCCTTTGTATCATTTGGAATGTTATTTGGAACCGCACCTCCCAAATCGCTTCCTTGTCCCAAACCGCATGGAACTCCTAAGAAGATTAAGGAGTTAGTAAACCCTCATGATGCTTGTAGCTTTTATAAATGTTACGTGTGTGATGGTTTAGGTCACAAGGCTGCGAGAATGCCTTTTGCGGTTCACACCCAATGCCGGGAAGAGCAAACCTCCTTACGTCAAACGGGTGTGGGTTGTAAAGGGTTGCTAACTTCGAGGACCCAAGAAATAAAGGGGGATCTCGTTCTTAATGTTTACATTTCGGGTCCTCTGCTTCATGTTTGGTCACTCCAAGGATAATGAATGGTATCTTGACGGTGGGTTTGCTCAAGACATATATTTGGAGATAGATCATTACTTGAAGATGTCATTGAAGCAAGTGGTCCATCTGTAACCTTTGGTGACAACAACAAAGGCAAGACCATTGGATATGGTGTTATAAGGAGAGGAAACCTAACTATTGAGAAGGTTTCTCTTGTCGATGGACTCGAACACAACCTCCTTTCAATTTCTCAATTTTGCGATAAAGGAATGCTTTGCAACTTCACGTCATCAAATTGCTTTATCAAAGATAGCATTTCCAAGGCGTCACCCTACTCACGGGGATTCGTAAGAGTAATATTTACATTATTAATCTAAATTACGCATGTAGTATTACTAATCTCTATTTTGTAGCTAAGAATGTGAGCGAAAATAGTTGGCTATGGCACAAGAGGTTGAGCCACTTGAACTTCAAGTATCTTGCAAAGATTGGTAGGGAAAACCTCGTTCGTGGTTTACCCAAAGTGGCTGACCACCATCCAGAGAAATGCGGTGCATGCCGGCTTGGTAAGCGATCCGCGTCGTCTTTCACCCGGCAAGACCGCTCCTTCAACTTCAAGATGCTTACAAGCTTTGCTTCACATAGATTTGTTTGGACCCGTAACCTTTTGCCCGACATTGGAGGAAATAGATATACTTTAGTGGTGGTGGATGATTATTCAAGATATACATGGGTTGAGATGATGATTTCCAAAGATGATTGTTATGAAATTCTCACCGCACTTTTAGACGGCTCCAAAGCTCAAAAAGAAGACGACATCGTTAGTGTTCGATCGAGATAATGGAACGGAATTTAAGAACAACGGTGTTGCTCGGTATTGTGATGACCATAGGATTGATCACAATTTTTCAATCGGCAGTGTTCCACAACAAATGGGGTTGTGGAAAGGAAGAATAGGGCGTTGATTGAAATTTGGAAAGACAATGATATCTGAAGCGAAGCTACCTCGGTATTTTTGGGCTGAAGCAATCAATACCGCATGCTTCACTCAGAACCGATCCCTCATCAACAAAACCCATAACAAGACTCCCTATGAGCTTTGGCGAGGAAGAACCCCCAACATTGCATTCTTCAAGATTTTTGGCTGCAAATGTTTTGTCCTCTACAACGGAAGAGAAAATAGAGGTAAATTCGGAGCCAAGGCCGACGAAGGTATTTTTGTTGGGTATGCTAAACATTCTAAAGCTTTTCGCATTTTCAATAAAACTAGTTTAAAAATAGTAGAGTCTGTCCATGTTACTTTCGATGAGCATTCTCTCCTTGAGCCACATTTGGCTCCAAATGTTGCTGATGATTTTGTTGAGCATAATGAAACAGGTGAACCTCAAACCGCACCTGAACCTTGATGTGTGGATTTTATACATATTATTTTACCTATGTTTCCGGATTATTTATAATGATTTTGGATGTATTTAGTTAGTTTTGATGTATTTGAGTGACATTTTGTTATGTGAGGTTGAGTGAGAAAATTATGTACTTTGAGGATATTTTTGGCTTATTTGTAATTGGTTGTAAAACCTCATGGAGCGTGCAAGTTCATTGTCAGTGGAAAAAGGGCAGTAAGTTGGTCAAGGTTCGAGCTCGGGGTCAAACATGGTCAAGGGACGAAGGCCAGGTCAAAGCTGAGTCAAAATGGGGCAATTCTGCATTTGGCACGAGTGGGGAACGACTGAAGAAGAGTGGAGCACGACTTGGGGAACGACTGGAGTCAAGCCATTCCAAGCAACTATTCAGAACGAGTGGGCACCTTGGGCACGACTCGTTCTCACGAGTGAAAGCCAAGGTAATTTTCAAGCATTGCTACTCAGAACGACTGGAGGCATGGAGCACGAGTCGTTATCACGACTGGAACTGAAGGGCACGACTCGTGCCAATTAGCACGACTCGTGCCAAGACGCGGTTTGTGACGTAAGCGGAAGCGAGATGGCACGAATTTGGAAGGATTTTGTTACTTTATTTTCTGGTTGAATTAGGACTCAAGGAGGACTATATATATCTCCTTTAGTTTTTATTATGAGGTACCTTTTGTCTTACTTTCTTGCCTAGGTTTTCAAGGATTAAAGAGTTTATTTTCAAGGTTTTTGCAAGGATTTCAGGTTTGATATTTTATTGCTATTCATGTTTTGTGATGTTTATCCGGAACATGAGTAGCTAATTTCTTAGTAGTTCACGGATTGGTGTAGCCCGTATTTGAACTTTATGCTATATATTTAAATTTCATTTAATTGTGGAGTTAGTTCATTCTAATATTCTTAATTTTTATTTGGTACAAGTCACACTTGCGTGGGGAATTGTGCACGAACACTATTAGGAGGATTAGACTCAATTGATGATCTTGCGTGAATTGATTGAGTCTAGGCTTCATTAATTCTTTGATGCTTAATGAATTGAGTTGTTATCAATTTGATCTTGCGTGATAATTGATAATTATTCAATAGAAGAATTGCAATCCGGCAATCGAACCGTCCCAATTCTTACAAAAGTGAAGAAGCCCTAAACCCAATTAATATTTTATCATTCAAAAAGCATAAAGGGATAATATGTGGTGAACCTAATCCGTGGGCTAGTTGTTAAATCCTTGAATTTCGTTTGCTAGCTTGTTTATTTGTTACTTTAGTTGCTTAATTGTTTTAATTTTCTTTCGTTGCTTAGTTTTAATAAACCAAAACAAAAACCATTTTGTTACTTTAAGCATTAATTAAATTTACTTGTTAAAACCAACGAGTCTCTGTGGTTCGACCCCTGCTCGTGCATATTACTACACCGGTAGTGAGTACACTTGCTCGGATTTTATTACTAGAGGAATTTTTCTCCATCAAGTTTTTGGCGCCGTTGTCGGGGACTTGTTGTGATTTTTAACAAGTTAATTTAATCGGTGCATGTTTGGTCGCCGGTCATTGGATCCTAATTTGGTTCCTTTGAACGACGATATAGACAGAATTGAGAGAGGCATTCCCTCTACTCAAGTGAGTGGCCAGATCGATACTTGTCACCGGGACGAGAGGAAGAATTAAGTGAGTTGGAAACTTCTTCCACCGAGGAAGAAGAAGAATTTAATTTTGTGATGGCGGACCAAGTCATGAATGCATTTGCTAGGCCAAGAGTCGACACGTCGGTGTCGTGCATAGTGTTGCCGATGCGGCACTAGCTTATGAAATAAAAGGCCAATATTTTAATATGCTTCCAAACTTTCATGGTTTAGTTTGGTGAGGATACTTTGGCATTTTTGAGAGAATTCATGTCTCTTTGTGAGTGGGTTCCCTATAAAGAGGGTGTTACGGCGGAGCACTTGAGGCGAAGTGCTTCCCGTATGCATTGAAAGACAAAGCCAAAACTTGGCTATTGTTACTTCCTCCCCGTAGCATCACTACTTGGGATGATTTACATGATGCTTTTCTTATTAAGTTCTACCCTTATAATGCATTGACCAGATTTTAGGGTGAAAATTATGGGATTTGCACGAGGAACCGGGGAAGCCTTCCATGAGGCATGGGATAGATTTAGGATGTTGCAAATTGAATGCCCTCATCATAATTTTCCTGCTTCTATGTTGCATCAAACATTTTATGGGGCTTTATCCCACGAATACCAATCCATGGTTGATAATGCGGCGGGAGGTAGTTTGGGTACCAAGACCGTACAACAATGCCATGAGGGAATTGTTTGAGATGTTGAGTGCTAATTCTCAACAAAAAGGTTCTAGGGGAGCAATAAGGGGGTAAATGAGGTCGGATTGAATAATGAGATTGCTAAGCACTTTGCATTGCTCAACCAAAGATTTGATAAATTAGCTTTGCAAAATGCTTCTTCTTCTTCTATGCCTTCCACTTGCTCATCTTGTGTATGATAGTTGTGTTACATGCGGCTCTAAATCTCATGATTATAACTTCATTGTCCCTCTACTAGTTCCTTTAGCTATGAAACCGAGCGGTGTACGGGCGATGCAAGGATTTGGTCAACGGTTCCCACCAAACAACAATCGGTTTGGGAACAATTACAATCCAGGGATGGCAAGCAAAGACCGAGACATCCCAATTTGTCATGGGGTGGAAATCAACAAAATACGACTCTTCATCCCCAACCACCCCCGCAGGGGCTTTATGAAAGGAAGAAAGAGCCTTGGGAAGAGGCAATGGATCAAATGAGAGCGGAGCAACTTCAAGCAAAGGCAGAACAGCAGCAAGCATACAACAATCAAGATGCTGCAATGAAGAAGTTGGAGACCCAAATGGGTCAATTGGCGAGAGCATTACGGGGACGACAACCGGGTACATTCCCTAGCCAAGGGGAGCAAGCCAAGGCCATCATCACCCTACGTGGTGGCAAACAGGTAGATAATCAGGTAACTTCTCCTTCTTCTCCTGCTAAACCCCCTGTCATTGATTCCCCTGTTGTGGAACCCCCGATTGTGGAAAATGTTGTTGTTAAGGATGTTGTGTCTGAGGGTGAGGGTACTAATGGATTGGGACAAAATGTGAATGTAGAAAAGTCCAATCCCAAGCCATATGTACCTCCTGTTCCTTTCCCTGGCAGATTCTTGAGGAATAAGCTTGATCACCAAATGAAAGAATTGATTGACATGTTCTCAAAAGTTAACATAAATTTGCCTTTGTTAAATGTGATCAAGAATGTTCCTGCATATGCCAAATTCTTCAAGGAAATTAATTCCAAGAAAATTCAGTATGGAAAAGATGAGATTTTGTTTTTGGATGAGAATGCAAGCGCTGTAGTCAAACATAGTCTCCCACCGAAAATGAAAGACCCCGGGAGTTTTCTAATTTCCATTACTTTGGGGGATTCTCACACGGTGAGAGCTATGCTTGATCTCGGGGCGAGCATTAATTTGTTGCCATATTACATGTACCTTGAGTTGGGTTTGCCCGAGCTAAAACCCACTATGATGGCCCTACAACTTGCTGATAGGTCCATTAAAAGACCAATGGGCATCGTAGAGGATGTTTCAGTTCAGGTAGATTCATTGATTATTCCCGTTGATTTTGTGGTTTTAGAGATGCCTCGCGGTGAGGGTAGTCGTCGTGATTCACCCATATTGCTTGGGAGACCATTCATGGCAACAACCAACACTGTGATCAATGTTGGTAATGGTACTCTATCTATGACCGTCGCAAATGAAAAGATTGAAATAAATGTCTTTGATGTCATGAAAAATGCGGTGGGTCATGATGAGTCTTGCATGCTTGTTGATGAGTTGGATGAAGTTGATGATTGTGTGAGTGAGATTTCATGGCATGTGAGAGATTGTGAGGAGTTAGAGTCATTGATTTCAATGGGCGGTGAGAAAACTAGGGATAATGCGGATGCTCAACTGATGGCTGTGGATAAGGCCGACGAGCACCATCCTAGTGATGGCCCGTTTCACCCCCTAGGCCACTTCAATGAGAAGTTGGCGCCTTCTATTGTGATTCCCCCAGTCCTTGAGTTGAAATCTCTTCCTTCTAATTTAAAATATGCATTTTTGGGAGAGAGAGAAACTTTGCCTGTCATAATTGCATCGATTTGTCCAAGGACCAAGAGGCCCAATTGATTCTGTTTTGTGTGAATACAAAGAGGCCATTGGTTGGACATTGAAGGACATAAAGGGAATTAGTCCCACAATGTGCATGCATAGAATTCATCTCTTGGATGGTGCCAAGCCGTCTAAAGAGAGACAAAGGAGGCTGAATCCTCACATGGAGGAAGCCGTGAGAAAAGAGGTCCTAAAATTGCTAGATGCGGGTATCATTTACAGGTGGGTGAAAGTGAGTGGGTAAGCCGGTACAAGTTGTACCAAAAAGATCGGGCATTACTTGTTGTCCAAAATGAGAAAGGTGAGGATGTGCCAACAAGGGAAGTGGCCGGTCTTAGGATGTGTATTGATTTGAGAAAGTTAAATCTTTGCGACCAAGAAAGATCACTTTCCTTTACCTTTTATTGACCAAATGTTAGAGAGGTTGGCGGTCATTCTTACTATTGTTTTCTTGATGGCTTTTCGGGGTATAATCAGTTGCCATAGCCCACGAAGAATCGGTCCAAAACCACCTTCACATGTCCATTCGGCACCTATGCATTTAGGAGGATGCCTTTTGGGCTTTGCAATGCACTGCGACATTTCAAAGGTGTATGACCTCCATTTTTTCGGATATGATTGAGAGGTGCGTTGAGGTTTTCATGGATGATTTTTTACATTTATAGGGGATAGTTTTGATGATTGTTTAAAGAATTTGGCATCTTGTTTTGAAAAGGTGTTGTGAAACCAACTTGACTTTGAGTTGGGAAAAGTGTCATTTTCTTGTGAAGCATGGGATTGTTTTGGGTCATATTGTGTCAAGTAAGGGGATTGAGGTTGATAGAGCTAAAATTGATGTGATTGCAAAATTACCTCCCGAATTCGATCGAGGTGTGCGAAGTTTCCTAGGGCATGCGGGGTTCTATAGGCGATTCATAAAAGACTTTTCAAAAATTTGTAAGCCTTTATGTAACACGCTTGCCAAGGATACGGAGTTCATCTTTGACCAAGAGTGTGTTGATGCTTTTGATTTGCTTAAGGAAAAGTTGACATGTGCCCCCATTCTTTCTAGTCCCAATTGGTCTCACCCTTTTGAGATCATGTGCGATGCCTCGAGATTTTGCTATTGGGGCTGTTTTGGGACAAAGGGTTGACAAATTGCCTTCCGTTATCCATTATGCAAGTAGAACACTTAATGATGCACAAGCTGAATTATACCACAACTAAAAAGAATTTCTAGGCATTGTGTTTGCCTTGGAAAAGTTTCGTTCTTACTTGCTTGGATCGAAGGTGATTATTTATTACGATCATCTTTGCATTGAAACATTTGTTAAATAAGAAAGATGCTAAGCCTCGTTTGTTGAGGTGGATGTTGTTGTTACAAGAGTTTGATGTAGAGATCCGGGATAAAATGGGGAATTGAAAATGTGGTGGCGGATCATTTGTCGAGGCTTGAGGACTATTCGTATCTCAATGTTGAAGAAGGTTTGATTAGGTTAATGAAAATTTTCCGGATGAACAACTTACCGTACATGTCCAAGAGCCTTGGTATGCGATTTCGTTAATTACTTGGTGTCTAATATGTTCCCATCACAATTCACTTATGACCAAAAACGCAAGTTTAAGTCGAGATGTGAAACATTACATTTGGGATGATCCTTATCTATGGAAAATTTGCCGGACAAAATTGTTAGGAGATGTGTTCGGACCATGAGCGGAAGTAGTGTGTTGAGATTTTGTCATGAACTCCAATGTGGGGGTCATTTTAGTGGCCAAAAGACCGCTAGGAAAGTCTTTGCAATCGGGTCTTTATTGGCCTACTCTGTTTAAAGATGCTCAAGAATTTTGCCTTAGATGTGATAGGTGTCAACGGTCCGGGAACATAGGGAAAAGAGATGAGATGCCCTTACAAAGTAATCTTATTGTTGATATATTTGATGTGTGGGGCATTGATTTTATGGGACCCTTTCCCCCGTCCACGGTTATTTGTACATACTTGTTCTTTGTTGATTATGTTTCAAAGTGGGTGGAGGCAATTGCCACCGAACTAATGATGCTAATGTCGTTTGCAAGTTTGTGTGTGAGAATATTTTCAACAGGTATGGCATGCCACGAGCAATTATCAGTGATCAAGGGACCCACTTCACCAACAAAAGGTTCAATGCAGTTTTGAAAAAGTATGGGGTGGTGCATAAGCTCGCTACAGCATATCATCCCCAAACTTCGGGACAAGTGGAGGTAAGCAATCGGCAAATAAAGGGTGTTCTTGAGAAAACAGTGCGTCCCAACAGGAAAGATTGGGCATTAAAGTTGGGGGATGCATTGTGGGCATACAGAACGGCATACAAAACGCCCATTGGAATGAGTCCGTACCGGATAGTGTATGGGAAAGAATGTCACCTCCGGTGGAGTTGGAACACAAGTCGTATTGGGTTTGTGAGGGAATTAAACATGGATTTGAATGTTGCGGGAGAAAAGAGACTGCTTGCACTTGATGAGATTGAGGAGCTCCGGCAAGATAGTTATGAGAGCGCAAAATTGTATAAGGAGAGGACCAAACGGTACCACGACAAAAATTTGAAGCCCAAGCTTATAAGACCGGGTATGAAAGTTCTTCTCTTCAACTCTCGGTTAAAGCTTTTTTCGGGTAAGTTGAGTTCTAGGTGGTCGGGCCCGTATGATGTGGTGCGTGTGTATCCGCACGGAGCAGTTGAACTCAAGAATCCAAAGGATGGGAATGTGTTTAAAGTCAATGGTCATCGAGTGAAACCATATTACGAAGGGGTGTCAATTTTGGAGGACATCAATGAGACTGACGTGATTGAGTTGGTGGACTCGGAGGAGGACACCTAGTTCTGTGGAGGCATAATGTCGAGCTTAACGACTGTAACCAAAGCGCTGATTGGGAGGCAACCCAATGGAGGTAACATTTACTGTTTTCCGTATTTTCGTTTTAGTTTCTTCATCGTTGCATTTGGATTGTCTTGTGTCTTTCTTGGTCTATGCCATGAGGACATAGCATGGTTTAAGTGTGGGGGAAGGGCGGTGTCGTGTATTATATGTATATGCTAATAAAAAAAAAAAAAAAAAAAAGAGAATAGAGTGGCTAAGTGAAAACCCGAAAGGGCACTTAGGCAAAAGGTGAGAATTTGAGCGAAAATATCCTTGTTCACCGGCGTGGAGACATAAGGGGGAGCCAGGAGTTCGGGTAGGAAAATTTTTGGAGATGGAGGTTCGTGAATAGAGGCGTTAGGATAGAAATCCTCGTGCACCTTGGAGTAATAAGGGGGGTTGGATAAAAGCACGAGGTAAGTTTTTGTTGAGCATCCCTTTTTCTTAACATTAACTTTTTATTGAGGGAGTACGTTATGTAGTGTGAGCAAGTGTGGGGGAAAATTTAGGACATTTTAGTTTCCCCCCACTATCATTGTGAGGGCCCTAGTTTGGAGGATCATTGTTATTATGGAGTTGATATCAAGCTAGGGCCATTGATCTTCTTTTGGGGAGTTTTATGGAGACGGAGTTTTGTACACTCCGGGATATCATGTTTGATCGATTTGTATTGGTGGTTAGAGGAGGCTAGGTATCATTTTCTCCCGCACATCTGTTTTAGACCAATTTTAGATTGGAGTTAGGATATTACTCAGGGACGAGTAATGGTCTAAGTGTGGGGGAATTTGATGTGTGGATTTTATACATATTATTTTACCTATGTTTCCGGATTATTTATAATGATTTTGGATGTATTTAGTTAGTTTTGATGTATTTGAGTGACATTTTGTTATGTGAGGTTGAGTGAGAAAATTATGTACTTTGAGGGTATTTTTGGCTTATTTGTAATTGGTTGTAAAACCTCATGGAGCGTGCAAGTTCATTGTCAGTGGAAAAAGGGCAGTAAGTTGGTCAAGGTTCGAGCTCGGGGTCAAACATGGTCAAGGGACGAAGGCCAGGTCAAAGCTGAGTCAAAATGGGGCAATTCTGCATTTGGCACGAGTGGGGAACGACTGAAGAAGAGTGGAGCACGACTTGGGGAACGACTGGAGTCAAGCCATTCCAAGCAACTATTCAGAATGAGTGGGCACCTTGGGCACGACTCGTTCTCACGAGTGAAAGCCAAGGTAATTTTCAAGCATTGCTACTCAGAACGACTGGAGGCATGGAGCACGAGTCGTTATCACGACTGGAACTGAAGGGCACGACTCGTGCCAATTAGCACGACTCGTGCCAAGACGCGGTTTGTGACGTAAGCAGAGCAGATGGCACAGATTTGGAAGGATTTTGTTACTTTATTTTCCTGGTTGAATTAGGACTCAAGGAGGACTATATATATCTCCTTTAGTTTTTATTATGAGGTACCTTTTGTCTTACTTTCTTGCCTAGGTTTTCAAGGATTAAAGAGTTTATTTTCAAGGTTTTTGCAAGGATTTCAGGTTTGATGTTTTATTGCTATTCATGTTTTGTGATGTTTATCCGGAACATGAGTAGCTAATTTCTTAGTAGTTCACGGATTGGTGTAGCCCGTATTTGAACTTGATGCTATATATTTAAATTTCATTTAATTGTGGAGTTAGTTCATTCTAATATTCTTAATTTTTATTTGGTACAAGTCCTGCACTTGCGTGGGGAATTGTGCACGAACACTATTAGGAGGATTAGACTCAATTGATGATCTTGCGTGAATTGATTGAGTCTAGGCTTCATTAATTCTTTGATGCTTAATGAATTGAGTTGTTATCAATTTGATCTTGCGTGATAATTGATAATTATTCAATAGAAGAATTGCAATCCGGCAATCGAACCGTCCCAATTCTTACAAAAGTGAAGAAGCCCTAAACCCAATTAATATTTTATCATTCAAAAAGCATAAAGGGATAATATGTGGTGAACCTAATCCGTGGGCTAGTTGTTAAATCCTTGAATTTCGTTTGCTAGCTTGTTTATTTGTTACTTTAGTTGCTTAATTGTTTTAATTTTCTTTCGTTGCTTAGTTTTAATAAACCAAAACAAAAACCATTTTGTTACTTTAAGCATTAATTAAATTTACTTGTTAAAACCAACGAGTCTCTGTGGTTCGACCCCTGCTCGTGCATATTACTACACCGGTAGTGAGTACACTTGCTCGGATTTTATTACTAGAGGAATTTTTCTCCATCAAACCTCAACCGCAAAATCCAGCACCCTCAACTGAAATCCCCCAAAACCGCAACTTTGAAACCGCACCCGAAGTTCCTACTCCAGATGCAACTACCAGGGAAGAAGATGTTGAAAATTCCCCTATCCATCTTATAGAACCTCTTCGTCAACTTACCTTCCATGACTTCGCTGAAGGATCTAACGGCGTTCCAATTGAGAATCTTCAGCAAACCTCAGTCCAACCAGACTTACCCCCAGAGGTTCGTGAAGTCAGCAGTCACCCCCTCACAAATGTGATTGGTGATCTGTTTTCCGGTGTTCAAACAAGGAGATCGAATTATGATGAGCATACTTCACTTTTGTCTCAAGTTGAACCCAAGAAGATTGATGAAGCACTCCAAGATTCCAGTTGGGTCGTTGCTATGCAAGAAGAACTCAACCAGTTTGAAAGATGCAAGGTCTGGACTTTGGTGCCTAGACCTCAGGATCAAGGAGTGATAGGAACTAAGTGGGTATTTAGGAATAAGATGGACGAGAATGGAAGCATCACTAGGAATAAAGCAAGGTTGGTTGCACAAGGATATAGGCAAGAAGAAGGAATTGATTATGACGAAACCTTTGCTCCAGTTGCAAGATTGGAAGCTATCAGAATCTTCTTAGCCTACGCCTCTTTCAAGCATTTCAAGTTATATCAAATGGACGTAAAGAGTGCATTCCTCAACGGCGAACTGCAAGAGACCGTGTATGTTGCTCAACCTCCTGGATTTGAAGACTCCAAATTTCCCAATCATGTCTACAAACTCCAGAAAGCTTTGTATGGACTTAAGCAAGCTCCGAGGGCATGGTATGAGACTCTCTCTAAATTTTTACTAGAAAAAGGATTTAAACGTGGTAAAATTGATACAACTCTTTTTATTGCCAAATATAATGAGCATACTTTACTTGTTCAAATATATGTCGATGATATTATTTTTGGTTCTACTAATGAGTTACTCTGTAAGCGTTTCGAAAAGCTAATGAAAAGCAAGTTTGAGATGAGCATGATGGGAGAATTAACATTCTTCCTCGGGCTTCAAATCAAGCAATGCGAAGTAGGTATTTTTCTCAGCCAAGCCAAATACACCAAGGATTTGATAAAGAAGTTTGGATTAGAAAATGCTAAAGCATATGATACTCCTATGGCCACCGGCAATAAGCTAGATAAAGATCTCAAAGGAAAAGCACTAGTGGTACTTGTCATTTCCTCGGGAACAGACTAGTTGCTTGGGCCAGCAAGAAGCAAGCTTCAGTTTCAGTGTCAACCACAGAGGCTGAGTATATTCTTCTTGGTAGTTATTCTTTGTTAAATCCTTTGGATGAAGCAGCAGTTGGTAGACTATGGAATCCATGAAGGGAACTGTCCTATCATGTGCGACAACACTTCAACAATTTCAGTCTCCAACAATCCTGTCATGCATTCCAAGACCAAGCATATAGATATCAAGTATCATTTCCTCAAAGATCATGTGGAGAAGAGGAATATCCATTTAGAGTACGTGGGAACAGACAACCAGATTGCTGATATCCTCACAAAGGCTCTTGACTCCAAGAGATTTTCTTTTCTCAGAGGAGAAATGGGATCCTACTACTTTCCTACCTGGGTGGGAAGTGAATGAGGAAGAGCTCAAGTCAGATGCTCTGGGAAGGGAGTTGCTGAGGAAGCTCAGAGTCTCAGGCATCCTACCGCTCTTCACCAAGAAACAAAATTTTATTGTACCATCTTTTGTGGATCAATTCTTTGCAACCGCTAAGAAGGATTCCAGAGTTCTTGAGCAAGGCCAGAGAGTTTCCTGCTTGACCGCTGTAGTTGAAGGGATGAAGCTCTCCATAGACTACATTGACATAAGAAGACTCTTGATTCTTGTTGGTGGAGCTCCGCTTAGAGGTTGATCGGGTTATTCAAGACAATGCTTGCTTTCCAAACCGCCAAAGTAGATACCTTATCCAAGAAATACAAGAAGATCCCAAGAAAGAACTTTGGTGAACTGATGAACTTCATAGGTCATCTAGTGGGGAGATCTATTTGTGGAAAGACTGGGAACCACAACAATTTTACATCCCAACAATGGATGTACAGTGCTGCTATCTTTATGGAAATCAAGCTACACTGGCCAAGGATCCTTTACTTTGAGATAAAGGACAGCATTGAGACCTATCAGTCCAAGGTCAAAGGTGAAGATCAGAGGTGGAGACCTTTCTGCAGGATCCTAACCGCTCTGTTGATGGACTATGAGCACTTGGATGAAATGGTCACCAAGAATCCAGACCTTATGGTGGACTGCTCAGATGATTGCCTAGGCCTACTTGCTTGCCACTCCTTCAGATATGCCAATGGAGATGCATTGTACAAATCTTTGTATGATGTAGATACCTACCCTATGAAGGAACCCTATGAGTTGAGAGACCCCTCAACCGCTCCAAAGACCAAAGCAACCAAGCAGTCCAGGAAGCCCCAAGCAAGAGCTGAACCGCCTCAGAAAAAGGCCAAGACCGCTCCTGCAACCAAACCGCCTACTGTTGATGATGGAGCAGGTACAAGCAAGAGAAAGAAGAAATCCTCCAAGGAACCTGAACCTAAAACCTTGCACTTGGTGGATGAAGATGATGAAGAAGTGGAAGAAGACCCAAGTATTCCCAACTTGGTGGCTAGGGCCAAGAAAGCCAGAGATGAGATGGCTGGGTTGGTGATGAGAGCAGAGATGAAGATTTTGGAAGATAAGATTGCCGGGCAGGAGCAAAGGAAGCGAGGCTGAAAAATATCGGACCAAGGGCAAAACTCCTGGCTTGGAACCGCCTCACCCCTAGAGCCGCCTCCAGAAACTCAACCGCCCCCAACTCCTCAGACCTCTCCTATCCAATCTCCAAACCTATCACCAGTCCAATCCCCTGCCAACTCTCAATCCAAATCACCATCCAAAGCCAAATCCATAACCCCTTCCCCCAATAAAACCGCACAATCTCAGGGAGAGAAACCCAAGAGGAAGAAAATGGCTGCTAAGAAGAAACCCTTCAAGAACACCAAGCCTGTCCAACCCTCACCCACTCCTTCAAATTCCCCTCCTCAATCACCTCTTCAAGATTCCCCTTCACCTTCCCCCAGAAAATCACTATCACCCCTATCTTCTCAATCCCCTTACAACTCACCCCAACATTCCCATTCCATAAATTCCCAACACTCCAACCAAACACCTACCAGATCCCAAGCCTATCAACAATGGCAGTCCAAACCTTACCTTTGGACATGCTACCTCTAAGTCGGTTAGAGATGATCTAACCCCTGTAAATTCCCCTAACAAAAACCGCTCCCCTACACCTAACCGCTCTAAATCCAACTCTCCTTCAAAATCCCCTCCTCCACAAAAATCACCCAACCACCAAAAGACTCCTCCTAAAACAAATCCTCAAACCAAAACCGCTCCTGAAACTACTCAAACACAACCACCTCCCATATTTCCAACCGCTTCCACCTCAACCGCACCTCCTTCTGACTACTCCCAAATCCTTCAAACCCTTTCCCTCATCCAAAGCCAACTCCTAATAAACCAAGGTCATGTCATTAAGATGACCGCTTCCAATGAAGTACTAACCGCTACCAATGCTTCCTCCAAACCGCCTTCACAAATCTATCTCGAATCAAACCTTATCCTTCGGGCCAAGGTAGAGTCTCAATCCTGGAGATGGCAACCCTTAAATCAACATTACTTGATGCCATTAAGGGGAGAGATCTACAAGCAAACCCTCCATCCTCCTCAACCGCTCCCGGATGATCAAACCGCCTCTATTATCGGAACCGCGGTTGAAGAAGGAGTTGCAAAGCGATGTGACAAGACCTCGATTCTGACTTAGACAAATCTTTGAGCGACTTGAGTGAAAAGATCTGCGGCTCCTTGGAAAAGGATTTTGGAGAGGCTGGGCAAGAAATTTATTGGTTTCCTTGACTCCGGACCGCGGCGAGGCCCAAATTGTCCAAACCGCTTTGGACTCTGCGTGAAGAAGTCTGGAGCAGATTGATGTTTTCAAAGTTGATTCCAAGGTCAATCGGAATGTGTTGGAGATGCCTCAATGGCAAAGGCTGAAGGAGATTCGGGATGAATTTAACGGCCGCCTGGACAACCTGAAGGCTGGATTCATTGCCAAGATTGAAGCTGAAATTCATGACCTGAAAACCTCTCTGAGAGTTACCATTGATCTTGACCCAATGAAGGAATCCATCCAAGCCCAAACCGCTTTAGTTCAAGAAGAACTTCACACTATCTTCAATTCCATTTATTCCTCTGTGAATGTGAAGCTTGACATTATCAAGGAGAATCTAGAGCAAACCAACAAAGCGGTTGGTACCACAAATTCTACCTCTGCTCATTCTGTGAATGCCTTAAAGAAGCTTGAAGCTACTCTCACCAGAACCGCAGAAGAAGTTAGAAGATTGAGAAAAGCGTTTACACCAGACCAATCTAGAGCTGGGCCTAGTGGAGCTGAGCATGAAGTGAACAAGCCGCCCCAGCAGTAAACCGCTTTTTCTTTGTATTTTTGTGAATCCTTTTTGGTAAGTATGGATCGCACTTTCTTTGTACTTTCCTTTGTCCAACTTACTTCATTTTTGTTTTTGTAATCTTGTAATTTCCTTTCATTCCTGTACTTGTAATCATCTTAGGAATTAATGGAAATTGCATCATGGTTCCAAAAACTTTGTTCATTCAAACTGCTTGTTTGTAGAACATTGAAACCGCTTAAGGTCTTAAACCTCATTCAAATATCTTTCAACTTAAAACTCACTCTTTTGAATTGATGTTTAAACATTCAGTTTAAACTGCACTTTGAACTTAAACTCATACTTTTTAAGTCTTATTTGAATGCATTTCTATACTCTTCAATTTGTAAGTTTTTATTCTTTCAAAAGTATAGAAATCTATAGCTTAAGCTAGTGTGTGCATTGACTTGGGACATGACTTACCATGTTAATTCTTATGGACATGTTTTCACCAAGTACAATGATTGCTTTTGCTGTAGTAGGTAATGGCATCAATCAAATAGGGGGAGATTGTTGGGTATGCATATTTTAACCCTCCTATTTTGTATTAGATTTGATTGATACCATAACCTCCTATTTATTTTAAGGACTTTAGGACCCTATGTAATGAAGCTTAGACTTCAATTTTTAGCTAAGTCCATTTTATAGAATAGGTTAAAATTAGGCTTGAAGACTGGCTCAAGAATCATTGGATCTTAGGATTGCAGTTTCAAGGGTTTCAGAACCGCCCCTTTTAGAACCGCTTGGCAGAACCGCCTTTTTGCCTTGTGATTCCCTTCATCTGAAACCGCTTGAACAACAAGTGCAAACCGCACTTGGAAACTCTTCTTCTGGTGGAACCGCTTTGATATCAAACCGCCTTTCTCCAGAACCGCTCCAATGATTGGCTACTTGAAGTGAACCTCTTTTGACCGTTGGAATCCACGTCAGCAATATCAAAAGTCAACTACCATATCTTGTCACGTGACTACTTTTCAGACAAGATCTGCAAGGATCTTAAAAAGGTGACAGATGTCCTAACCACCTTGATTGCGGTGAGGTCGATCGGCTTTACTGCATCAGCCGAGTTCCCGAAAGGACAAAAGTGGTTCTTTGTGGACCCGATGGGATTGCATCAAGTACTGTCCTTACAATAGCTGTATCCAACGGCTAGTTTCTTGATGTTTGGGTATAAATACCCCTAATCTTCACCATTTGAAGATTGCTTGAATCTTGAGAAATTGCTGTGTTCATGAGAAGTTGAAGCTCTGCCCTGAAATTCTTAGTCCTTTGAATCTTCATCTTCATATTTCAAGAAATATTCCCCAGCCCAGAAATCAAGCCTTAACACATCAAGAATCATTGTGCTCTACATCTCACAAATTTAAAGAGCCTTGATCTTGTTCTCACACACACACCTCTCCTGTTTAAACACATAGTTTATTCATTTGAGATACACTGGTTATAGTCTAGGATTTGTTCTTCATAGAAAAGATTTTATTGTACTTTGTAATCTCTCAAATACTCAATATAAAATCTCTCTTAGAAATCCAAGACTAACCATCTTGGTAGTGGACGTAGATCGTTTATCGATTGAACCACTCCAAATATTGTATTCTTACTTTCTGCATTTATATTTCTTGTGCTTACTGATTATCTTCCTTTTTCTCTGTTTGATCTTTACATAGTTATCCTTTATTGTGAAATTGTGTTTGGAGTTAACATTGTCAAACTACATTTTCTGTTTTACAACTGCTCAGAAAACTGCACTAAAACCGCCTTGCAAAACCGCCTCCTCAAAACCGCATTTTACTAAGTATATTCCGCTGTGCATTTTACAACTCTACTTGCAGTTTCTTATACACTGCAAGAGGTTTTGTAAGCGTAGAGGTTTAGTTTTAAATTGAGGGCGAAAAAAATTTAAACAGCTATTCACCCCCCCTCTAGCTGTATTTTCACCCTTGTTGCCACCTTTGGGACCAACAGGAACTCACTTAGATTAATCATCCCCAAATTGCGATTAAACCTTAACAGTGTAAACTAACTTACCTCTCGATAACCATCAACAAACTCAAAATCCGCATAACACCAATACCTTCCCAATCATCACACCAATCTCTCATATGAGTCACACAACTAAGTCAACATATAGGGTTAATCATCCTAAAGTATCCTTTCTTCCAATAAGATTTATCCTCATTTTATTTTCTCAACTAATGATAATCATTTCTCAAAACAAACCATATACATATATTACCAATTCCTGAAGTTTATCCTTTAAGTCACCAATAACTATATCTATTATACTTCTTCACATTTACCCTATTTACCTCTCCATAACTAATACGCACCCATAACCCCAAAACGTTCATACTAGATACAAGTATATCCTTAAAGCAATTATTCACTGTAATTGTAACACTCCGAAAAATTTCACTAATAACCATTGAGTATTCTACTAGTTTCTAAAATCAGTCATACAAATCATCAACAAGGGATAACGAATACTTATTCTTCACGATTACCTATTTGAGATCTCTCTAATCTATAAATAACCACCAAGTATCATTTTTTCTAAATATAGTACTATTTTATCCTTACGGAGATTCGCTAAGCTAATTATCTTCTTTATCATATAATTTCCCAAGATGAATCATCAATTCCATCATCCCAATTAGTGTCCTCTATCTAGGAATCCGAATACCAAACTAGTACCTTATAGCAACTCAAAACCTCAATATCCTGGTATGATACCTGATGAAAACCCATTTTGAAACTCACATGGAAAACACCACGTAGTCAATTTATAGGGTGATATCTCCTACAAAATATCTGATTTCCTATTCAAATTAGTAGCAAGAATTCAATCAATCTCTCCTTAGAGAATAAACTTATAGCACATAAGGCAAATATATGTCAGTTCTATAAGGACTCGTACTCACGATATCTTATAAATCATATAATCCCGCTTAGACTATTATTTTCAATACTAGTCTCATATATCTAGTCTCCACCACGAGACACCAATGTATAAATATTCACACAAGCTATACAACCATAAACCACTCTTAATTAGGCCATCGACCAACTCTAAACTAAGAGTTCACCAATTCATTTACCACCGGTACATGAGATCATGCGAGGGTCTTTTACTCAGGTATAACACATAACCCAAATAACATTCTCATTCTTTAGGCCATACTTTCGACATTTATGCATATGTGACATAATAGCAAATAATGACTTATCCGCCTCAACCACACACGGAGGCAAATTAAACATAGATAAGGAGACTCGCTTCTTGCGACAGTCCTCCCCAAACACAACAACTACTCAATCAATTCAGGTCAATATAACAATAATTCACGGATTGGTATATCTACCATACCCACCGGCAATCCATGCCCACTTAATCACAACTACCATGATAGTCAAGGATGATTCGAGGTACTCTCCCATCGGAGTAGAACCTCCAGTACATAAGGCAACTCTCGGGCCATTTATGCAAATAAAAACGAAATGTAATGCTACATGAGAACGAAATAAACGGGGATTTATAAAAGTATGAATCCTAACTCCGGAGACAGGTAATATACCTCAAATGATTGTGGAGGAATCTATCTCTCCATATTGCTCACATTTCCTTGATTCTGTGGTTGGTCATTATCATTTTCTGTCATTGAACAAATTCCTGCATTACACCCTCGACGTCAGTTATCACACACTCTCACTCAGCTAGACTCTACCCGAGAACTCTAACCGAGCTCTGATACCAACTGTGAGGACCCCGACCCGGAACCTACACGTGTCCCGAGCTGGAGCGTCCTCAAACTAACCCAAATTGCCTAAACTTTTAAAAACTTTTATTTAACTTTCAAACATAAACATAACCATTTTAGAATAACTCCACTCCTTTCCACATTGGAGGAAGAGTTGACCAACCTTGAAAGTAGTAAACGATTTTAGTTACAAAAAGATGTCGAATATAAAATAGAATTAGAGTTCATGAGTACAACCCTTTAAAAAAATTATACCAACATACACTTTCTACACCAACCTATACATAACCCGAAAATTCCCAAAATACCACTTCTAAACTCCTTTCCGCCCTTACTTGGTCGGTCCACCTGTCTCGGGATCTAAAACATTAAAGGGAGAGGGGTGAGAATAAATCTCAGCAAGCTATTATGAATGCAGCAATATGCCAAATAAGGTGCAACACGTAACAAGTCGCATATAACACATTGGAAAAGCTGTAAACACCTTACATTACCTTGGTTTACCTTTTCCCGTCTGAACAATAGTCGTACAACATTGGGTATAATAATACTCCAATCTTACAGTGAGCTGCTTAAGCAATACTCACATCTTATAAGACCCGTTTTTCAGGGAACCAAATAAGATAGTAGCAACTCTGTAAGGCTTTTGGCTCAATACAGATGCTATACCCCAACTTGTGGCCACAAGAGGGGACGGTCACAGGTATAACATAATCCGATCACATTAGGTCACACTTCCATAATTGATCGTATTATGTTATACCCCCAATATCAGCTGATTAACACATTATCAAGCACATAATAGTTACTTGAAATATAATCCACAAACGGGATAAGCAATATAGCCACATGGTAAAATATACTCATGTTCAACAAATCTCATAGTGCAACATTTATTTAAAACACTATGCATAAATAAGCAATATAGCTACATGGTAAAATATACTCATGTTCAACCAATAATCAGAGTGCAATATTTATGTAATACACTAAGCATAATACAAGCCATGAATATGTACTCAAGTAAGATAATGAGATATCATCAACCCATCTTACTTAGTCATTATACAACAATATATGATCTCTATAAGGATTCAAGTTAACTCTACCAAGTTGGAGTCACATTTAATAAACTGCCAAATGATTTCTAAGTCGGACTTAAAGTGCTTCCGTAGTTCCATTTAAACCCAATTAAGGTGTCACTAAGTGACTAAGTGTTCTACTATTATTCTAGGTTGAAAAGAATTGATTCATATCCAAATTGGATCAGTTTCTATTAATTTATAAAGGTTAGGGGTCATGCCGCGAGGTTGTTGGCAAAAATCAGCAAGAACGGAAACTGGGGAAGGTCTGGCATCATAGGCGACCGCCCACTACTTCTTGGGCGACCGCCCAAGAGGAATTTCCAAGGAGCTAAGGTTCTGTCTACATGGGCGGCCGCTCAAGCCCCCATGGGCGACCGCCCAAGGCCATTTTCCAGTAACCAGATTTTCTAAAGTCTCTATTTACTACTTTTCTTTTCCTTTTTAATCTTCTTTATATTCATGAACACCAAAGGGATTTTCTAACCTTACAACCTCATCTTCAATCATCTAGATCCAAAATAATATAGACCTAGATTATTTACCACTTAAGTTTCCACCCATGTCATTACTTTATTTCCAACTAAAATCTTCAAATCTAACTCCACCCATTTCATTTCCTTATTTCAAATTTAACACTTTTAATCTAAATCAACCCATGTTCTTACACTCTTGATCAACAATAACATCCTCCCATAAGATTAATCAATTCCTCAACTTCCAAGAAGATTTCCAAAGCATTAAACAATCATCTAAATAACAATAACAACATTAAATAGCTCATGAACATTTAGAGGAAGGAAAGTCATAACAACTCACATAGCAAATATGAAATGGAATGAAGATCTTCTTAGCTTGATGAGCTCCTCTCTTCACCCCGAACACAAAAGTACTCTCAGATCTAAAAATGGTGGAGAATTGACTTCTCTAGGAACTTAGGAAATGAGGCTTCCAAGTATAAGGTTTCCATGGAATTTTGTAAAATAAAATAAAATGAAGGAGAAGAAGAAGGAGGAAGATGGAGATGGGACGGTTGAAGGGAGTAAAATAGAGGGAGTATGGGAAGAGTGAGGGAGAAGTATGGGTTGTCTTGACTTAAGAGGGGAAAAGGGGAGGATTTTAAGGGATATGTTCCCCCCCCCCCTTAAATTCAAAGGCTTTCACCAAAATAATAACCAAGTCTTCCAAATCATTTCATCCTACTCAAATACTTTATCCCACATACTTTAATCTCCTTTCACACTTTATTTATTTTCTATTTTTTATATTTCCCTTTAGAACATTATTTTATATCCCAAACATTTCATCCTAATATAAAAATTTAAAGATATAAAGTAAACATATAAAGTTAACATTAATATTAAAAGCATATAATGTTATACTAAAATAGTGCCTAGGGTTAGGGTCGTTACAGGCATTCCACGTTCGAAACCTGTGTACGAGTCATCTTCCACGGCATAAGGAGACACAAAAGAAGAAAACGCCCCAACAGTCAAGATCGAGGAACCACCCTCGGCCTAATGACTTGAGGTCAAACTTAAAACAGTCAAGACCGAGGAACCCCACCTCGGCCTAATGACTTAAAGGCAGAATTGCCACAACCCTTGAGTGAGCCAACCTCCTCGTCTTATACAAGGGTAAAGAACGAGGAACCTACCCTCGGCTTCCCCCTAAAAGCAGACTTGTACTTGTGCAAAGCCCACAAACAAGCATTCAAACAGTTCATAATATCAATACGACATGAATTGAAAGGAAAGGAAATTTCATTGATCATCAAAAGAAAGATTTATAAGGTTCTATCCTATTACATAATAAAAAAGGAAAAACTTCCTAAGGCTTCTTCTTTTGTGGGATCTCCCCAAAGAAAGCCCTATCCTCGGCACTGGCAGTTAGCTCAGAGACGAGGTCAGTGGTAATGATGGTTTGCTCAGTTTGAACGTTGGTGTGAGACTCATCATTTGTCTTCTCGGCAGCACCCACCTCGACCTCTTCCTCCATCTCGATATCGTCCTCGATCCTCTCGATTAAAGCATTGAGGTTATCAGGATTGACAGACAGAGGGACCCAAGCTTCTTTACCGGCCCGAGCATCCATCATGTCCATGATGCCTAAATTATACTCAGAATAAGGAACGACGTTGTGAAGAGCCCGAGCTGCTTCATCATACGTGTCCTGGCATATAAACCGAGCTATGGAATTGAAATCCAGGCCATGAGAAGGATCAGCCATAAGACTAAATAGAGATAGCCGTCTTGAAACATTGTGGCCGTCTTATCGTTAACGACATCCTTGAAAGCCTGGCTAGCCTTGAACCGTTCAACAACCTCCTCTTCCATAGAAGGAATGGCGGCCTCCAGATCTCGGCACTTGGTTTCGGCTACCTCGGCCCTCTTCAGTACCTTGGCTTTGAGCTTGGACATTTCAGCACTTTTAAGTCGGAGGGCTTCCTCAGCTTTAAACTTGGCCTCCTCGGCCTTATTCATCTCTTCCTCATCCTTCTTGGCCACCTCCTCGGCCCCGGCCTTAGCCGCTCTCTCGGCCTCAAGCTCAAAGATCCTGGTCTTTAACGGCTGACTGACGGTTGCGGCTGATCTCAGACTCTTTCTTCCTCAGGCCGGCCTTGAGCTCGGCCACCTACTTGTCCATGCCCTTATAAAGAACATTCTCATAGGCCGAGACAGTGGCAAGCTACAATATTAATAAAGGTCAAAAAATGATACAAGTGAAAATATTTAAAATCAAAAGGCATGAGATGATCACCTCGAAGATTAGCAGTCCTTTACGGCCTAGCAGGTTTTCCTTGCTAGGTTTATCCCGAACCAGCTTCTCATAAGCTTCCTCATCCAGTGCCCTCTGAATAGGATCTCGGCCTAGCCTCACATGAGCGCCCTCCCTGGCAAGTAAAGGGATGCCTCTCAGGGGTCTAGGAGTAATGGTGAATTGCCGAGCAAGCTCCTTGGCATCATTATAGGATTTGATTGTTTGGATGGTGATTGTTTGACCCGAGTGCCATTGGACGAGACCCGTATCCTCGGCAGACGGGATGTCCGTTTCCATCTCCATCCGAGCAGTTTAAACATGGGGGCTATGCCCCTCGGTTGTTGATGGTTTATCTCGGCTTCCCGATGCCTCCTCCTCAACATCGACAGCTTCCCCTATTGGCTTGATGGGCAAGGGGACGTCACCCTTTGCGGACAAGACGAGTTGACGAGTAGTTGCCTCGTTCTTCCTCTGAGTGAGGATCGAGGTCTTGACCAATCGCCTCTTCATTTTGATGAGCTCCTTGGGGTTGACATCTTAGAGAGGCCATCTCGGCTTCTTTTTCAGGGGTTAAATCTGCAAATACGAGGAACAGATGGTTATATTACGACACAGATAAAACAAGCATCAATTAACAAGTATCAGAAACAAGGAAAGGATAATTACATCCTACGACGTCTTCATCTCTAAGGCATTGATCCGGGGGGTCAAGTTTGCAGCGATCACAGTGTGAGTACCCCGATCCGAACCCATGATTTGGATCTACTTTAATTTTTGGACTTATATAATTGCTAAAAGGCAATATTTAGTCCAAATATCCCAAAGAAATTTCATCACCCACCTGGGCCTGCCAAGCTTTCGGCCCAATATGGCCAAAAGGAGTACGCTGTCGTCCGACAAGGGACACTAAGGCGGTTTAACTGCCTATGTCGTGCGACATAAGACGCCCCATCAGGATGCCTATAAATACAAGGCATTGCTGATCATTTTAAAGGGGGCACAGACACGAAAATACTGAGACCCTCATTTCTTCCTCACAAAGCAATTCAATTGCTCTCTCTCCTCTCTCTCTCTCTCTCTCTCTAGCCGTGATTTAAATCACAGAGCCAAAAAACGCCATTGTTGGCTCCCCAATCGGTCTTCTTCTTCGTCCTTCACCGGCAACCCAAGGTCGCCCCAGACCACCATTCCTCACCGATCTTCTCCACCAACAATAATCTTCTTCTCCACCAAGAACAACCACCAAACTCTCCCTCTAAATCGGTCGGAGCACCATCCAATCCCACTCCTTGTCAGTTTTCTCCGGCCTCCTAGCCGGAAACCTAATCCTCTCTCACCCAAAAACTATCAATCGGTTCACCAATCAACCTCTCTCTACACGCTCATTTTCTCTCTCTAAACGGAAACAAAGAGAGATTCCCGTTCTCTCTCTAAATCGTCAATGGCGACCTAACCCATTTCTCCTTCTCCGGCCAAGCTTCCTCAACCCGCTGTTTCTCTACCCACCAGCGACCCAATCGCCTACCACCATTCTCGGCCAAGCCCCAAATCCATCAACGCCATATGATCCTCCCACAATACTCATTTGTTACTGTCATTGCTTGAGTTAGGAAGTGAGGGTTCTTTAATTGTGACCCAAGAAATGTGGTCATTCACATTGGGTCACCAAAACCCCATGACCTTCCCATAATACTCTTTATCTCAGTCTCTTCATTGTTCTAGTTAGCTTCTTAGCTTTAGAATGGTATTTGTGGCATGACCACCCCCTTTGTAGAGATAGTCTAACCAGGACATCCTGTGCCATACGACATCCATGCTCCTGGGTAATCCTGTGTCGTGTGACACCCAAGGCCACTGGCGTACCCAAATAGCCGTAGTGACATCCGCGGCCCTGGACAGACTGTCTCAACCCATTGCCTTGTAATTCAATTTCATTGATTGTAAGTGGGACGTGGCCTTCCATAGTAAAAAGGCTCACAAGTTGTAATCTCTCACTCTGGATTAATAAAGCAAAGCATTAAAACACATTTTATTACACATATTGTCTCACACAATTGCACACACGTTGGAATGATTTGAATGTTGAACATAGAAAGACTCATCTACGGATGAGGCGTGTTGGGTGAACTCTCAAGTTCTTCCCAACACGTAACCTGACCCCCGGACCCATTTTCTCTTTAAAGGTAATCAATGTTTTCCTTAAAAACGGCGTGGCGACTCCCAAAGATAAAATCATATTTTATCTTATACATTAATTTTTTTTCGGCGAGCGTTCATTCAGTGGCGACTCTGCTGGGGAATTGAAACCTATTTTCAAAAGTGGGTCAAACTTTCGTGATTGTTCAACATTCACTTCATTCATATATGTGTGCTTTGTTGTGTGACATTATATGTGCATAAATGCATTTATTGCTTTGCTTTATTCCCTCCCCTTCCTTGCTTCCTGATTTATTGCATTAGGTGCTTGGGGCTTGAGCTATCGTGCTGTGCTTGGGAAATTTGGGGCTGATGTGGCTTTTATTCAGAGTTTGGATATAGGACCCCTTATGTCACGCGACACAATTGACCTCATCAGTCTTGTGTCACGCGACATAAGTGGTCAATTTTGCAGGATTTGTTTTCCTGGTACAGGTTGTGATTGTGGGGCAGTCCCCCTTGATCAGATCACTGGTCATTGATTATTGTGCTCTGTGGGGTGTGTGTGTGTTATTTCCCTTCATCCCCTTCATAAAAAAAAGAAAAAAAAATCTTTTACAAAAAAGCAAAAAATATTTTCCTAGAAGATATCTTCACACTACTCGCACTCTACCCGCACATAGAGTTATAACCCGGGAGTGTACGGACGGCATCACGGAAAGCGACGTGTTTCGCTGACGTTTGAGCGCCTAAAGTCCTCCTAGCCAGTGAGTCAGCCAACACTTGTCCGTGACACACTTTCTACCGTGACCGGTTGGTTTTTGGCCAATACTTTTCGAAACATTTCCAAACTCGGTTTTTCAAAAAATTTTCACAAAGTCCGAGTCATGCTTCGTCAATCTTGGCATACTCTCCCTCTTCGTGTCGGAATCATGACATAATTCAAACATAAGTACACGTTAAGATCTCTACGTGTCTCGACGTAGGTACATATCGATTTCTCGGCTTGGCTTCGTGAGAAGCCATGACGCGTTCTCGACATGTGTCAACGCGGGACCATGTCGAATTCTTAGCGCATACTAACAAGAGTTATGCCGAAATTTCGCCACTAAGTGACGAGAGGCCATGCCGGATTTTTCAACTCAAAATGAGGAGAGGTTATGCCCAATTCTTCTAGGGTTTTACCTGCAAATTGCGGTCTCGTACATTCAAATGTACTTTTGACCCTCTCTCCTCTCGAGTCTAGACGTTGACTTGGACTTGGTTTTGAAAACCCCGAGTTTGACTTGTTTTGGCTCGTATGCCCATAGGTTCGTTCTCCCTTTCGATTGGTGGGTTCCACGTGCCCTATATGACCTCTGTCGGGATTGTCCATCCCGGGAGTGCAATACTGGCGAAACCCACCAGTCCAGGAATAGTGTAGAATGCGAAAAAGAAGGTGTCCCCCTTTTCCAACCATTCCTAGGATTAATAAAAAAAAACAAAAAAGAAGAACAAAAAAAAAACAACAAAAGATGTTGCATGAGTCCATCTCCTCCCTCTCCCATACAATCTCAAGTTTCTCTCCTCCGCCACCTTACCAACTTACCAATCACCCCTTCGCCTCTACAGCTACGACAAGTTGGGTGTGCGCTCTCGTTCCCGGCGCTCATTGGTCCATATTCCGGCGGCGGCGGTTCAAACGCCCGAGTGATTGTCCTCGATTCGAGAATCCGAGATGTACAGGGTGCAGAGAATGTGGTAGCTAGCCAGCCTGGAGTTTCTCCATTTGAAGACAGAGAAGTCAATCAGTCCTCGTAGGATCTAAAATGTCCGCTATCGGACATGAGTCTGTCGAGTCCACTTTGGACCAATTTTTGCTTTGCAATAATAAAAATCTTTGTTTCTCTTCTTGCTAGACTCGAGACATCACTAGCACACCCACATTACACTTAATTGAATTGGTATTATCATAGATGATCACTTGTCTTTGCTCAACCACTAATGCTTCGAAATGACTCATGTCTAAATTAATCGGAGTGAGAAAATCAATTGATATCCTTCTCAAATTGGGGCTTACCAACTCCCCATCTTGCATCTCATATGCTCACATTTCTTTCATCATCCTCATCATCTCGTTGCTCGATGAATTTGCATGAATCTTCCTCAATTAAAGCTTAAGCAAGCAATGAAGACTTAATTTCGTTTAGGTCATACGGTACGGTAGGGATTGCGGTTGAAGCCTTTCACCCATAGGAAAGCCATTACCTCACCCTCACGAAACAATATCCTTTCATTTCAAGATCGGCATGTTTTGAAACCCTGTTTAGCCATCACCTTCGCTCCTTATTGAGAGAAGTCCAAGCAATGCCAAAGAAGTTAGCTTCGAGAGTCGGCGATGCATAAAATACTCAAGTCGTGAAGGAAGGAAAGATAATCCTCAATTCCTCAAAGAGGCCTTCCAAATTGTCAAAAGAAGGATTTTAAATCCTCACAATCTCAGATAGAGTCCTCATCTCCTCAAGGAGGCCATCCCAAATCATCAAAAGAAGGACTTTAGATCCTCACCATTCAAAAAAAAAAAAAAAAAAAAAAAAAAGAAGAAGAAGGATTTTAAATCCTCATGATTGACAAAAATCCCCGACTTCTCGAAGAAGCTCTCCAATGTTCAAAAAAGAACCCAAAACCTCCGAGGTTCACAAAAGTTCTCAATAGCTCGGACTTCCTCTCACCATTACCTAAACCAATCCAAAGCCATCCTCTCGATTTTAGAGGATATCACCATTTCCTTAACCAATCCCAAGCCATCCTCTCAATTTTAGAGGATATTCCCTTGCCTTTGGCCAAAGTCAAAAATTTGACCTCTCATTCTTAGAGGCAATCAATTTCCTTACCTTAGAAATTTCAAACACATCCCTAAAAAGCCAACCTCTCATCTTTAGAGGTTCGAATAAAAGGTCCAAAGTAGACCTCTCATCTTAAGAGGTCATCCATTTCCAAAATTACTAGATGACCGATCGAAGCACGGAAACCCGGCAAATACGGTCCCCTACTTAGGATAGTAATTTCATTCCAATATCCTCGAGGTCTGAATCAAATTAATGCTTCATTGCTTTCTCAAATTGGAATCTAATCCATCTTGGCTCGAAGCCATCAATCAAAGATTGTGCAAATTCAATCCTTCCCTTCGACACTTCATGTGAGCATATTTCACTTCTCCTCGCAAACACTTGCCGTGGATGTCCCAGCTGGGGCTTCGCATCCGTGTCTTTCATCGACACTCCCGAGGAGGACATGCTTTCCGGTCCTCCATCCTTGGAAAAATCCTCAAAGGTCCGGATCCTCGAATCACAACATTCGTTCTCTTTTCAATCGGGACTCGCCCGAACTACGGCGACTGAGCTCCTCATCATCGAGGGAACGTAGGCAACCATAATTGGTCGGTCGAAATCACAAACAAATCTCGAAAATCCGGTCTCCTCGGAGGGCCGTCCACTATAAATTTTCCATCATTCCGAGTTCGATTCTCGATAACAGTTGGTTTTCTCCTCAGGATTGATCAAAATATTTGTCCATATCAAAATTAGTGTTTGAATAACCCGAACATCAATAAAGGGTTTTAAGCAGCCTTGTGATCATCACGAATAAGACAGCTTTTCAAGTGTCTCGACAAGTCTTCTCTTTCTACATAATAGGAAGATAGAGCCAAACACTGTTTCGGTCAGCAGGGGCTCCCATACACTTTCCCACACCTTGCGATGCTTATACTCTCTCAAAAGAGTCAAACCAAAAGCGAGAGTGTCATACACAAATTCGGGATCCATTCCCACCTTCGTAAAATGTGCCCCTGCACATATACATTTTCGAGTCTTGTCCAATGACTGATTGACTACGGTATGAAACGATGAGTCATCTCCGTGGCCACAAGATGACTCTATCTGGAATAAAACTGCATGGAATTTCCTCAAGTTGGGGCTTTAGTTAAGGTATCCCTCGGGCTCTCTTCACCAGATTTCCTCCGGGTTTGCTTTACATCATCAACTGGGGCTTCGCCATGGTCACCTCACCAAGATCTGGGGCTTCGCCTAGTCATCCCCTCAAAGCCAGGACACTCTGTGCACTTTCTCTGCTGCTTACTGCCTCAGGCGCGCGACACACCTTGTCCTTATCAGCAACAATCAACCTGCTGCCATCTGCACTCTCGGGAGCGTCCCCGACTTGCCTAGGCTGCGTCATATCATCCATCATTCATATACTCCTCAAATTCATGGGAGAGGGTTCAACCCATACACCGGTACATACATTTCCCCACCTCATGGGAGAGGGTTCAACCCATACACCATTATACACATTCATCCCATACACAATCCATCATAGCATAATTGCTATATACATATCTGCTTGTCAAACCTTGCAAAAAATCCTCACTTCCCTTCCATCCCCAGCTGAGATGGACTTGTGCAACAAAAGATTAATAATGCATAAGCAAAATTCCAATAATGGAATAAAACGCAAACTGCCTAGAGTGTTGTATTTCCCCCCCCCACAGGGTACAATAATCAGGTGATCATAATCTGATCATGGGGATTGCTCCTCAAATCGCAATCTGAACAAAGAGTTCAAACCTGGCAAGTGGCACTTCCTTCCATCACCATCTTCATAGGTCTCGTAATCTTCAGACCTATCAGCATCGCTTGAAAAAGCTTCAGCCGCCTCAGTCTCCGGGCAATGCTCGTTGAAAAGAGCTTCAGCTGCTTCAATCTCCAAGCATTAGGGCTCTTTAGCCCCATCTTCAAAAGCCCGTCCTCATGGGCAGCTCATCACAAAAAAAAAGAGCCCGTTCTTAAGGGCAAGTCATCATCAAAAGCCCATTCTCAAGGGCGCTTCATCTTCAAAAGCCCGTTCTCAAGGGAAAACCATCTCCAAGAGCCCATTCTCAAGGGCAAATCATTATTCAATGGCCCGGAACGGCCTTAAACTACCCGGTCCGGAAAGACCGTACAGATTTCCAACACAGCACACATTGGCCCGAAACGGCCTTCAACTACCCGGTCCGGAAAGACCGCACAGATTTCCACAGTCAATTTAGCGGGTGACTCCCAAAGAAAAAAGTCAACGTTTTCAGCGGGCGACTCCCAAAGAAAAAGTCATAATTCATCGGGGTGACTCCCCATTAAAAACAGTCACGATCAGCGGACGACTTCCCAAAGAAAAAAGTCATATCTTTCGGGGTGACTCCCCATCAAAACAGTCCAACCAGCGGGTGACTCCCAAAGAAAAAAGTCAACATTTCCAGCGGGTGACTCCCAAAGAAAAAGTCAACATCCCCAGCGGGTGACTCCCAAAGAAAAAAGTCAAATCCTCGGGTGACTCCCCATCGAAACAGTCAATCTCCGGGGTGACTCCCCTTGGAACAGTCAATCTTGGGTACAAACGCCCATCTTCGGGGTGACTCCCCTTGGAACAGTCAATCTTGGGTACAAACGCCCATCTTCGGGGTGACTCCCCTTGGAACAGTCAATCTTGGGTACAAACGCCCATCTTCGGGGTGACTCCCCTTGGAACAGTCAATCTCGGGTGCAAACACCCATCTTCGGGGTGACTCCCCTCAGACACAGTCAATATCGGGTGCAAACACCCATCTTCGGGGTGACTCCCCATTAAAAACAGTCACGATCAGCGGGCGACTTCCCAAAGAAAAAAGTCATATCTTTCGGGGTAACTCCCCATCAAAACAGTCCAACCAGCGGGTGACTCCCAAAGAAAAAGTCACATCTTCCGGGGTAACTCCCCATCAAAACAGTCCAATCCGCGGTGATTCCCAAAGAAAAAAGTCACATCTTCGGGGTGACTCCCCATCAAAACAGTCAAATTCGCGGGTGACTCCCAAAGAAAAAAGTCAAATCTTCGGGGTGACTCCCCATCAAGACAGTCAAAATCGCGGGTGACTCCCAAAGAAAAAAGTCAAATTCGCGGGTGACTCCCAAAGAAAAAAGTCAAATCATCGGGGTGACTCCCCATCAAAACAGTCAAATCCGCGGGGTGACTTCCCAAAGAAAAACAGTCAAATTCGCGGGGTGACTTCCCAAAGAAAAAACAGTCAAATTCGCGGGTGACTTCCCAAAGGAAAAAGTCAAAATTCGCGGGGTGACTCCCCATCGAAACAGTCAAATTCGCGGGCGACTTCCCAAAGAAAAACAGTCAATCTTGGGTACAAACGCCCATTTCCGGGGTGACTCCCCTTTGAACAGTCAATCTTGGGTACAAACGCCCATTTTCGGGGTGACTCCCCATTCAACAGTCAACCTTGGGTACAAACGCCCATCCTCGGGGTGACTCCCCATTCAACAGTCAATCTTGGGTACAAACGCCCATCCTCGGGGTGACTCCCCATTCAACAGTCAATCTTGGGTACAAACGCCCACTTTCGGGGTGACTCCCCTCGGAACAGTCAATCCCGGGTGCAAACACCCGTCTTCGGGGTGACTCCCCTCATACACAGTCAATCTCGGGTGCAAACACCCATTTTCGGGGTGACTCCCCTTGGAACAGTCAATCTCGGGTGCAAACACCCATCTTCGGGGTGACTCCCCATCAAAACAGTCAAATTCGCGGGTGACTCCCAAAGAAAAAGTCAAATTCGCGGGGTGACTTCCCAAAGAAAAAAGTCACATCTTCGGGGTGACTCCCCATCAAAAACAGTCAAAATCGCGGGTGACTCCCAAAGAAAAAGTCAAATTCATCGGGGTGACTCCCCTTGGAACAGTCAAATCTCGGGTATAAACGCCCATCTTCGGGGTGACTCCCCTTGGAACAGTCAATTTCGGGTGCAAACACCCACCTCCGGGGTGACTCCCCTTGGAACAGTCAATCTCGGGTACAAACACCCATCTTCGGGGTGACTCCCCTCGGAACAGTCAATCTCGGGTGCAAACACCCATCCTCGGGGTGACTCCCCTTAGAACAGTCAATCTCGGGTGCAAACACCCATCTTCGGGGTGACTCCCCATCGAAACAGTCAAACCTTGGGTACAAAGCCCGTGACCTTTCATTAGCTCCACCTCTTTTGTTGAACTACGATTTGGCTTGATTCCCCCACGGGATACGTAGGAATCCTTTCCACAAAAGGTCCAGCTGCATGACCATCATGGTCGATTTCCCCGGGACGCAAACGTCCATCTTTGTTGAACTACGATTTGGCTTGATTCCCCCACGGGATACGTAGGAATCCTTTCCACAGAAGGTCCAGCCACTTGACCATCTTGGTCATCTCTTTCCCCGCCGTTCGTGTCCGGCTCGGGATTCTCATTGTGTCGACGACCCCACTTCCCGTGGAAGTGACGTCGCCGAGGGGCTCTGTGAGTACCCCGATCCGAACCCATGATTTGGATCTACTTTAATTTTTGGACTTATATAATTGCTAAAAGGCAATATTTAGTCCAAATATCCCATGACCCATCGAGTCGGGCTGCAAGCTTTCGGCCCAATATGGCCAAAAGGAGTGCTGTTGTCGTCCGACAAGGGACACTAAGGCAGTTTAACTGCCTATGTCGTGCGACATAAGACGCCCCATCAGGATGCCTATAAATACAAGGCATTGCTGATCATTTTAAAGGGGGCACAGACACGAAAATACTGAGACCCTCATTTCTTCCTCACAAAGCAATTCAATTGCTCTCTCTCCTCTCTCTCTCTCTCTCTAGCCGTGATTTAAATCACAGAGCCAAAAAACGCCATTGTTGGCTCCCCAATCGTTCTTCTTCTTCGTCCTTCACCGGCAACCCAAGGTCGCCCCAGACCACCGTTCCTCACCGATCTTCTTCTCCACCAACAATAATCTTCTTCTCCACCAAGAACAACCACCAAACTCTCCCTCTAAATCGGTCGGAGCACCATCCAATCCCACTCCCTAAGTTGTCTTCTCCGGCCTCCCTAGCCGGAAACCTAATCCTCTCTCACCCAAAAAAACTATCAATCAGTTCACCAATCAACCTCTCTCTCTACACGCTCATTTTCTCTCTCTAAACGGAAACAGAGAGAGATTCCCGTTCTCTCTCTAAATCGTCAATGGCGACCTAACCCATTTCTCCTTCTCTGGCCAAGCTTCCTCAACCCGCTGTTTCTCTACCCACCAGCGACCCAATCGCCTACCACCATTCTCGGCCAAGCCCCAAATCCATTAACGCCATATGATCCTCCCACAATACTCATTTGTTACTGTCATTACTTGAGTTAGGAAGTGAGGGTTCTTTAATTGTGACCCAAGAAATGTGGTCATTCACATTGGGTCACCAAAACCCCATGACCTTCCCATAATACTCTTTATCTCAGTCTCTTCATTGTTCTAGTTAGCTTCTTAGCTTTAGAATGGTATTTGTGGCATGACCACCCCTTTTGTAGAGATAGTCTGACCAGGACATCCTGTGTCATACGACATCCATGCTCCTGGGTAATCCTGTGTCGTGTGACACCCAAGGCCCTGAGCAGTCCAGTGTCGTGTGACATCCGCGGCCCTGGACAGACTGTCTCAACCCATTGCCTTGTAATTCAATTTCATTGATTGTAAGTGGGACGTGGCCTTCCACAGTAAAAAGGCTCACAAGTTGTAATCTCTCACTCTGGATTAATAAAGCAAAGCATTAAAACACATTTTATTACATATATTGTCTCACACAATTGCACACACGTTGAAATGATTTGAATGTTGAACATAGAAAGACTCGTCTACGGACGAGGCGTGTTGTGTGAACTCTCAAGTTCTTCCCAACACGTAACCTGACCCCCGGACCCATTTTCTATTTAAAGGTTTTTCAATGTTTTCCTTAAAAACGGCGTGGCGACTCCCAAAGATAACACCATATTTTATCTTTTACATTTCTTTTTTCGGCGAGCGTTCATTCACACAGTCGTCATGAAAGACTAGACCGGGATGGACCTTCCAGTCGTTAAACCTCCTTCCTCTATGAACGGGAATGAGAGGAACCACGCCGTCCCTCGGTCCCGGCATCAGCCCAGCTTGAACATAATATCGGTCATCGCCTTCTAATGTCGCCCACTCAAGTAAGCCTACCTTGGCAAAGTCATTAAGCCGATTAATCAAAGCCAAGGTCCATTGAGCTCGAACCACTTTCCTAGGGACCAAAGGCTCATCAATGGGAGAGGAGAATTCCCAGCCTTGTCAGCTCTCTACCCTAATAGCATGGTTCTCCCAACCTGACACCTTGCTGGACATAGGGAGGATGATCTTTGGCTTTTTGGAGTCACTTCTTATCACTATCAACATGGTATCTTTGGTGTAGCTGATGTTGAAGAAATGGTGGAAGGCAGCTTGGGTAGGCTCGAAACCTAGACTACGGCATAAAACAATAAAACTTACGAGGACCCTAGTCCCGTTGGCTCCCAACATAGCCGGGACAACTCTCAAATCTTCTAAAAACTCATTAATGAAAGGATCCAAAGGGAGACGAATTCCTGTTGAAATTGCTTAAAGAAAAAATGGACGTGGCCATCATTATAGTAGAACCTATCTTTCTCTCCCTCTGTCTCAAAGGAGGGATGGCCGACGTAAGTCAATCTATACTCGTTCCTATCCACCCCGTATCTCGAGTATATGGCTTCTAGCATGGGATCCCCGACCTTGACTAGTTTAGCTCGGGGACGAGTAGCTCCACCTCGGCCTCCCCTTCCTCGGCCACCTTTTCCTTCTACTTATTCGTCGTCAAAAAGGCATATAATCTTGGTGGACATGGAGGCCTCACCCCCTCTTCCCGTCATATCTGCAAAAGGCCGAGGAGCAAAAATTAGTTATATCGTCCAAGGCTGATATTAAGATGGGGAAGAGGGATGCCCCTCCTCGTCATTACAATAAGGCATGAGGGAGCCTTACCACTCAGACGAAGATGATTAAGGTGATCCGAAGCCGGGTAAAACAAATTGATGTGCTCAATCATCTCGGCTCTACTCCCAAATAGCACTATACTGAGGGACAACGAATCGACTCTATCTATCCTCGTCTTATCCGGATACTGGATGTACATCCTCGTACATCCATACCTCGTCAACAGTTCTCCTATCTCCGTCAAGTTCACCAGCAATCATGGTCCTCTCTCTCTCCGATAAACCCTCAGGTTGCCCTTGTGGTACCCGTAACGGAAATGGGGGGTATGGTCCCAAGAACGTGCCATCTCTAAATTAAGGGTTCAAGAACTTTTATCAAGGCAAGAAATTCAAGAAAGGCTTCAAAAGGGGCAACAAGGGCGGATTCTAGCAATCAAGTTCGAATAAAACCTAATAGAGTGCACATTAAAACATAGATTCAAGAAAATCACGAAAAAGCTTCAAGGGTTCAACAATGGCGGTTTTGAAATTCAAAACCCTACCAAAACCCTAGAAATTGCGAGTTAAAAGCAGAAATCATGAAAAGGAAAAAAGGTATACCCATTTCTGTTGAAGGCGGTCGGAATTTGTGTTGAAGATGGATGGAATCGAACAGGAAAATCAAACGTCCCCGGTGATTAAGGCACAACGATCAAAGAACACGAGGACGAGATGACTTTCTCCTCATCATAAGCCGAGCTAGAAAGTCGGGGGCCACTGAACAGTATAAACCGATATACGAACATAGGCTTGTCTAGGTCAGGCCCAAGTGGATTGGGTCATAAACATAATCCATCAAATATCAAGTTACGAGGTAATACTTGGGCTTACTCGTCTTCGTACCTCGGTATAAACAAGGCCGACCGAGGCCCAACAAGCAAACATAAATGAAGCCCAACTATAAGGGCCGAGGAGACCTCCCTCGTAGGCCGAGATCGTCTCCCTTGAGGACGAGGTACCTCCCTCGGCCTTGATATTGTCATGACGGGCGCCACTTATTTCTCCTTCCCTCCCCGGCTCATCATGGACCTAGATGGCCATGAATGACGAGGAGAGGAATATTTGCATCTCGGCATATTTTCATATGACGAGGAAAGGAATTCATTCATCTCGGCCTATCTGCATATGACGAGATAAGGAATTTATGCATCTCGGCTTTCCGGTAGAGCAGTCATTGGTATCCTGTTCAAACAAGGATTAAGCAGTTACAATCTAATCAGGATTGTACCCTTCTATATCAATTCCAATCAAATTAGGACTCTCTAACATATATAATCCTCCTAGGATTATACCTTATCTCTTTACAGTCAAAGTTCAACATGGGTTCTGTAAATCAATCACTATAAATACAAGTCATTATTTCCATATTCTGGTACGTGACTTTTATTACTCGAAACTCTGTCAAATTATTCTCTCTCTACAAACCGTGAACTTACTCTCACGCCGGAGGACCTTTCGCCGATGAAGCCCCGACTTAGTTTACGTGTTTTGTTTTATTTTCAGGCTAAGCAATCGCAGGAGTACAACCGATTGCTTGAATTTGGGCTGATTCGACTTTTTGGCATCATCAGTTTGGTTCCATTGCCGGGAATCGTTTCAAACGCCCATTGTTTGGCCTGAAAAAATCGCTTGCTTGAAAGCCCTTTTTTCCGCCGGATAATTCTTAATTTTGGCCGAAAAATGCTGTTCTGTTTTTGCCCTATTTTGTCTTCTCTGGAATCTGCAAATCTTTGCCTGGAAAAATTGTTTTGGCCGGAAATTTGGTGTTTTAGCAATCGCAATTGAAATTTGTTTGAGGCAAGCTAAACCTGTCTTACGTTTGGCCGGAATATTGTGATTATTGGCCGGAAATTTGTTATTTTCACTTGTGTTTAGATATATAAATTAAAGTTTTTTTATTTTGTTTTAGTAATTATAGATATAAATGTTAAAATTAGGGTTTTGAAGGTTTTAACACTTTGATTTCATAGTGTAGTGTTAATTATGATCAAGGGTTCACTCATTTCATGTTCTATTGGGGAGGTGATGATAAACAACCATTCGATGGTCCTCATTTTCAAAATGGGCCGAAATTTGCAATTAGGGCCAATTGTAGATGAAGATAAAATGAATTGATTGATAAGTTATATAAAAAGATGTGCGTAGATCGGACACAATATGATTTGCAAGTTATTTATAGATATCCTCATTACTTTGATAGCGAGATTGGTGAGTACTTTACTTTTCGTATTGAAGATAATGCGGGTATTGATATTATGTTTGATGTTTTTGCTAAATATGGGGGATGAGTAATTTGCAGCTATATGGCCTATATGTGGTCATAAAACTGATTGAAAATCGACATTATCAAGAGTTTGAAACACATATTACAAATACCTTTTATGGGAATTCACCAAGTTATAATTGTGATGCAGAGGTTGGTCCAATTACATAAACACTTGTATCAACTCAAACATCAAATTATAGTAACATGCATGCCCAAATGATCCAGTTGATGATGATAATTCTGAAGATGATGTAGATTATGAAGAAAAAGAAGAATACACAGATGTAGATGCAATGATAGATGATGTTGATGATAAATATCAAGAGGGTAGTAGTGATTCTGATATAGATTTGGGAGATGGTGATGATAGCCGATTGATAATGACGTGGAAACACATTTGGTTCATTATGAAACACCAGAAAATTGAAGGTATGAGAGAGCCGATTATCCTTTTTACAGTGATATTGGTGCTATTGCTCGACAAGAAGAAGGCTTCATTTATTACCATAATGAAGCCAATTTTCCAATTTGCCATCCAGAAAAAGATGAAATCGATAAATTGATACGCTTTTCTGACAAAAATGAGGCGCATATTGAAATAAAAAGGTACCATATTAGAACCAATCACCGGTTCAGGGTAAGAAAGAGCACAACTCATACATGAGCAATAGAATGTTTATTGAAAAAGTTTTCATGCAATTTTTATGTATGGTGAGTTGGAAGAAGTTTGGCTATTGGGAAGTGACCAAGTATAAGTGTACTCATTATTGCTTATATTCTGGAGAAAGTCAAGATTACCCCAACCTAGATGCGAATTTTATTGGTCGGCAAGTAATTTCTCTTATTAGGAAGGATTCAGATGTCAAGGTTGGAGTTATTATTGTACACATTAGTCAAATGTTTGGCAAGGAAATTACCTATAAAAAGGCATGGTGTGGAAAGCAGAAGGGCATTGCAGAGTTTTTTGGAGATTGGGAGGAATCTTATATAAGGTTACCCCGCGTCCTAGTAGTCATCCAAAAATACAACTCCGGAACAATTGTTGAGTATACTCATCCTCCTCCTCCTATCGATGAATTACACATGTTTCAACGGGTGTTCTGGGCATTTTGGGCCTTGCATTAAAGCTTTCTCTTATTGTCGGCTTGCCATTTCTGTTGATGGAACATTCCTTCATGGTAGATATAAAGGGGTAATACTGATTGATAAGTGTGTTAACGCCCAAGACATTATACTTCATTTTGCATTTGCTGTTTTTGAAAAATAGGACCGGGCGAACTGGCGTTGATTCTTATATCTTGCTTGCAGACATGTTATAAAGAGTCGTGAAGTATGCTTGATATCTGACCGTTATCACAGCATTTTTAAAACTATAATAGAAGATACATGGTGGCCAAATGTGCATCATCGATATTGCTTGAGACATATGCGAGCAAATTTTTTGGATAAGCATAGAGAAGAAGATTTGAAGTATCTGTTTTGGAGAGCGGGTAAAGCAAGTTAAGATAGAAAATTGAAATCTACCTTAGAGAGTATTTGTTTAATTAACCCTGAGGCAATTACATGGTTTCTGAATTTAGATGCCAAAAAATGGACATTGGCTTAGGATGGTCGTTACAGATATGACATTATACTACTGACACGTCTGAGGTTTTCAATGGTGTCATGAAAGGAGCCAGTGGGATTCCAATAACATCAATTGTTGAAACTGCCTTTTACCGTAGTGTGGAGTACTTTCAAGTAATACATGGATTTTCACTTAATGTTTTACAAGGTAATCCTGATAACCCAAACATCAATCCCTTACACCAATTCAGCCAGAAAGTTCATTACCGATACCTAAAGAATAGCGAGAAAGGTATGACACATCAGGTTAAGAAGTTCAACACTCATGAGATGGGGGTGTATCAAGTGACAACCGCATGTCGGGGTGATAAATGATGAAATATCCAAATTGTCTGATTTAATGAGCGTACATGCACATGTGGTAAATAGGTTGCCTATCACATGCCTTGTTCCCATCTTCTTGCATGTTGCCAAGCATAACATCTTGGTGGTTGTTATTTCGCTTCTCCATTTTACACTATTAGAGAATACTACAAGACATGAAAGGGAAAATTTGAACCAATCCACCATAAGGACTATTGGGATGTGGATGATTTGGTGCCACGCTTTTTCCATAATCTCCACCTTCGACGTTCTGTGAAGTCCGGACAGACTAGATCAAGACGATTTCGAAACTGTATGGACTTTCAAGCAGATAAACGAAAGACTCAGTGTTTAACATCCAAACAAAAAGGTCACAATCGTCGTATATGCCCAAACAATAGGGAGTAGAATGTTTTTCATGTAAATTATATTTGAGTTGTTAAATTTAATTTGTTTTTCATTTGGTTTAGTTTGAATTTGATTTGGATGTAATTTCGATTGTTTATTCAGTTTGTGTTGAAAAAATTGTGTTTGTTTTGAGTTTTTTTTTCATTTTCTGTTTGTTTAACAGTTTGCTACTGCTGTGGAGCTTACTCGAGATGAACTCGCTACACCATGTACCGAGTTCAGTGAAATTGCTACATGGTGTAGCGAGTTCACCTCCAGTGAGCTCCACAGCAGCAACAAACTACTGTAATCTCACATGCACATAGAAAATACATACAACAAACATCCCAACATGTACTGAAGCCTCAAAACAATATACCAAACTGTACGAAAACCTCAAAACAAAATCCTAAAATGTACTACATACTCTAAACAACATCCCAAAAACTGTAATGTAAATGTTTTATTACAAATAAGCAATTAAATATAAATGTTTTATTACAACTAAATAAAACAAAATTTTCACTTATTTTTCCTTTTATATTTTCTATCATAGGTAGTCGGGGTGAACTTCTTTGTCGAATGCTGCTCACGAGACCCTCTTCTAATCAATTCCTCATATTGGATGAAGTCGCAGACGGATCGGAGTTGGAATATTAGCTCGTGAGGTAGATAAAGGAACTCTAAAGCCACTTCCCGAATATAACGGCGTGTGAAAAGCCCTAGGTGGAGGGTTAACAAAATCATATTCATCATTATTAACCCCACTAACCTGACTCAGTGCCATCAGGGCTTGTCGAGGGTAAGAACCTGAATAAACCCTCTCCTCAACCTCATATATCATCCTCTCCTCTGCCTACTCCACCTGAATAGCTCCCCACTATGAAGAATAATCAAAAAGTCCATTGTGCTGGGTCTCGGGCTCTGGATCGATGTGAGGCTCCTCATCTGGCTCGTCGTGCAAGTTCATTTTTGGTTGTGTTTGTGGTTGTGCACAACGTTTCACCCGACACTGTCGATGTTCCACCCCCCGTACGCGATCAACTGGTACTGGAGGTGTTGCAGCCTCAAGTTATTGCTGCTCACTGATATGTGTGAGCGTATGTCTAATCAGCCTTCGCATCTCAGTTCCTTGCGGACACGACTGATGCTGCTCCTCCTCATCCCTTGATATCCCAACTTCGTTGGTGATATGCAAACGTTGTAGGTTTTGCACCTGTTTTTATAGCAAATATAATAAGATTGAGACATAAATTAATAAATTGAAGTTTAAAAAAAATAGAAAAAAATACATAATGTAAATACTTACCATGTCCTCTAAGAAAGGGGCAACCGTCCAGTATCCAACGTCCTTTATATGAATTGGGTTCTGCACAAACATGTACGTTATGCTACGAAACCATATCATATATAAGATCAGTGTAATGCATAATGTGAAAGTCTGGGACCCCCACAACCACTAAGTTACACGAGTGTCCCCAAAGTGCAATATATTGTTGATGGCGATAACTCCAAACCACAAGTTTCCACGCCGATCAACTCTGTGCAAATCCTTCCCCATTTCGCAAGGTTTCGGGACCCCCTACAGTATGCCAAATCGCCTGAAAACACGATCCGACAAATGTCATTCTATCCTCTCAAAACATATCAGAGGCACCCGCGACATCCATATGGCATGTCCCTGATAGTAGTAAGTCGGAGCTTGTCAATGTCTATAAGGCTGCCACACCACATGATCATTGGTGAGCTTGGCCAGCTGATCACGATAGCCTCGCAAGTTATGTGCACTAACCTGTTGTGAATATTGCCCTCCACAGCCCAAGCAAACCACAAGAACAATAATAGCACACAAAACAAAACACAAGAAATCAAAGCACGAAAGAACACAGAAATTGTTAACCCAGTTCACCAATATGTTTGGCTACGTCTGGGGGCACTACCAAGCCAGGATCTTGCACTATAATATGTTTCTATAATGTTACAATGAGTTTTGGGGCGGAACATTGCTTAAATATGTTCACAGGAATAAAACCAAACCCTAGATGGCCTAAAAAACAGGCCCAGAATAAATCCTTCCCGAGCTGAAGACGACGCCAGGCGCCAGCCTCGAAGGAAGCCAGGCGCCCGCCTGGGAAAAGCCAAAATCTATGCACACCTACGGCGGCCGAGGCGCACGCCTCATTCCAGGCCGTGCGGCCGCCTCAAGACCAGGAGCAAGACTTTGAAGCTCGGCTACCCATGCGCCCGCCATGCTCCAAATGGGGCGCCCGCCTCAAGCTCACTACGCCAACGCCAAAAAGCCAACTATCCCGGTTGATCCTCTATCCCAACATAACCTGCTTGAGATACAATGATACAGTTCACCCGAAATTTTATAAAAAGAATAATTATAATAAACAGTTTAAAAAACTACAACGACGAGAAAATAAATTATGATATATGTATACATGCATCCCATTGGCATTATGTCGGATCATTATTTCGCCTTCGAATTCTTTGCTTACATATCAACCTCTCCCATGTCCAAATATAATCAATAAATATATATCAAACACTATACATAATGTCGATAATTTGATATCAAAATTAAACTGAACAAAATAATGCACATTGAAATGAGATAACCATACCTGCAAAATATTGAGAAATCCATTGCACTAGCTTATAAGAGGGTTAGTCGCACTACAAAGCTCCCGATATAGAAAAACTAACGAAGCACTACCCCAACTATACATTTAGATCCTCAGAATCTCTCTAAGCAGTGACATATATTACAACTTGATCTTGTTATTCGTACAATCAGACATCACAGTAGACCCCAGGGCTAGCATGATATAAGCCCGTATATACATATCAACAACGTATTTGGGGCAATCATTAGGAAGGTCATGAAAATGTGGAAGCTGAGTCGTAATCCACTTAAGTTTGAGAATACTCGCAACAATATCTCTGGGAGGTGGGACAATGCCTAAAAGATCGTGACATAATACCCGCCAGTCTGGAACTGTTGGAATGTCAACATCAGTAACATCATCCCCATCAATCGGCAACCCGAAAATCATGCCGATATCATCTAGGTTAATGGTCATCTCACCAATTGGGAGGTGAAATGAATGGGTCTCCGGACGCCATTTCTTAATCAATGCCTCCAGCAACCCGTACTCATACTGAATTCTCCCAATATAATGTACACCCAGAAAGCCACTCTTGCCTAACCTCGAAAGTATCCTCGGAGCTAATTTATCCGGCAAGTAGGCACCACGCCGAAATGAAAGAGGACTGGCAAGTTGTTGTCCTGCCCAAATGTAACGAGCTATATGGTTCTCATGTGAAGTCAAAACAGAGTTATCCAAATGCCCATGATCAATGAAGTTATACATCTGTTTCAACAAAAGAAACCCCATTTCAAAATCAAATAAATACATAAAACACGTACATATATGAACATAGAGACTTTGAAACATCAATAACAAATACTTATAAATGAAATAACAAATATACTAATATATTACTCCTAAAACTCATAATTTTTTCAAGAAAAAAAAGCACAGCAATGTCAATATATTTTCACACATATATCATAAAACAAATTATATCACTTTATCAACAATTTAGTTCAAAATGTCAATTTTTGTCTATTTCAATAGCAACACTAATATTTAAGAAAAAAAAACCACTAATGATTTCAATATATTTTCACGCATTGATAACACAATTACCAAATGATTACAATTGGCCACAAATTGAGTTCAAAACCCCTAACTTTTCTCAATTTCAAATATCCTATTTTTAAATAAACCCTAATTTTCAAGAAAACAATTACCCAAATCAAAGCAAAATCATCACATAATGAATAAAGAAAAAGCTTTGATGTTACACTTACAATTACAATGACGAAATTCAAGTATGAAAAGCTTGGATGTTGATGGAGATGGCAATGACAATGCCTTCTCCATCTTCTCCCATCTACTCGACATCTTTTTTTGGTTTTGGTTTTACAGTCTGTAATCCTGCATAAGGAGTAGATCTGTTTTTTTTAATAACATAATTAGTTTTTTAAAGTCGCTAAATGGTGTAGAGTTTGTTAATAACATAATTAGTTTAATTACGTTAGTTCCCTAATTGATTTACTTATTAAACTCGCTACTTGATGTAGCGAGTTTTAACGGATAAATTTTAAACTCGCTACTTATATCGAGTTTTCAAAAGTTGGTAATTTTGGAAAATAGTTTTAAAGGTTGGTTATTAAAATTAAAAAAATGAATTAATTGAGAAAAAAATCGTGATTGGGGGTAGACTTAAAAATAAAATAACAAAAAATTGGCTTTTAGGAAACCCATTAAATTGAAAATATCTATGCGGCAAGGTTGTTGCCAGAAGCGCCGAGTCTCATCCTCCTCCAGCCTATTGGTCTCTCTTATCGTCGTGAAGCTTCTCATGAACATTTTCCTCTTCCCTTTCTCAATTTTCGTTTCTAGGGTTCTTTTCTGAATTTACCAGATGGAAACAGCGATTTCTCTTCCATCTTCTTCCTTGTTCTGTTCCTCGAGACCATCGAATTTACTCCCCGCCGGCAATAAGTCAGCCACACCAAATTTCGTCCGGTTTGGCAGCAGTTCCCGCCGGCGTTCCAAGGTACAATCTTTGAACTGAAACAGAGTTTAGAGACTATGCTGTTTGAATTATGGAGTTATTATATTTTGGAAATTTGCTGGATAAACTTGTTTTGATTTTGCTGTTATGCGTAGTTAATGTTTTTGCAACTGTATTTGCTATTTGCTATTTTTTAATTTTTAATTTTTTTTGTTCTAGTCCGAGAATTATATGGCTGGATTTTCCCTTGGTTGCTTGTAGGTTAGTTTACCAATAGGGCTATGAAACATATGTGTGCTTGTCAATTTCAGTCAGTTGTGAAGCCAAAATTTTGTTAAAGGGGGTTCGAGTTTATCTCAAGGCTAAGAAATTATGTGGTGGTATCCGATTTTGTTAAAATGGGGTCAAGATTATAGTTTAGCACAAATTTTCTTTTACTACAAAGTGGCCAGTATCTGATTAAACTTGTGTTGTCAATAGAAAAGTGTCATCTTTAAAAAAATAAAAAATTAAAGGTGCTGATGTGTCATTAGTCAGCTTGTCCAATTGGCTGGCTGTGCGTTGACCACCAACTTCAGTGACTCTTTTAAAATCATTGTACCTGTTAATGGTTAACTTGAGATTTGTAGAGGTGTAGTTATAATTGTGATATCAAGACTGTATTTCTTCTTCTTTAGTTGATACAATTAGAGATACGAGTAGAGCGTTTGTATCTTGGTTCTTGGAGTACAACGATGTGCTTAAGGTTCGCACTGTTGTCAGGCGTTGCTATTAACTTTACCTGACACCTTACTCTAGTGGCCATTATCAGTATTAGCAACATAAGCAAATAAAGGGTGAATAAATATGCTGTTGACTATCTACTCGTGATAGGGGCCTAAGGAGGAGGTGTTCGTTTATGGCTTTAGATTGTATGGTGTCCTGGCATCTAAAACATGTACATAATAGAGAAGGTCATTGCTGGAACTTAAAATGCTTGTTTAACAGTTGTCAATTTTATTATCTGTATTTATCACCATTGCTTAATCTTGAGGATGTCATGTTACTCATGTATGAGATTCTCTGCCCCATTGCCAAATATCATCCCATAATATCTATGTGCGCCTGAGCCCCAAGGATAATTTATTTTCCAGAAGTTCCATCATTTTGCAGTTTCCACATTATCTTTGAATCAAATTTTGAAAATATTACTCCCTCCACCCCTAAATGAATGTCCAAATTTCATTTTGAGGGACAGTCTGAAAATGCTCACTCTTCATATAATTTAATGGTAAAGATGTATAAGTATTCTTGTTATCGATGTTTAGTTTTACAATTATAAAATAACTAGTGAATTTTTTTTAAAAAAAATATAGGGACAAAGTTTTTTTTTCAAAAATGACATTCATTTCAGGACAAAAATTTCTTGAAAATGGACATTCATTTAGGGATAGGGGGAGTAGCATGCAGTACAGGGTAATAGTTTTATCCTGGGTCCATAGTTAACACAGAATTAACAATTATCATATAAGAAGATGCTGTGGCCTGGGAGTGGAAGGAGTTTACTTGCAAAGAGCCAATAGAACTTTGCACTAAATGTCATTGTTGAAATTTTCTGTATTAACCCTAACATTATACTGGGGATGAAGAAAGAAAGAGCTCTATAATAAAAGCTTTGCACTAAATGTGACTGTTGAAATTTGCTTGTATTCTCAAAATATTACTGAAAAACGAAACTCTAATAATAACTTGGGGATGCAGAAAGAAAGAGCTGCTATGAGCCTATGACCAATTGGTATTTACCGACCCAAAGGAAGAATTCTTTGTAGTCCATTTTCTTGTCCTCCGAACAACCAATCAATTAATCAATGAAACCGGTGAATCAAATGGCATTTCTTGTTCTAAACGAATAACTATGGTTCCTTTTTCAAGGTAAAAGGTTCATCGCATGAGAAGTACTTCTGCATCTTATCCCGTTCCACTTCAAGAGTCTCATTCTATAGATAAAGTGAACATGTGCGAATAATAGTATGTGTATAGCACCATTCAATATTATACATCCATTGCTTCCTTTTTGGTACATAAAACTTTAAATAGTTGTAATATGTTATAATTGTTATGAACTCTAACCTCTATAATGTCTGACAGACTCTTAATGGGTTCAACTCACTGGTCAAAGCTTTAATTATGTTTACCTTAAACCTCAAATGAGGTTTCTTTGAGGAACAAATGTAGTATTTGGTAATGTGAAAGACTACTTACTGGCCCATTCATTATTTTATTATGAGCATCTTTTCTCGATACGTACAAACTAGGCATTATTTTGTAGTAGTGTCTTGTCTCAGCTGTTCTCTTCTGTTCAGTGTATGCAGATAGAGATATCCATCATTAATCCAGTCCATAACCATCTCTTATTGTTGACTTTCTGAGAGTAATTTAATTTATTGTATCTCTGCATTTGATGTTTTAAAATTCTTTCAGGGTTTCTTACCTTTTATTTTTGTGTTTCGTAACTAAAGGAAATGTTGGTTTTGCAGGTGGAAAAAGGGACTGCTCTTCGATCTTCTTCCTTTGGTGTTCGTTCTTCTAGACAATCAAATTTATTTGCTGGATCCACATCCACAACACACCGCTTTGGCATTAGTTCTAGCCCCGTTACTCCTTATTCCATTAAGGTTTGCTCTTCAACTTCCCATTGCACACACAGTTGCACCTATGTGTTATCTGTACACGCTCTTCCCTGGAACTGTCTTTTTCTCAGGCAGTGTGGTAAAAAGAGGATAGAACAATTAAATTCATGCAACACGAGTAACTTATCGATGCGGTCTAATAGTATGTATTTCCATCATTTGCTACGAGTACCAGGAATTCTTCAGGAAAAAGTGAAGTTGTATTGCTATGTTGATATGTGGTTAAAAGATAAAATAATAGCTCCAATTGAAAATATACTTCATGTATCAATCAGAGGGGGAAAAAGGTGCAATAAACTGAACAAAGAAACTTATGTGGAAGGGAAAAGTAGGAAAGAGCCTTGGTTGTGAGGAGATGAGCAGGGCCTCCTCGTTTGTCTGTGTTAACACATGGTAACAATCAAGAGCTGACCATTTTCAAAGAGTGGACATAGAATTGATATTTTCCTGTTGAAGATTTTAAGTCACTGGTGCTGGTCAGATGGTAGAAGAAGCCTTGGCTGGTGCTGTTATTTTATCGTACTAGCCATTGCTTCTCAAGTTATTCTTCGAACATAAAATTCTGCAATAGGGGGCACAGAAAGAGCACCCTGCTGAGGTATCTGGAGGGGGTATTGAAGCTGAGGTCTTCCATCATATCAGGTGAAATGACATTTGGTCTCTATGGTGTGTCTGACCTAGGGTGTCGTAAAGAAGAGCATGGTATCTGCATCATCGTAACACAAAATTACAGGCCTGTTCTGAATCCATGTTGGCATAGATTTATCACTTACTCATCTAAGATGAGTTGCTAGTGTTGGTCAGATTGTAGGACTCTCCACCGTTGCCTTTAAGGATTTTGTTGGTAGAGCAAATTAGGCCTATCATTTGGGTTAGAGAGAGTATGTAAGTTATAGGTCTCTGTGCTTATCCCAATAGCAGTTCAATTTCTTTATGGGAAGTAGTTAAATATGACGAGCATACCTAGCAGAACCTCCTTCTGAACAAAGTTGAATAGCCCCGTGTCTCAGTATTTATCCATGACCCTCCCTTCAAACAAATTAAATGAAGCTAATGCTTGACTCAGAGGAACGGAATCAGTAAAAGCCATTAATGACTTATGTGAAACAGATTGATAATCCTTAGAAACAGCTTTCTTTTCTACTTCTAATCTCCAGTTCTCCACGGATTGTTACAACCAGAGTTGTTGCTTTTCTTCCTTTCTCTCACGTAAATCCCAAATATTATGTTCGATCAGCTTCTCATAACCACAGTTTTAACTTTAGATATCACATATACTACAACGATCTTTCTATTCAGGGAAGAAAAAAGTTCAGAGTTGGGAAGTCTGATTCACTAAATCTATTTAGAAGACTAATAGTTACAGTGAAGATGATGGTTTAAAACTGAGTTAGACTCGCAGAACATAGAAGATACTCCAAAACTAATTAATTCTCCATTGAAGAGGGAATGCGCTGTGCACAAACCTGAGCAAAGGAAATTATTGTTTTCACTTTCATTTCCTTTTAGATATAAAAGCTTGAGTTTATTCATATTACTGAAGCTTTTTACTTAATTACCTGATCTTAATGTTTGATTGTAGAAAAGGCATTCTACTGGACTAGATGAACCATTGAGCCAAAGGACGTTGTCAGATCAATGTAAAAGTTTCTCATGCCTCCACTATGGGCGGAGGAAACAGGGTCTTCTCAGATTCACACCAGGAGCTTTTGTTGACAAATCTACATTTCATATGTCAAAACATGCAGTAGACAATAGCTATGTAAGTTATCTAGTGACAGTTCCTGCTTTTGACTTGCACCTCGCCTTTTACATGTTAAGTTGATATGTCTAAGAACTGCTTACCCACATGACAAACTCAATCCTGTGAAATTTCCATTTCAAAGCATTAATATATACTTTTTCGATCTAGTCTGAATATATTTAGGAACCCTTCTTATTAAAAAAAAAACTAAAAAAAAAAATTGGGAACTCAAAATGATTATTATGCTGTGCATGTTTGTGAAATCATTGTCTGGAACAGCTGCCTCCTCATGGTATCTCATCTGGTGAAATGTCATCTTTCTTGCCTGACGTGTCCTTGTTTGGGAAATGATGGAGACTTTGTATGTAAATTGTTTGACTCGTTCAGCTTTAATAGGCCTTCATATTGGTAAAAGCTCAAGCTACATGGCTATTTGAGCTACGTGTTGATATGCAAATACTTCATAAGGATTTCCAACAAGATCCTATAAAAAAGGATTTCCAACAAGAGATCAGCATACATCTTTTTGTAGATGGACTTCTTGTTCATCCCTTTGTATATTGAAATTCTACTAATGTATTTCTCTTTTCCTATAAAAAAAAAGTGTGGCCTTAAATTAGTGCCTATGAACATGAGAATATTAACTCTTATATCACGTGAGCTTTTGTTACTCCCGGCATTTCAAAATAGTTTCTGTTTAACTTGTGTGGCTCGGCACTCAGATTAAGTGAATTGAGTCTACTTTTAAACCTCAATAAAATAATACTCGATAAAGTAATAACCTCGATTAAATAATAAATTTGTTCGGTCCCGACTTGGGTCAATATTATAAAGTACTCCCTCTGTCCCAGATCAAGAGTCCTATCTTTTTTGTTGTTAACACGAAGGTATTTTGAGCAATAATTTTAGGTTAATTTAATTATCATAATGAATACCTAAAAATTATTATTGATAGTACATATAATGGTGTATCAATAGTTAAAAATTTTCATTAGGATAACCAAATTTATTTAAAATTATTGCTTAAAATACCTTTGTGCTAGTAGCAAAAAAGATAGGACTCTTAGTCTTGACAGAGGTAGTAATATTTTCGCTAAATGCATTAGATAATAAAAAAATGAAATCATTAAGGGCCCAATAAAAATATTAGGTAATAATTCCCGAGTTTCATATATATATATATATATATATGTATATATATTCATTCTACAATGTTTATTTCTTTTTCAAAGACACTTGTCTCTTTTTTCCACCAAACCAAAATAAATCTCATCCTTGACTTTTTGTAGAGCATACACAACTTCTGGTATATTTTGCTCGTGTTGTAGCAAGTAATTGTTCAAGGTGTTCATTGCTTGAAATGCTTCCTTTGATGACACATTAGGGCTAATGTTGCCATCATCCGGTTCAGGATCATTCTCATCATCCTTATTGCTCATTACTGACCGAATAATTTCTTCACATGTAGGTGATTCCATAACCGCATCATTCTCACTTTATATATGTACAATGTTCACAAAAAAATCTCTACCAAATTTACAATATACTATAAATCATATATATATGCATATAAATATCTGAAATAATAAATTTTACTTCATTGTTTTTAAAATTAATAAAATATTAATTTATCGATAGCATAATGAACTCCAAAAATTATTTTTTTTTCCGGTCCCAAGAGTTTTACTTTAAAGAGGTATAATTGTATTATAAATGCGTTTTAAGAATTCCTAATGTTGATGGTGTAGGGGTGGACCTACTAATTAATGGGATAAATCAAGTAAAGGGTAAACTGGTAAAAGTGCTAGTCCAGGAAACGATGGTTGGCACTTACATGGAACAGAGGGAGTAACATACTTGACATACTTGTTTCATGCTATATTCATGATAGATCTACGGTATTCTAAAAAAGAAGGGGGTCTTGCTGGTAAAATATATTCATAGTGGAGATTCAGAAGTTCTGTAAAAAAGCTGAGGGAACTATGGGAGGACGGAAGGTATATTCTGAGGAAATGACATATTAAACACATAACTATAGTGGTACCAAATAACCATAAGTAGAAATACTAGTTGGACTTGGAAATGATGATCACCAAGGGAAGAGGAACACATTGTATGCTATAGGATATTATGGAATTGCTATTGATGCTTGATAGGGGGCCTAGGTATTCTAGGAGCGTGTTGGCAATTAGAACTGTTGGGAGCGCTGTGTTTTACTGAAGATATTCATCATGGTGATTTCTGGTGCATGCTACTTGCAAATGATAGTGTCTTCTTTTAGTTACCTGCATATGTGTGTGTGTGTGTGTGTGTGTGAAAAGACTGCAAGTATTTATGTGTACTGCTACAGCTAACTGGTAAAATGAAGAATAATATGATTAATTGTGGTCTAAAAGAGTCTTGGTTTGGAGAGCAAAGGATGGAGAAGATTCATGATTTTGAGTCAAAGTAGTTGGTACAAAAGTTGATTTTAGTATAATTTTATATTTTTAATAACTACACATAGATATTCACACATGTGGATGCGGGTGTAAGCAATTATAGTATTGGTAGTCAACATGGTACCCCGTATTATATAGTATTGTGCTCAAGATTTGTAGAAGTGCATGCTTTCATCTTGATATCATACAAGGCTCTTTCCTGTGCTTAATGCTCAGGCTGTTATTAAAGATGATTATCTTAAGATTGAATTTATGGAAATGATCTTTGCAATGCTATTATAGCTATCATTAAAAGCTTAGTAGGTGGAATTTCAATCAAGATTTGAGTTATTTGGTCCTATAATGGTGTTTATCTAATCAAGACATTTGGGCTTTTAGGTGAAGCGAGTTCGTGTTCCTCACGCAGCCGTAGGTCCAGAAGAGCCGCATGCAGCAAGTACAACTTGGCCAGATAGTGTTTTGGAGAAGCAGCATTTTGACTTTTTGGATACTGACATGGAAAGTAGTCAAGGAACAGATCTTGAGGCTTTTTTAAGTTCTGAACTTCCTTCTCATCCGAAGTTGTGTCGAGGCCAACTGAAAAATGGACTGCGGTACCTCATTTTGCCAAATAAAGTTCCAGCAAACCGGTATGTTATGCCAATTGAGATTGAACAAGAAGTTATCTCACTGTGTGTGTTTTGCCTGAAGGATGAAATATATCTTGCAATGATGGCTACATTTGTTTTTTTTTTTTGTTGATAGAAGGCTACATTTGTTTCTTGCATGCCTAAACATAACCCTTTTCATAGTTGCTGGAGAACTAAAATGTCTAGTGTTCCTTTCTGGAGATTTTAGAACCCAACTTGAGGAAGTGGCTCAGTGGGGTAATAGTGTACATGTAAATGAATGGTTGCTGTTTCTGTGAGAAATATTTGGAGCTATATATTAAAAACCCATGCATTAGCTTCTTCGTTTTTGATATATCGTCTTTTATTTTAATGTTTGTAGCTATGCATTTGCTTTACTTCCAAGCATCCCACTCCCCTCTCTATCTCCCTCTCCCTCTCCCTCCTATATCTTTAGTTAATACTATTTATTGTTTAGATTCGAAGCGCACATGGAGGTTCATGCGGGATCGATTGATGAGGAAGAAGATGAGCAAGGTATTGCCCATATGATTGAACACGTAGCATTTCTTGGTAGTAAGAAGCGCGAGAGACTTCTTGGGACAGGGGCACGCTCAAATGCCTACACAGATTTCCATCACACAGTCTTTCACATCCATTCACCGACTACTACAAAGGTTAGTATCAGTGTCGGTTGTGAGTTTCTTGTTATGGTCACAATGAATTTTATTCTTATCTCTGTTGATTGCATGTTAATTTTGAATTTATTTCTTAATAATAATTGACATATCATAAATTTAGTTTCTTATATAAAAAATAAAAAGTAAAATCACGTGAGAATTCAAGTGAAAGTTGAATGAAGTTATCTCTTCACAATCATGTTAGATTTCTTACTATGTTCATACGGAGTTAAGTTAGTATTTATCTGGAATTTAAAAAAATTTCCATTTACCAACTAATATTTACTCCCTCCGTCCCATAACAACTTACCCTCTTACAGTTCGGAACGGGAATTAAGGAGAAATGTTATAAAAGTAGGTGTTGTGAGTGGGTATGAGAGAGAAAGTGTGGTAGGAAATAGTAAGTAGATAGTTGTTGTGAGCATGACAAGTGGGCCATAGTGAGTATAATAATAACAAAACTTGTCCAAAAAAGGAAGTGTGACTTACCAATGGGTAGCCCAAAATGGCAAAGTGGCTAAGTTGTTATGGGATGGAGTACATTATTAGCATATATTAAGTATCCTTTGATGAGTGATTCTTGCAATCAAAACATATGCTTTCTCCAGAATACTTCTCTTTTCATCTAAGTGGGGTCTTGAACACAAAATGCAACTCAATGCAGAGTTTTCAGTTTTGTCCAATTAGTCAGGATTGTCTGCATGAATCGTTTTTGTAATTCTGTTCTCTCCAAGATCGTCAGTTAAGGTACCCGCATATCATTCATAATTGCTGTCTATTGTAATGTCTAATGTATTGTGTGTTGGATAGGATGCTGATGAAGATCTACTTCCAGCTGTCTTGGATGCTTTGAATGAGGTATGATTAGTTAAGATATATTTTATACAGTATTGGGTGAAGAAGTTTTTGTTTATTTTTTTAATAAATTTATTTTCCCACCCTTACCATCCGCAAATATGGTTTTTAATGTAGATTGTCTCAGTAAGATCTGTGGTACAGTGAGCAGTTTCTAAAGCCTTGAGTTTTTATGCATGCAGATAGCTTTTCACCCAAAGTTCCTCACTTCTCGGGTTGAAAAGGAAAGGCGAGCTATACTATCAGAGCTGCAAATGATGAATACTATTGAGTATCGTGTTGACTGCCAGGTATTTTCTCTCAGCGGTTGCTGTAATGCTCCTATAGTTTACTGGTGAGGATAAATTATTTTCTAATCCTCTTCTGCTTCTGAATGATAGTTGCTGCAACATTTGCATTCTGAGAACAAGCTGAGCCAAAGATTTCCAATTGGCCTAGAACATCAGATCAAGAAGTGGGATGCTGATAAAATCAGAAAATTCCACGAACGATGGTACTTCCCAGCAAATGCGACCTTATATATTGTGGGGGATATAGATAATATTTCAAAGACAATCCACCATATCGAAGTATGTTGTTTTTCTGCTTATACTATTTCCAATTGAAATACTAATGTAGTTTAGGGTAATGAGGTTTTTCATTATGTGCGTGTCTGTGAATCATTTGATAATTCTATATAGTTACAATGGATAAGAACTTACGCTTTAGGTGTGGTGCAGGCTGTTTTTGGGAAGGTAGGCATGGAAACTGAGACTCCTGTGGCACCTAAGCCGAATGCATTTGGCGCAATGGCAAACTTCCTTGCTCCTAAGTTCACAGGAGGGTTGGCTGGTAATTTTTCTCATGACAAGTCGTCTTCCATGGAGCAATCTAAAATTTTGAAGAGGGAAAGACATGCAGTGCGTCCTCCTGTCGAGCACAATTGGTCTCTCCCTACGAGCACTGGAAATATGAAGTCCCCACAAATATTTCAGCATGAGTTGCTCCAAAATTTCTCTATTAATATGTTTTGCAAGGTATGAAGAAGAATCATTTTTCGCCTACATACTCTCTCTCTCTCTCTCTCTGTGTTTATGTTCTATATGTTAAGAGATTTTTATATCACTTCATTTATATTTTCATTTGTTTTCGTTGCAACTTTTTGCCATTCTAGTACAAGTTCTGCATTGAAGTCCTGTCAGATGTGGAAAGACGGGTTTTTAGCTGCACTGCTAGCTCCAGACATTAGGGCTAATGAACTTATTAGCTCTAACTTCATTTTAACCTTTCATGGACTTTCCTTTTTGATCAATTTTGAGTTTTAAAGAGCTTTTCTAGCTGAGAGATGCCAGTGGAGCTGATTTATGTCCGACTTTCACCCATCACTCCATGTTATCACAACTCTTATTGATTAGACATAGATATCAGTCATATGATCCTTTGTTACTACGTGTGAAAAGTAATTTAAAATGTTTTGAGTAACCAATATGAGCTCTGTCGCTATGAAACTCTTTATATTGTTCTAGATCCTTGTTTTTTTTTTTCATTTCTTTTTCATCAGCGATGTGTACTCTCATTTATAATATTTTGGTGTTTAACCTTGATTTTTCTTGCAGATTCCTGTTAGCAAGGTCCGAACATACGGTGATTTGCGTAAAGTTCTTATGAAGAGGATCTTTCTTTCAGCCTTGCATTTTCGAATAAATACAAGATACAAGGTGGTGTTTTATGTTATAATCTATTTTTACATATGTTGTATACAGTTTGTCTCCATCTTGATTGTTGTTTAGGTTGCACATTAGGGAAGGTTAAGAATGTCATGTCCCCCCTCCCTCCCTCTGTTTTGTTTTGATGAGAATCTCGGAATGGGATAACTAATTAGTATATAGTTTACCGGTGGTTTGAAACTTCAAAATACCAAATCTACCCATCAAAATTTGGAACATCTTTCCACCCGAATTAGCTGTTAGTATAATCCATATCTGTTTTTCTACCAAGAGCCTAATTCAGACGAGCCTCTTGTTAAAATGTTTGAAATATCTCTCTACGTGTGTCCAATTAGATTCTGTTTACTTATGTATTAAGAAAATGAAGTGTATTTGTACTGTCTTCCATGTAATTGGCTTTTAATGTGATTGCATTTATACACATTCAACGCATGTTCTGACTTGATGTAATTTTCAGAGTTCCAATCCTCCTTTTACGTCCATTGAATTGGATCATAGTGATTCGGGAAGGGAAGGCTGCACTGTAACTACTCTTACTGTAACTGCTGAACCCCAAAACTGGCAAGATGCTATAAAAGTGGCTGTTCATGAGGTTTGTGTCTTTGGCTTATTTAAATAGCTGTTCTGCTGCTTCTTAATCTCACTCTTCTCTTTTTTTCTTTGATACAATTTTTTGACATTTGACGGCTTATTTCAGCCAGTTGACATTAGGATTTAGGAAACAAACAATGAACCATGACTTTTAATTTCCTTCTTTAGATTTAAGACTAGGAATAAGTGATCAATAAAGGAACAAAGAAAAAGAAAGAAACATAGGTACTAACATTCTACTTTCTAGTTGTGACCAAATTAATTAAATTATCGGCTGTTTTTTGTATCGTGCATTGATTACATTTTTTTTAATCAGGTTCGAAGGCTTAAAGAATTCGGTGTCACAAAAGGGGAGTTGGCACGCTATTTGGATGCATTGTTGAAGGACAGTGAACAATTGGCAGCTATGATCGATAATATTCCGTCAGTGGATAATTTGGACTTCGTTATGGAGAGTGATGCACTTGGCCATACTGTGATGGATCACATTCAAGGCCATCAGAGTTTGGTTGCAATCGCTGAAACAATTACCCTTGAAGAAGTAATCCTCTTTCTTTAATTTACATTGGTTATATTATAGGGAAAATACTATACATGGAATAATGCAAACATTATTTTGATTCTCTATTATGTTGTGTAACTATGTTCTTAGTATGAGCTTAAGACGCCTTCATCTTTATTGATCTTGTGAGTCACTTGGGTCTTGAAAATGTATTTTTCCATTGATGGTAATTGCAATGGGTTCATCTTTCATACTCTGATTCTGTATTGCAGGTGAATGCTACTGGGGCAGAAGTGTTAGAGTACATCTCTGATTATGGAAAACCATCTGCACCACTTCCTGCTGCTGTTGTTGCTTGTGTTCCAAAAAGAGTGCATATTGAGGGGGTGGGTGATACTGAGTTCAGGATAGTACCAAGTGAGATTACAGCTGAAATTAAAGCAGGTCTGGAGGTCCCGATTGAAGCCGAGCCAGAGGTGATCATTTCTCAAACCTGTGCTTGCAGGTTATTTTAAGGTTGAAGTTTCCACACGGACTTATTTCTTAATTTGTCCTTTGCAGCTCGAGGTGCCTAAAGAGTTGATATCCGCCACACAGCTGCAAGAGTTAAGATTGCAGCAACTTCCGTCCTTTGTTTCAGTTGGTTCAAATGTGAATGCTACCAAGTTCCACGATGAAGAAACAGGGATCACTCAGCGGCGTCTCTCGAATGGAATTCCTGTAAACTACAAGGTATGTTTTGTCCCTATTTCTTAACAGTGGGGACTTCTGTGACTAATAATGGTTTCTATTAGTTCTGATTGTAATCAAGGTTTATACTGTATATGTACCTAACCCTTTGTGGCACTAGCAAAAATTTTCTGCCCGATTCGAACTGGCAACCTTCTGGGTGTCAAAGCTTTTCAATTAAAGAATCATTAGTCAAGGACCCAAAACCTTAAAGATACCTTTTATTAGTTAGTAATTACGAGCTACATGTATGAAGTTACTTTCCAAAAGCTTTCTACTTTCTACTTTTGCCTTGTTCGGACGTAATTTATCTTGTTCCGTGGTATCTTTACATTTTATTTTATCATCTCTTCTCCCCCTGGAAAAGAAAAGATTGAGTTGTAGCTAGTGTTTCCAGATTGTGCAAACTATTAAATGTGCCGGACAGTTACTGGAGGAGTTAAATTTTTGCATGTATATATTCAGTATCTTCTAAACTTTTTTCCCCTTGATTCTATTTGATAAGGTCCTTTTTCAATTTTTCTTTTGTTTATTGTTCAAGTGTTTTAGAATATTGAGGTGCGTTGACCTATCAAATTTATCAAACCTTTTTTGTATGAGACTGCTCTTTTTCCTCGGTAGAGATTGATAATTGGCAAATAATTTCTTCTAATAGTTGCTTAATGTATACATTTTTTAAGTTACCGCTATTTTTATATGAACTACTCTTTTTTCTTTGTAGAACGAAATTCTTACTTTCTTCTCGTACTTGATCTTTTTCTTATTTTACAATCATATGATATTTTTTATTTCTTGATACTCTAAAAAGATATCCAAAACTGAGGCACGAGGAGGCGTGATGCGGCTTATAGTTGGTGGTGGACGAGCGGCGGAAACACCCGACACTAAAGGAGCTGTTGTTGTGGGTGTTCGAACTCTCAGTGAGGGCGGCCGTGTTGGCAACTTTTCGAGGGAACAGGTAATTGATTGTATTGTAAATTCTTTCAGTATAACTTTGCTGCATACTCTTCAGTTACATTAAATGGTTCTTGATCTTTTCTTCCCAGATAATCTCTAAGGTAGATTATGGTTCCTTTACTACCTAGCTACAATCTTCTTTCTACTATTTGTATTTTGAGCAAAATTCTTTCTTCAGCTTCTTATACGGCATAAATATTCACTTTTCATCGTTGATCATACCTGCTGTTTTTGATAGCATTATAAAAGAACCTAAATTCTCCCTGCTATTTTGGTTGGTTTAGTCTGACTGGTTATGTTCCTCTAGGTAGAACTTTTTTGTGTGAATCACCTGATAAACTGTTCACTGGAGTCCACGGAAGAATTTATTTGCATGGAGTTCCGGTTTACAACGAGAGAAAACGGGATGCGTGCGGCTTTTCAATTGCTTCATATGGTTCTTGAGGTAATTCAACCTTTACATTTAACTCCAAAATGTGGTATTTGACTTTTATGTTTTGGCTTGTGCTTAGCAAATAATGTAAGTTATGTAACTATATTTATACCCTGCCTGTTATCGTAATCTCTAATTAGTGGAAATATGGAACCAACAGTCTTAAGGAGATGGGGTCGGAGAGTGGTACATAAAAAGATTGACCAAACATAATTCTTACGGGAACAACTCCAGTATGGTGTTGATTATTATTTTCCTGAAAATCATTGTCTTTCAAGCTTAACATTATACTGTAATTGTTCTTTACTAGTCCGGTGCATACTAGTGTGCTATTGTTATGTGCTCTATTAAGATGGTTAAACTTGAATTGGCAACTTGCAGCATAGCGTCTGGCTTGATGATGCATTTGATAGGGCAAGGCAGTTATATCTGTCCTATTACCGCTCCATTCCCAAAAGCCTTGAACGCTCAACTGCTCACAAGCTCATGGAAGCTATGTTGAATGGAGACGAGCGGTTCGTTGAGCCCACACCTCTATCACTACAAAATTTGACATTACAAAGTGTAAAAGATGCAGTGATGAATCAGTTTGTTACTGATAACATGGAGGTGAGTATTTTATGTTATTAATTATTTTGCTAAGGATTGTGGGATAAACTTTCTTATTTTGAATTTTGTATGTCAAACTTTCATGTGAACAATCAATTCTTTTCATTTTGATATTTTCTTTTCTCCATTCTCAGGTGAGTGTTGTAGGGGATTTTTCTGAAGAGGATGTTGAGTCTTGTATAATTGATTACCTTGGCACAGTAAGAGCCACAAGTGGTGCTGAGAGAGCACTAGGTTATAGCCCGATCATTTTCCGACCTCCATACCATGATTTGTACTCTCAACTGGTAAGCAAGTTAATTTTATCTATTACATACTCCCTCCGTCCCATAAGTATTAAGAAAGTTTCAAATGGCACGGGGATTAAGGAGATAGTAAATGTTGTGAGTGTAATAGTAAAATAGGAGAGAGAATGAGTGGAGGGAATAGTAAATTATAATGGTGTTGTGAGTATTAAAATAATGTAGGAGAGAGAATGAGTGGAGGGAATAGTGATAAAAACTTTCCATTTTGGGAATTCTTAAGATTGGTGGGACACCCAAAATGGAAAGCTTTCTTAAGATCGGCGGGACGGAGGGAGTATGTATTTTGACCTCAATATTAATGTTATTCTTTTATGTGTGTTCATTTGATTTTCTGCTCTTTTTTTTTCATTGGGTTGGGTGGGGTATCTCTTTTAGCACTTGTATCTATATCTGCAGTTCAGCTGCACCAGGCAAGATTGTTTGACAGCTGATAACTAGCTGGTTACCCTTGGTGTTTTGTCATGTGAGGTCTCACCATCTTCTTTCTTCTTGACAGGTCCTCTTAAAGGACACTGATGAGAGAGCATGTGCATATATTGCGGGCCCAGCACCAAACCGCTGGGGATTTAACGTTGAGGGAGAGGATCTCTTTCAGTCTCTCAATAATATTTCACATGATGGTAAGCTTTCTCAATATATAGAGAGAATGAACCCATAGGCCTTCTTTTCTATTTTTTTCCCAGTGCTAGATAGTCAAGGGCAGGAAGTAAGTGGGAACTATGATTTTAAAAAATGTTTCATGTCTTCTAGTTGTCTATATTTATTACTGCACTAAATAAAGGTTCCTCGCCTCTTCTACATACTTCAAACGACCCTCACTTCCTCCTTGTATTGATTGCCTATTCCAAATTCTTGTTAAAATGTTGACAAGCTCTAGTGATGTAGCATTTCACTCAAGATACTTTGGAGGTATCCTTGTTAATCATTATCTTCAGGATTTCTTCTTATGACCGTTATACTTGCATTACAGAGTTTGTGAGCTTTCTGGTTTCGGCTTCAGAAATGGATCACTTTTATTTAGATGTTAGAAGTATTGCGGGAATATCCTTCACTAAAGCACCCAACTTATAATTGACTCGTGCTGAAAATAAATATCTCTGAAATGAGCACCTCTCTTGTTGTTAACCTTGCATCCTGGTAAGGACTAAAATTAAAGCTGTGGTGCTCCCATGGTTATCCTTTTATACCCAAGTCACTATTAGTGTCAACCATCATATAAACGGTTTTCTTGGCATGAAATTGATTGATTTGGGGATTGCTATTATGAAGAATATGATGCATTTATTTCTATTTCATATGCAGAATAAATGCTAAATTTTCTTTGATGTATTTTCAATGTCCACGGCCTACCCTCTTTCTAGGAGTTACTTCTTTATTTTTGTAATATTTATGTCCTGAGCGCGTACCCCCAATTTTGCTGTATGTCTTATTTTGCTGGGAAATTTCAACAAATGTCCGCTTGATTCTAATCTAATTATTGAGTAATGGTTGGTGGTCCTGAATGCATAGCAGAACGCAAGTATTGATGTGAAAGATGACGAGTAAATGTAATTTTTATAGAAAATTCACTTTTGTGGAAAGAAAACATTGTTCAGTAACTATTTGCATGGGTTCGGGCAGTTCACCAGAGGTGGTATATCACCTTGTATCACCACATTGATTTAATTAGACCATCTTTCTCTATGCGGCCTTGAAGGACAGATTTGGAGTTAAAAAACTGTTGTCAAAGTAAAATTGGACTTAACACCCTTTACCTTAATCTGCTTGTACATTGAAAGTTAGATTATTTTATTGTCTTTTCAGATGCTGTAGAGAAATCTGGGGAACCTCTAATGACAACAGGGGATGTCAAAGAGGACTTTCAGAGAAGATTTCGCAGGCATCCATTATTTTTTGCCATTACGATGGGGCTCTTGGCTGAGATCATAAACTCAAGGTAGTTCTTAAATTTTGTCTCGTCTTGCATCTGCTCCATGATTCTTGAATTGGATTCCTGGTTCTAAATTAATATTTTTGTTTTTAGTACACAAGCAGCACATTTGTAACATTTCATGCTGATGATCTTACTTAGTTTTAGCTCTTCAATTTATTGCTCTTGCATATGATAAGATTACAAGAACTAAAATGCTAACTGGCTAGCATTTGGAACCTTCCCGAAAAATAACACTTAAATTGTAAGCACATGGGAACTTAAATGTGCCCCTGGGTGATTTCAGTCAGTCCCAACCGATTAATGACATTCAATTAGAATCTGAAATTGTGGAATAGCTGAGCTCCATGGTGTTAGTTTTCTAGAAATTAGTATTCTTATGGACCAACAAAAGTGAACATTTTGTCCATCTATGTAACATGTATGATGTCACATGTTCAGGTTTCCTGACAACTTGCTCTTGACAACTTTCGTAATCTAGCTGTTTAGCATGTTGGAAATTTGTCCAGTATTTAGTAATCTGATTACAAAATTTGTGTATGATGATGTTTATTTTATCAAATTTATTTTAGTTCTAACGCATTTCTGTTTGACTATTATCTGAGATTCCTGTCTCTCAAATTCTGTGTTATGTGACTGAATATGCAACCATCCTCGGTGATCATACAGGCTTTTTACTACCGTAAGGGATTCCCTTGGGCTAACCTACGACGTGTCATTCGAACTAAACCTATTTGATAGGCTGAATCTGGGTTGGTATGTGATCTCAGTAACATCTACACCGGGGAAGGTGAGCTGATTCATTTTGTATACAGTTGTTCGCAGTGAGTGTGGTTGTTATGATTGCCTCACCGTTTTTCGTGTTATTTATCTAGGTGCATAATGCTGTTGATGCTTGCAAGAGTGTTCTTAGAGGATTACATGGTAGCGGCAAGATTGCTGATAGGGAATTGGATCGGGTATGTTTTCAATGAAATTATCAAAGATGAGCGTGTTCATTTTTACGATGGCTTTATGACATCAGACCTTCATGGTCAATGGCCTTTATCTCTGGTGGAAAAGTTCTACCTTTCTCCTACCGAGAAATAGCTTTGGATCAATAGGATTTCCTGCTTTTTGATGTCTATTTAATGAATAGGATAACGGTGTTGGTCGTACTGCTTATATATTTTGATCTTTAAGTGGGGGAGAACTTAGCGTGTTACTTTTTTAAAGTTCCCTGAATGTTTGCAGGCAAAACGGACTCTGTTGATGAAACATGAAGCAGATTCCAAGTCGAATGCTTATTGGCTTGGGTTGTTAGCTCATTTGCAAGCGGCTTCAGTCCAGAGGAAGGTAACTTGAAACTCCAAGATGCTTTTTTCTCCCCCCCCCCCCTCAATCTGCTTATTGTCAATCTGCGAAGAGCATCATAGATACATGTTCTCTAGTTTTTTGTATTACATATTCCCTCCGTCCCATAATGATAGTTCAATTTAACTATTCAAACATTTTAACAACTTATTTTCCATCACTATCCTCGATGAAGTTTAGTTATTATTCCATTACTCCCCTAGCAATTGTTCCATTGGACACTACTCTCTTTATCTCCCTCTTCTTCCCGATTGGGCAAATATGGAAGTTCAATGATTTTAACCTATCAATTTTGGAAATACGACTTGTCTTTTTGGGACAAACAAAAATGACAAATGGGACTATCATTTTGGGACGGGGGGAGTATTTATTTAGCAGGCTTCAGTTTGCTATTAAATTTTGTGTTTTGGTAATAAAACATATCTTTTCTTATTTTTTGTCTAACTGTGTGTGCATGTGCTAGGATGGTAGTTTAAGGGTTAATTGTGCTATAAATTATCATATATGATGCTGCATGTGTGGGCAGGATATATCGTGTATTAAAGAGCTTACCATGCTCTATGAGGCTGCCACTGTTGAGGACGTGTACCTTGCATATGAGCAGTTGAAGATTGATGAGAATTCCTTGTACTCCTGCATCGGTATTGCCGGTGCACAGGCTGGGATAGATCTTCCAGGTGACAAACATATATTGTTATTAATCCCTCCCAAAATGAATGTCCAATTTTTATTTTTTTTCAAATTTGCTCTTGATCAAGAGCAAATTTGAGAAGTTGTTGGACATTCATTTTGGACACAGGAAGTATCACTTTTGAACCTCTCTTGATTAAATGCCTCCTGTTTTCTTATTGCCACCCTCTTTGGTTTTAATCATCTCTTTTATGATTAAAAAAAAAACATTTATGATCCTTTTTTTTAACATTTCCATGGAATTTTCTATTTCTTATGGCTTATATTCCTAGGTCGTATTAGGATTTTTTCAACTTCATCTTTGGAATACAAATTTCATTTTATGTACACTTGTACTTTATGTCATTTTTTATCCTGCAGATCCTTTGGAAGAAGAAGAAGAATTGGTTGGAGGTCTTCAAGGTGTTATTCCTGTTGGTCGGGGTTCTTCGATGATGACACGCCCAACAACATGATCCTCTAGATGACATTGTGGCTTCTGTTACGGGCGCTGATAATGTCGGTATGTTCTTTGGGAATTCGGTTTTTACAAAAAAAAAAATCAATTGGTCTTTTCCACTCTAAATAAGAAGTATATCATGATAACTAATACCCCCTCTGTCCCACCTAAAGCTTCAAAAAATGAGGTGGGTTCAAGAATTAAGGAAAAGGTGAAAAAGGTGATGTGTTGTGAGTGTAGATAGTTGGGTAGGAGAGAGAAAGTGGAGTAGGTAATAGTTAGTGAATAATTGTTGTGAGTATGACATGTGGGGCTCTCAAATAAAGAAGTAATAAAAACTTTCCATTTTGGGATTTTGAAGCTTTAGTTTAGGTGGGACAACCTTTTGGGAAATTGTTGAAGCTTTAGGTGGGAACATCATTATGGGACGGAGGGAGTATTATAAGAAGATCAATCTTCTGAACACTTGGTAACAAAATTTTCAGGTATTCAACTCCAAAGGAATGGTTTCTTCGGTGCTTCTTGATCACAGCCTGCTTAGAAGGGGGTTTGTTATAATCGTATCAAAACTATCAGAAACGCTATAGAAAGTTTTTACTGCTTTGACGTCAAGGCTCCATCAGAAGTGGAAGAGGCCAAAATAGCGCTATGTGCATCATTGGAGGGATGCATATAAGGTTTTTCGGCAACTGTTTTTCTACTTTTCAAATAATTAATAACATCTGAAGGATTAAAATGACTTATGACCGGTTAGTATGTATATAGACGAATTATTACACATAATAGATTAAAATATATCTGATTAGCAGACATCAATGTATTTAATTGATGGGAAATTTGAATCGTTTACCGTGTTTTTTTTTTGAGTAAAATATCAGCAGAATTAAGAACAAAAAAAATATTAAGTAAGATGGTCAGTTTGCAGTTTCTGGTAGAGCTCCGGTGACATTCATGGCTACTTTTTCCATTAATGGCAGCATGTGAAAATGTGATGGAGAAATGAGTCAAACTCAACCATTGGTCATTCCCAATCTGGGGATCTTGCAGTCCAACTACAGTGGATATGAGTTCCATTTTCTAGTCTATAGTATAAATGGCAAAGGGGAATGAACAGTACATTGAACCGTTTTATCTGTCGAATTTTCCATTTTGCTCTCACTAAGTTGTTCCTTTTCCATTTTGCCCTTAAAAACAAAAAAAAAAACACGTGTACTTGGATACGGGCTTTTACTAGTACTCCTTCCGTCCCAAAATGTTTGTTTCATTTGACTTTTTTGTTGAACTTTGATCACAAATATATGACAATTTAATTATGTTCATGAAATTCTAAAAATTCCTATTGATTCACCATTAATAATATTATCAACAACAACTTTTAGAATTTCATAAACATGATTAATCTCTCATAAATTTGTGGTCAAAGTTCAACAAAAAAGTCAAATGGGACAAACATTTTGGGACGGAGGGAGTATATAATAAAATGCAGTACATTTTGTTCGCTGTTTCAAAATGATTTTCCTACTTTGTTTGTAAGTTGTATTTATTATGATTGATAGTATTTATTATGTTGTATCAACAATAAATCTCAAATTTTCAATAGAATAATTAAATTAACATTAAATTATTTCTCAAAATATCTTGGAGTTGGTCTTATAAAAAACGTCTTTTTCTAAGCTTTAAGGAAAAAATATTTTTATACTGGCACTTAATAATACATGCACTGACACTTTTCACACTGACTTTTTTATACTAATACTGACATTTTTTTACCCTACACTGGCACTCTTTATACTGACACTTAATATACATGCACTGACACTCTAAAATACTGGCACTTTGTTACACTAACACTGATACTTTGTTACACTAACACTGACACTTTTTAACACTAACACTTAATATACATGCATTGGCACTTTGTTATACTAACACTGACACTTTTTTACACTGGCATTTTGTTACACTAACCCTGACACTTTTTTACACTGGCATTTTGTTACACTAACACTGACACTTTTTTACATTGACACTTTGTTACACTAACACTGGCACTAACGGGGAAAACAAAACACGTTTTTTCTAAGCTTAAGGAAAAACGCGTTTTTTGTAAGATTTTGGCAATATCTTGTGATAACATCTTAAAAAAGTAGAAAGATTATTTTGGGAAAGAGGGAGTAATAAAATGCAGAACATTTTGTTGTAAACAAAATTCTGACTACTGTGCATTACATACATTTTGTTTGGAGACAAAATTTGATTAAATTAGACTGTTGTGCAATTAGTCTACTGTTGTGCAATTAGTCTGTATGATTTTTGAAATACAACAAAAAGCTACATTTCCCATTATTCTTTACCCTGGCAAGCTCCATGCTTCTTCTCACTGGCTTCCTGGAAGCTTCAAAATCTCTTCAGGAAATGGAGAAAGCCAAGCATAGATATGAGCAGAAAACGAGCGCTGCTCAAGCAGGAAGCTTTAATTTCTCATTGTTCTTCCAGCTAAAAAAAAACAAAAAGGAGTGCATCAGTAAGTACTACACAGTTGCATGCTTCACCTATTGGCTATCACCAATTTCCGCTCCTTGTTTTCAAGTATCTGGTGTGCACGAGAGAGAGAGAGAGAGAGAGAGAGAGAATGGAATAAAAGAACTTTTTCCAATATACTGAAACTGTTATATACTTATATGTTAACTACTTCCTCTTCCATATCAGGTGAATCCGTTTTAAAAGTGTGTGTGTGTGTGTGTGTGAGAGAGAGAGAGAGAGAGAGAGAGAGAGTGAAGGGGAAAGAAATTTTTGCCAAATATACTCGAACTATTGTTGATAACTAAACTACTTCCTCATCCCGGATCGGGTGATATAGTCTGACTTTCTCTAATCAACTTGTCGATTTTTGAATGACGAATTAATACGGGTATGGACATTATCTGCTTTCTCAAAACATTAAGATTTGGGCTTCATGCTCATCAGGGGCGGAGCTATGAAGGGGCAAGCAGGGGCAGTAGCCCCCCCTTAAATTTTGAATTTTTTTTTTTTTTTTTTTTAATTTATATCCAAAACGGCGTCGTTTAATTACCTTATATTTATAACCCAGCTCCCTCCCTTAATTCGCCCGCAATTCGACCTCACTCCCTCCTTAGATCGCCCGCAATTCGCCTCACTGCAGAGACGACGATGGCGATGGCGATGGATGGCGATCATCTAAACTTTTTTGCCCCTTCATTCATAGCTCCGCCCTAAATCCCCAAACCCCTCTAAAAATCCCACGGCTGCGAACAGGCGACGAGTCGACGGCATCTCAGGTAACCGATTGATTGGAGATTTAGTTTATAACACAATGAATAAACTTTTTTGCTTATTTAGTTTGCTGCGATGAAGTTATGCTGCTGATTGATTCATTCATCAAACTACAAATTTGTTTATTTCTTGAATCTTTTAATAAAACCCTAAGAAATGCTATATGTTTTATTTGTTGAATGCTTTTTTTTTTTTCAGGTTACAAATATGGATAAATATTTAAAAAAAAAGAACTTTGTCCGAATTGTATCCGCTTGTAGCAGAGAGTGAACAACTGAAACAAAGTCACGGAGAATTCAATTTTAGTGACCTTCCTCGTGATCCTGGACTAAGGAAAAAAATAGCAGATTATCATCCAGATTTGAAGGATCAAGTTCGACGTGAGTATTTACAAAAAGGTCCATGTCAGCCTAAAGACCATGTGTTTGTGCAAACTCAAAAGGGGCAAAGCTCTCGAAGGTTTGTAACTACTTGGTTTGATGAATTTCCGCGATGGTTAGAGTATAGCATATCCAAAGATGCAGCGTTTTGTTTGTTTTGCTATTTGTTTAAACCAAATAGCAGTGCAAAAGGAGGAGCGGATTATTTCAGTGACGTTGGTTTCAGAAATTTCAAGAAAAAAGAAAAATTGTACGAACATGTAGGGAACCACAACAGCTTTCACAATCGAGCGCTTCAAAAATGTGACATTTTGATGAATGAGAATCAGCATATTCGAAACATTATAAAGCCTTATGTAGAGCATTCTCGAGCAGAATATCGGGTTCGGTTGGGAGCATCAGTCGATTGTATTCGATTTCTTCTAAGACAAGGTCTTGCCTTTCGTGGTCATGACGAGTCAGAGAACTCGAGCAATAAAGGTAACTTTCTTGAGCTACTACAATTTCTTGTTGATCACAATGATGAAGTGAAAGATGTGGCATTGAAACTTGCTCCGGAGAATCATAAATTGACTTCGCGGGGATTCAGAAGGACATAGTAAATGCTGCTGCTACAGAAACTACAAATGCTATTCTTCGAGACATGGGTGGTGCATTTTTCTCTATTCTTGTCGATGAATCTAGAGATGTCTCGGTGAAGGAGCAAATGGCTATTGTTTTTCGTTATGTGGACAAAAATGGGTGTGTTATTGAATCTTTTATAGGTATTGAACATGTGTTAAGCACTACTGCTATGTCACTTAAGCAATCTATTGATGCTTTACTTTCTAAACATGGGTTAAGCATCTCTAGGCTTCGTGGTCAAGGTTATGATGGGGCAAGTAATATGAGTGGAGAATTGATGGTTTGAAGACACTTATTTTGAAGGAGAACTTCGAAGTGCTTTCTATGTTCATTGTTTTGCACATCAACTTCAACTAGCACTTGTTGGTGTCTCTAAGAAACATGAAGTGATTGGAGCCTTTTTCACATCCGTTGCTAGTGTTGTAAGCATTGTTGGAGCATCTTCCAAACGGAGGGATATTCTTCGAGAAAAAGAATCTATCAAAGTTGTCAAGGCACTTAAAACAGGAGAACTTACAAGTGGAAAAGGTCTCAATCAAGAAACAGAGATCAAGCGCCCTTGTGACACACGTTGGAGCTCACATTATGGTACTCTTATAAATTTTACTATCATGTTTTCTTCCATTATTGATGTATTGGATGAGATAGCATATGATAAAGTGAGTTCTGAGCAAAAACATGAGGCATATATTTCTTTGAAGGCTGCTTTCGCTGATCATTTGATTTTATATTCGGTTTGCATTTAATGACATCCATACTTGGAATCACTCATGAGTTGTCTCGAAGCTCTACAAAGGTCTCGATCAAGACATAGTAAATGCTATGGATTTAGTGAAAGTTTGCAAAAGAAATTTGCGAGAAAATGAGGGAGAGTGGATGGTGTTCTTTGTTAGATGATGTTGTTATTTTTGTCAAACAATGAAAATAAGTATCCCAAACATGGATGACGATATGTATCTCCAGGAAAGTCTAGACGTAGAGCTCCGAAATGACGAATATGCATTACTATCGGTTTGATTTCTTTTGTGCGGTGATTGATTTTCGGCCTTCAAAGAGCTAAATAACCGTTTCAATGAGGCTACTGCCGAGCTTCTTCTTTGTTTGGCATGTCTAAGTCCTAATGATTTGTTTGTTGCTTATGACAAGCAATGTTTGATGCGTCTTGCTGAATTTTATCCTCAAGATTTTTGTGCTTCAGGGTTGTTTTTGCTAAGGAGTGAGTTAGAGACTTACATTGAGGATGTGCGATCTAATGATAAGTTTAAAAATTTGAAAGGGATTCATGAGCTTGCAAAGACTTTGGTCAACACTAGAAAGCACCAAACATATCCTCATGTATTTTTGTTGATCACTTTGGCATTAGTACTTCCGGTTCTGTGACTTCGGTCGAAAGAGCTTTCTCTGCAATGAATATTATAAAGAATCATATGCGTAATCGTATGGGAGACCAATGGATAAATGATTGTTTGGTTGTGTTTATTGAGCGTGACATTTTCAACATAGTTGATAATGAGTCTATTTTTCAAAGATTTCAAAAGATGGCACCTCGTCGAGGAGAATTGTAGATGTTGAAGTTAAGTGTTTTTATTTTCTTTTGGTACATGTAAGTATGGATCACACGATAAATGGCTCCTTTTGGTACATGTAAGTATGTTATATATATATATATATATATATATAAATGGCTCCTTTGATTTTTATGTTATATATACCGAGTATTTCAAATCTTACGCTTGAGATAAGTTTTACTAATTTTAGAATGCATTCATTGAAAATACTTGGTGTTTTATTGAAGCTGAGGCAGTATGCGGTTAATGTTGTGAAGCATATATATGACAACCATGTTGTCTTCCAGTATAATTGCACCAATACAATTCTGGCGATTCTTTGGAAAATGATGTAAGTTACAAAATATTTTTATTATATAAAGGCAGTATTTTGTCAATTTATTATATAGCTTCGTAATTATTTACTGCAAACACTTATATCAGCTATATGTGCCACTTTCCAGGTCACTGTTATCGTGGATGCTTCAGAAGCAGAAGAATTTGCTGAAGTTGCAACCAAGCCTCTCAGTTCCTGCTGTTGGAAAGTTCTCAAAACACTTTGAAGTTCATTGTGAAAGAGGTAATAAATTTTCTCCTTTACTCAAGTACATTCAGCTCCATGTCTTGGCTGAATTATCATTTCTAGAAGAACTCTACTCCCTCCGTCCCAAAATGAATGTTTAATTATGTCTAAAATTGTATTGTATAAGAGAAAAATAGCCAAAAAAAAAAATCGGGGGCGCTGCCCCCGAACCCCCGTTCTTCTTTCCTTTGCTCCGAATTTTTTGCCCCCCCTTCATAACATTTCTGGCTCCGCCACTGATGCTCATGATGATGCTTTTTACTTGGTAGGAGTGGGAGTATATATCAAGATGCAACCTTATTATTAAAAATGGACGAACATATGTCACACTAAAGGGCAAACATCGGTGCGCCAAGCGCCAAGCGGAGGTTGGGAGAGGGAACCATTTGCTAGAGCCTTCCCCTGACAATTGCCAAGAGGCTGATACTCTATAATTATGACACACACACACACACACACTGTTTAAAACAGAGGATAAATTATTCCAGAAATAAGAATCGATTCTTAGAGGATTTGATAGAAAGCTGATGTAATGGAAATTACCTTTTTACATAGTAGTAAAAGAAGTCAGCATATAGAGCAGTCTGAACCAAGCCTGAAAGCCAAGCTGTTCTTGGCAAGAAAATCAACCTACCCTTATTAGAACGGTAAAACAAAAATGAAGTGAACACAACACAACACAAGATATAATAGGGACTTACGTATCCACCGGACTCGGTGACCCTCCACGAGAAAACGATATATCCAATTGATAATATACAAGCCTCTGTAAGCACTGTAATGGAAACAAAAAAACAATGACTTGACTGTTCAACTCAAAACTCAAGTAAGGGCTCTGCTTCGTAGCTTTATAAAATAAGTCTCTTTCTGAAATGCAGCTTTCTAAACAAAGACTTTCTTTTCCTTATAAATGTGTTTGGTAAAAAATCAAATAAAATGTGGCTTTTTGGTACCTCGTAAGGTTAAAAGAAGCATTCGAAGACAAGAAATCCAAAATGAAGCGTTCTCAAAACGCTCGCTTTTAGAGCTTCCTCAGATCAGTGTTTACACTGCAGTTATCTACCCTCAAAATGTGTATCAAATGTGATTATTTGTATCTCCTAAGTTACAGCGAGTGTTTTTTATTTTGGAGGTTTTCCTTTAAAAGGTAGCATTGATGAACATTCTTATGGAAAAGCTGTGGCTTAGAGAGAAATGCAGCAAGAGAAAAATCCTCATCAGCTACTACGAGAAAATAACAAACAAGTCTTCAAAAATACGGACAGAAAAACACTAAATTCATGACATACCCGAGAAGGAAAACATAGTTCCCCGTCAAGTTGTCAATGTTTCTGGACCTTTGTAACAATACCAACTGCGGTAGAATTGCTACTGCTTCTAGATAGAGTGAAAATGACCAAAGAACCTATAACAACAAGCACCTATCCATTAATAAAAGACACAACAAGAACTGTGCACAGCCTCAGATAACTAGGAAATTTGTTCTGAAATATAAGATGCTTCTACTAAAGGTAATGATTAGTAGGAAAACAATATACTCCCTCCGTCCCAAAATGAATGTCCAAAAACTTTTCAAATTTGCCCTTGATCAAGAGCAAATTTGAAAAAAAATTGGACATTCATTTTGGGACAGAGGGAGTAGTCATTACCATTTGATTTTCAGTGGATGAGTAGTAATTATAATGACCAAATTAACAAAAAACGTGTCAGGAACTAAAGGTAACAGATATGGACATGTAAGAAAGAGCCTATACCTCAATAGTGTTGAATGAACGGTGAACCAACAGAGCCAGCAGAAAGCATGGTGGAAGCAGAAAATAGTGCTTGAAAGTATCTTCATCCTTGTTGTATGTTTGCTTCACCACTTTATGGTACCTCATGTACCAAACAATGCCAATTGATGTTGCAAGAAACACTAGTTTCATTACAGTGTTGTAGAACGAGACATATCTCGTTAACAAATCAAGGTACCGAGTAAGGAAAACTATAGCATACAGTTCTTGAGTCTTCAATGAAATTCCTGGGGCAGGGAATAGATAATTAAGTATAGAGTGTAATGCAGAGGCAATTTTGAACACAAACGGAAAAGATAACACTTGCAGGCCTGATTTCAAAGTGTTTGGTATCATAATAAGCAAAGTTTTCCAAAATTCTGAGGGGGTAGAGAAAAAAAAAATCATTCCTCTTCTCTATATTTCCTTTAATGTTAGAGTTCCTCTCTTTATCATTTATTTTCCTTTACCCTGTCTCAGAGAGAGAGAGAGAGAGAGATTTTCTTGCCACCAATTATTTGAAGGCTGCAGCCGAGGACTTCATATGGGAGAAGAGGTCAAAGAAAATATCATCAGAAAACTGATTTGCCGTAGAAAATATGACAAACTCATCTGTAAGTTCGAATCTTTCCCCTGAAGTATGTAAACTTTGTCGTGGGGTTTTAACAACAATAAGAACACATTTCCGGCTTTTGGAAATGATTAAGAAGATATATACGATTATATTCATTAATAGCATGGACAGAAGCTTACAATAACCAGTCATTTGACCTACACTGCACACATGCAAACATGAAAAACAAGGAAGGAAAGGGGAATGGTGATACTGAGGTACGCCAACAACTACACCAACTCTTCTGATTGGTTTTAGCGTGAGTTTAATGATCCATCAAAACAGCTGGAGGACGGGTAGGTCAAATGCTATTTAACCAATTGTAAAGGCATGTTCAAACTACACAGAAATGTGTTCTCTATCAAACCCAAAAAAAAAACTTATTGATCCGTTGATCATGGCATTGAAATATAATTGTCATTATTGCTTACTGGCATTATTGAGTACCATATGAACACTAATGGTATGATCAGTAAGTCAACTGCTATAATAAAGAAACACCATGGAGCCAATGAGTTTTTTGGGTAAATTTAAATATCAAAAACAAAAAACCCTGAGTAATATTTTAAGAATTGAAAAGGACATTCCTAATGAAAATGATAAAAAATTCTAGTGCATATAAAAATTGGGTCTAAATCAAAACAAATACTCCCTCTGTCACTAAATGATGTTCTCCCACTTTTTTTGTGATACTCCCTCCGTCCCCAAAATGGTTGTCCCATTTGACTTTTTTGTTGAACTTTGACCACAAATATATGACAATTTAATTATGTTCATGAAATTCTAAAAATTCCTATTGATTCACCATTAATAATATTATCAACAACAACTTTTATAATTTTATGAACATGATTAATCTCTCATAAATTTGTGGTCAAAGTTCAACAAAAAAGTCAAATGGGACAAACATTTTGGGACGGAGGGAGTACTTTTATTGAATGAAAAAAATTGGGTTAATTTAATTAGTATAATTAAATTAACCTAAAAATACTGATGTTCATTCAAAGTTACAGTAACATCATTCCAGACGGGGAGAGTACTGAATTAAAAATTATAACTTTTCCCGGCAAAATCTTCAGTTCACTCACCATTTATCACATACGACTGAATTACCGAGTTAGCAATCAATATAACATCAAAAGAGGGTAAACTATAAATAAAAAAATAAAATAAAAAATAAGATGAATATATAATCGAAAATTGGGGAAAGAGAGAAGTGAAATACCAGCACATGATTTCATGGTGCGAATTTTGAGGAGAAGAACGATGATGCTTAGAAGATGGGTCATGTCTCCGGCTAGCCTGAAGGCGTTCATTCTCTTCTGCTTCTCTCTCACACACAGTCTCAGTGTGTGTGTGACCGGTCGGAGTTCCGAATGCGATGACAATTTTCAACTCAACTACCCAAAATCTGCAAATACTTGGGAATTTGTCTCCTAATTCCGAAGCAGAAAATAGAAATGGAGTGTAATTGTAATCTGCAAATTGGGAGGCATCGGAAAACTTTACCTTTTAAAATACTCACTAGAGAAAGCCTTAGTCCAAGGACAAGTGTTTTTTTTTTTTTTTTAATTTAATTTTTTTTTTTTTAGGATAAAATGGGAGGCATCGGAAAACTTTACCTTTCAAAATAGGAAATTTGGCCAATGGTAATGTTCATTCAACTGTAGCAAGTACACATTGCCATTTATACTATAGACTTCCTCCGTTCTGGTAATTGCTTCACCCTTATGGGTGGCCACGCAAATTTGAAATTAGTGAGTGTAGAAAATGAGTGTAATAGTAAAATAGGAGAGAGAATGCGTGGAGGAAATAGTAAATTTGAAAAATGTTATGAGTGCATTAGTAAAATAAGAGAGAAAATGAGTGGGTGGAATAGTAAAGATTCTTTGTCATTTTAGGAAATGTGAAGCTTTAAACGGGACACCCATTTTGACAAAAAGTGAAGTTATTAATGGGACAAAGGGAGTATTTAGTTTTCTAGAAAATTATTTTACCATTTAAAAAAAAAAGTGAATTCGAGAATTTAAAAAAAATTGTGAAGCCTCGTGATTATAAAAAGTGATTTACGATAGAGAAAGTGGGGTGGGGAAATAGTTGGGAATTTGCCCCATAAGTTTTTTTAGGAACAAATCACTTTCCACTAAGTTCCTCATTGTATTGAAATATCTCATAAGTTCTCATGTTGTATTATGTATAATACAACATTTAGTTATGCAGTAGTTTAAAATCATAATACTGTATCCGCACCACCGTCTCCGCCACAGCCTAGCTCCGCCGCCGCCGTTTGCTATCGCCGCATGCCGAATTTCGGTCAATTTTCGCTGAAATTCGGTCAAATTTCACCGGAATCCGGCCGTCGGCCGCCGGAATCCAATCGCCGGAGGTCGAAATCTGGCCGCCGGTCCATGGGCTTCGGACTCCGGTCACCGGCGACCGCCGGAATGCAGTATTATGGTCTTAATTGATGTTGTATTTTCGAAACATAATACAACATCATAAAAGAAACTTATTGAACATAGATTTAAAAAAAAAGGAACTTATGAGGCAATGACCCAAAATAGTTAGGGGCCGTTTGGTAACCCTTCTTAGCGTTGGATATGATTATTAGTTCAGTAAGTTTGATGTTTGGTAGATTAAATGCAACCCGTGTAATAATCCTAACAAAGGCCTCTTATCACCTCTTTTCTCCTTCATATTTATCCCAAAAAAGGGTGGTATAATTATTCCCTTGATTAATAATCTCATGACTATTAATACATGATAATCATATCAGTCTACCAAACTAGTCCTTAATGTTTAATTTTAGGCCCACTTCCTCTAGGGCCCTTCATGTGAGATTTAAACCCATTTTAAGAAATGACCTTTTAGTAATTCCTCATACACCCCTCACTGTTAAAAGACAAATATATCCTTATTATTATTTTGTATGCGTCGTACATTCATTCAAGGGGACTGAACCAATTTCAAAACAGAAAATTATACTTTAGTCACTGAAATTTTGGGAATTAAATATTGGTCACTAGACATTCAAGTATTTTAAATCAGTCATTAGATTCAAAATAGTTTCAGTTTAATTTTTTCAACCAAAAAAAAATTAAAAAAAATCAATGTTAACGACGAATCAATCTCATAATTTACACATTTACAACACTTATAAGTTCTCTTATAATTGACTTATAAATCAAAATTTTCAACCAAAAAAAATCAAAAATTTTAATAATAACAACGAATTACTCTCATAATTTATACATTTACAACTCTTATAATTATAAGACTACTTTGTCTTTTATAATTGACTTATAAGACAATTTTTTCAACCAAAAAAATCAAAAATTTCAATAATAACAACGAATTACTCTTATAATTGACTTATAAGACAATTAACTTATAAGACTACTTTAAAAAGTCTTATAAGTAACATATAATACTTTTTAAAAAAGTCTTTGTATAAGTAACATATAAGACTTTTTAATAAGTCTTATAAGTAACTTATAAGACTTTTTAAAAAGTCTTATAAGTTACTTATAAGGCCTATTTGAACATTGAGAACTATGTTGTAAAAAAGTCTTATAAGTAGTAACTTATAAGACTTTTTTAATAAGTCTTTTTACTTATAAGACTTATTAAAAAAGTCTTATAAGTTACTTATAAGACTTATTAATAAGTCTTATATGTAACATATAAGACTTTTTAAATAGTCTTACATATAAGACTTTTTAAATAGTCGTATAAGTAACTTATAAGACTTTTTAAAAAGTCTTATAAGTTACTTATAAGACCTATTTGAACATTGAGAACTATGTTGTAAAAAAGTCTTATAAGTAGTAACTTATAAGACTTTTTTAATAAGTCTTTAAGTCTTATAAGTAGTAACTTATAAGACTTTTTTTAATAAGTCTTTTTACTTATAAGACTTATTTAAAAAGTCTTATAAGTTACTTATAAGACTTATTAATAAGTCTTATATGTAACATATAAGACTTTTTTTAAAAAAATCTAAATTTATATAAGTTACTTATAAGACTTATTAAAAAAGTCTTATAAGTTACTCATAAGACTTATTAATAAGTCTTATATGTAACATATAAGACTTTTTAAAAAAGTCTTTATATAAGTTACTTATAAGACTTTTTTAAAAAGTCTTATAAGTTACTTATAAGACTTTTTTAAAAAGTCTTATAAGTAACAAAAAAATCAAAAATTTTAATAATAACAACGAATTGCTCTCATAATTTACATATTTATAACTCTTATAAGTTAATTATAAGACTACTTTGTCTCTTATAATTGACTTATGAGACAAATTTTTCAACCAAAAAAATTAAAAATTTCAATAATAAACTAAAGGATAAGAGCAAAAAAATTTCCAAGACCTTCTCTCATTAATCGAAAATTTCCAAGACCCCTCATTAACCATTTCAAGCAAAGATCTCTACCAACTCCAACAAATTTTTATACAAACACCCATTAATCTATACCTGATAGTTGATAAAATCGACAGTTCCATTTGCCTAACTAATGCACCACAATTGTAAAACCAAGGCAGTTCGAGGGGTAAAGAATGGTAGAGGAGTATAGTTGGAGGATTCATTACATTTTTTGTAATTCAAATTGACAAGTTTATCGGATCAGAGTATAACTTCTTATGCGTAAGTCCCACTCTTCTATCTCTGTAATATAACATGTTCACACTCGAAAATAAAAATAAGATCAAAAAGAGAAATCATCAGGATGATATGTTGCCAAAGATCCCTATCAACTCCAACAAATGTGCACGCAGGTTTGGAACACCCAAAATGGAAATTGTGCACTTAGGTTGGGGACGGAGGGAGTATGCTATTAGAAGCTTTAAATTATTTTTACCTGTATCCCAACATTCGTAGTCTTATTAATTTATTCTCTGTATTATTGAGCTGCTTGGTAAGTAAGTAGAGTGTATAAAAATTTGCATTGTTTTATCTTGAACAGGTCATACAAGGAGATGTGCTTAAGTGTGATCTTCCTTACTTTGACATTTGTGTAGCAAACATTCCTTACCAAATTTCATCTCCTCTCACATTCAAATTATTAGCACACAAGCCATCATTTAGGTGTGCTGTAATAATGTTCCAGAGAGAATTTGCCATGAGATTAGTTGCCCAACCTGGTGACAGCCTTTACTGCCGTCTCTCAGTCAACACCCAACTCTTGGGCCGTGTTTCCCATTTACTAAAAGTTGGAAAGAACAATTTCCGGCCACCACCAAAACTTGATTCCTCCGTCGTCGAATCGAGCCAAGAAAACCGCCCCACCGTGAATTACAAGGAATGGGATGGTTTAGTTCGAATATGTTTTAATCGAAAAAATAAAAATCTTGGTTCAATTTTCCGTCGAAAAGTGTGCTCTCGATATCGGAGAAGAACTACAAAACCTTGCATGCGTTGCAACAAGATTCGAAGAACGGAGAAATGGCGGTTGATGTGACGGCTCTTGGAGATGCCGTGGATCCGAAATCATAGCCATCCTTTGAAAAAATGAGCCATCGGTCTGGTCAGTTCTTGGATCTAATGGTTTTGACATTGTCGGTGATGCGAGGAGGTCGATTGCTTTCCGCCGGATACGGTTGGCTAGGAGGACAACGCCGGTCGCCGGAGGAGTGAGGGAGACGGAGGTGTTAGAAGTCAAGGAGGTCGGAGCGGGAAAGAGATGGCCGGAGAAGAACTCCGGCGAGAGAGGGTTTGAGAGAGAAATTGTTTGTGCGTGTGTGTTTGTTTCTAGAGGGAGAAAGAAAGATGAAAAAATGAAGTGAGGGGTGGGAGGGAGATGAAATGACGTGAGTGGAGGGAGGAGAGGGGTGTCTGGGGAATAAATTTTTTGAATGAACTCTTTATTTGAGATTTATAAAATGTCTCTCTTTAAAATGGAAAAAAATCTGAACACGAGGGCCCTTGAGGAATAATACCTTAATTTTAATTGTTAGTATAACATGTGAAAATAATAATAGTGAAAAAATTTTTAGTCCACTTTTTTTAACAGCAATAAAAAATAAAAGTAGAAATATAATTTCGGGATCGGAGGAGTATGAATTTTGCTTTTGCCTTAATTTTTGTATATTCAATTTTATTAACTATTGTTATGAGACAAATGGTATATGAAAAAAAAATTATTTTTTTACGACATTTACGTAATAATGTGTTTAGTTGCTTTTAATGTTACTCCAACTAATGAAAATCGGACAATAAATATAAAAAATCTGCAATACAATGTAAAAAGTGCACGACACATTGTATAAAAAAAGTTTTTGCATTGTGTACACTGTAGCGGAGCTTTTATATAACATTGTTTGATTTTTACAAGGAGTGGCTTGGTAGGTATATCAATTATATTTCGCTTATAACATTTACCAAACAAGTTTAACTTGTTACATAAAAATATGTATCATTACCAACCGACATAGTCAGTATATGAATTTAGCCGGTACGGTTGGTATCAGTCTTTACCAAATGTAGAATCAAAACTCAAAAAGTATAACATTTATTTTGTAAAACAAGTTTTGAACATTTATTTTGTGACAAAAGAAATGAAGCATAAAAATCAGGTTATAATAACCAACCAACAATTAAGTAGCAATTGAATTTGAAGTGAATATATTTTATTGGTTTTTGCGAAAAAGGTTATAATATTAATTAAATCATGAAGATTGTTTGATCGGTGAGGCTTATGTGTGAATGAAATTTGAGAGACAAACATGTTAAGGTTTCAAAAATCATGAAAATGGTAGAAAATGGATTATTAAAGAAATAATTTGTGAAAATTTTTGAAAACGGCATTTATGGGTAAAAGAGAAGAAGATTGGAGTAAATGGAGGGTAGAGCCTATTTAACTTGAGATTACAGTTTTGTCTCAGTTATATTTGCTTTTAATTTAGGTTTGCTTTTAATGAGAAAAAAGTTTGGTACATCGGAGTAAACGACACATTTTTTATAAGCTTAAAAAAAAAACATATTTTTTTTTTAAATTTTGACAAATTATTATTATTATGTAACGCTAAAAGTTTATAATAGTTCATCAAAAAATATGGACTCGTGATTACAAGTCACGGTGGCTTAATTGGTCCAACCAAACAATTGTCGGGTTCCAAAGCCCTAATTGGGCCCACACGACACCCACTCGCCAGTACTTGTACTTTAGCTATAAAAAACAGGGAAGGCCTTTTCTATAATTTTAAATAAATAAATACACGAAAATAAAAAAAAATTCAAACATTTTCTAATTTTCTACATCCAGTCTTCTGCTTCAAATTTAAGCTGTCTTCTCTCTCTCTAGAAACTGCATATACCCCCCCCCCCCTTTTTCTCCCTCTCCCTTTCTCATTCGAAAACTAGGGTTTCCTGTTAGGGTTTTTGGCATCCAACTTCGATTTCTAGGGTTTTATCGACGGTGCGTACTCTGCTGATCTTCAACCATGGCGGCGGAGAAGCTTAGAGATTTGTCTCAGCCAATTGACGTTCATTTGCTTGACGCAACTGTCTCTGCTTTCTATGGCACCGGATCTAAGGAAGAGGTTTCTCCCTCACTTCTCTCTCTACTATTTATGTTTAATTTTCTTATACACTTCTAGAAAAAACGTAGGTTAGAGAGAGTAATCACGCTTTACAATTTTTGTTTTCGATTTTTTACTGTGGAATTGAACAGTTTACTGTTAGGATTTAGGGTTGGGTTTGAGTTTTATCCGGAAGTGGAACCTCGTATGCGCTCCCAGGAGTGAGAAGTTGGAGTTGTATGTGCTTTTGCTAGTGTTATACTGTTTAGACTTGAGTAATTGTGTGGGGAGAGCATTTTTTTTTAAGTTTCCGGTTGTCTTAAGGGGGGAAACTGGTTCGATAAATGAAATGTTGAGGAACTCATGATAAGCTTGGGCAAAATGTGGTTACAGTTTGTCTAGTTTGAGTGCATTGTTAGTATGAACTTGGTACATTGTTAAACTATCAGTCATGTTTTGAGTACTATTTGCTACTCTAAAGGGCATTATGACTATAATTTAATCTGAAAAATAGTTGAATTAGGTTTCTGGAATATACTGGGGATTTAGATTTGCACATACAATGGTAATAAAAATCTTGTTTCATAGTTGGACAAGGTAATTTAAAGCCAACTAGTACAGTCTCATTCCATTGATTTATACCAGCTGTTCGAATGGTTACCAATCCATTAAAAATATTTAAAGATCAATCAATGCAATTTTAAGCTGATAGATATTAGAAATGGATGACGCCATACAGATATATTTTTTTCACAACAGTTTGAGAGATCTGTAGGCATGTTGGATATGCAGATATATTTTATCAGTGCTGTAGCTACCAAAGAATACACTCAAAGTTTGAAAGGTAGTGAGCTAATTGATCTGAAAAACAGAAAAGAGGTTTTTCAGTTATATGAATTATTGATTGATGGCATTTGGAAACAGCTGTTGTCTTGCAAAATAGATTATCATATCCTTGCAGTGAAGTAATTTTGAACCATATGGCGTTGTCTCTCTGCATGATATGAAAGTCCTGACGCGTCCTTCATTGTCCTTGTGGATCAAGTTTTGCTATCTTCCATGAAAACTTAAAAAGTCACATGCTGATAACGTCATTGTGAATAAATATAGCTAAGACCACTTTCTCGTCCCTCTTTCCCCCCTCTTACCTGAAAAGGAAAAAATCTAGGTTTTTTTTCATTACCGTATTCGCATGTCAACCAGCTTTCTGTTATTTGTGCAGAGGTCGGCTGCTGATCAAATATTGCGGGAGATGCAAAGCAATCCAGACATGTGGCTTCAAGTGGTTCACATTTTATCAAATACACAGAACTTAAACACCAAGTTCTTTGCCTTGCAGGTGACTGTCGTTTTCTGGTAATTAGGTTTTGTATATCAATTTGCATGCTAATTGTAAGAGAGTGGTTTATCTGTATAAAGACAAATATATCTGAGTTTGACTTGCAAGGCTTTTCTAGCCTTTTTTCCGGACCATTAGTATATAGTGGTCCTTTTGTGAGTCTGGGTTATAATTTACTGTTATCATTGTAGTAAGTTTTAGTGCTCCATGAATTATTAGATAGGAGTTGGGTAGCTAATAGTACTCTATAACATATGTATCTTATGTTGGCATGCTTGTTTTCAGTTAGATTTATGATGTCAATTTTTGGACCGTCAATGGGGTTTGTACCTTTCAGTAGGTTGTTGTAACCCTTTTACTGATGCACGTGTGATGGATTCATTAATCGTGCTTATAAGGAATCATTAGGGACACAGTGTTCCTGTTTGAATTGATTTCTTCTGCTAAATGGATATGTTATTTGGAGGAGTATGTATAGTATTTATGTTGATGTGTAAAGAGTCAAAGATGTTGGATATGCACTTTTGGGTGATTGTGTAACTGATTTATTTGGGAAAAGGAAGGCATATGAGACATGTTTTGATCACCTATCCAGTAGCTTAGCCTTTTAGATCAAACATTGGGTTAATCTGTTATGTGCAAATTTTAAGCCAGCAATAGTGTTACCCAAATAGGATAACACGAGGAAAGGAGATAGGGGACGCATATTTTTTAATCTCATTTTTATCATAGTACTTCTTTCTTATCCCAAAAAACTAAGAACTTGCGAGGAGGTGGTGGTGGTTCGCTCCTGTATCCCTAGATTAGTGCTGCAATTCTTTACGGAAGAAGTCATTAATGGTTTGTTTTTTTGTTGTTCACTGAAGCATAATGTAGTCCTGAATCCTCCTGATTAGGATGCATTATACACTCCATTAGTGTCAGTCTGTTGGCATTTTTATGGGAGGTTCCATGCGCTTAGGAGATAATAATATTTTGGAATTTGAATGATGTGGATTCTTTCATTCTATTGCTCTTTTCAGCTGCTGATGTAAGGTGCTTTTACTGTGCTTCTATTTGCTACAGGTGCTTGAAGGTGTTATTAAGTACAGGTGGAACGCATTACCTGTTGAACAACGAGATGGAATGAAAAACTACATTTCAGAGGTTATTGTAAAGGTACTTGTTTCAGATAGCTATTGTCCATGAAATGTTCTCAATTGGTACTGGGTCATATACTCCATCCTTCTATTCCTCTTGTGTAGCTCTCGAGTGATGAGATATCTTTTCGTCGTGAAAGGCTCTATGTCAACAAGCTTAATATTATACTGGTTCAGGTGATCTGTTGCTTACCATCCTTAAGTTTCTAACTACTTAAAGTTGCATTACGAGACTCTTGGATGATTTGCCTTTTCTAGATTTTGAAGCACGAGTGGCCTGCAAGATGGCGAAGCTTTATCCCTGATCTTGTCGCGGCAGCAAAAACTAGTGAAACTATTTGCGAGAACTGCATGGCCATATTGAAAGTATGTCTTAACATGTCTCATCCTTTCTTCTTCACATTTACTTTATTTCTGAATTATATGTAGCTGAGTAACTTCTCGCTTCACAGCTTCTAAGTGAAGAGGTTTTCGATTTTTCAAGGTGTGAAATGACTCAGCAGAAAATCGAAGAGCTGAAACAGTCCTTGAACAGGTAGCTGGAACTTCGATAGTGTTGGTGACTTTTTAGGTTTTTCTTATGCTCAGCCACTGCATCCATAGTTAGTGGTCGTTGAATTTAAAAGATATCCAAAATTTATACGTCTTTGAGGCATATCAGCATGTGTTTTGTCACTCTGAAGATGAAACTTTCTGCATCTATTACTGACGACTTTATACATCCCTTTCACTTGTATGTTTCCTTTTCTTGCTTCTTTTTTGGTTGCAGCGAGTTTCAGCTGATTCACGAGTTATGCTTATATGTGCTTTCAGCATCTCAAAGAACAGAGCTTGTCAGGGCTACATTGGCCACATTGCATGCTTTCTTGTCTTGGATTCCCCTGGGATATATCTTTGAGTCTTCTCTGGTATGTGTTATAGTAATTCATGAAAGTTTTTACTGGCACTGAGTTTTGCATCAATCACACTTTTATGAAAACTCTGATAACCTTCGAAACCCTCTCTTGAACACATCTGACAGATGCAAACCCTCCTTGGGTTTTTTCCCGTGCCTTCCTACCGTAATCTAACTCTTCAGTGCTTGACTGAGGTTAGTGTGCTATAAACCTTTATCAGGAACTACATTGTCTGGTTGAGATGGGAATTGGTAATATTAACTTTTGCATTTATTTTCTGTCACAGATCGCAGCCCTTAATTTTGGTGATTTCTACAACGATCAATATGTGAACATGTATAACGTATTCATGCTCCAATTGCAGGTATGCCAAAATATTAACTTTATGGGTCCTGGATCTGTGATGGAATTTGTAGATTTTTCTGTAGTGGTGCCAACTTAGGCTGTTTATATATTAAGTTGTCAATGACTTGTTATAATTTTTGATGAACCTACAATTGTTTTTGTTGATTTTAGAACGTACTCCCAACCAGTACAAACATACCCGAGGCATATGCTAATGGCTCTAATGAGGAACAGGTAATTGTTAGCCTTCAATTGTCCTTGAATTCATGTACATTTTATGTCAGACACTTTATCAACGGGAACTATCTGACCCTTTTCTTTTAATCTATTGTTTCAGGCTTTTATTCAGAATTTGGCATTGTTTTTCACTTCATTTTACAAGGCAAGTTACTTGTTTAACAAAAGGAGTTCCTTTTAGTCATTTCTGTGACGTTGAACTTTCTGAGAGACAGGTCACTTAATACTCCGCTGTGGCTTTCTCATTGGAAATTTAGACAACCTTGCCCCTTCACACTTTATGCCCAGAAGGCATGGTGTTTTTTTGTATAAAAGCATAACAATATTTTGTAATAGATCATCTATTTACTAGAAGATGCAAATACCAAAACCTTAGGAAAATTTAACTCGCGTAAATAAATCTCCCTGGTCACAATAGATGAGTTGATTATTCCTCTCCCCTATGCAGTTTCATATTCGTGTGCTGGAATCCAAACAAGAGAGTATTGCCACACTTCTGTTGGGTCTCGAGTACCTGACCAATATTTCGTATGTGGATGATACAGAAGTTTTCAAGGTATGGCTATTTCAAACATTTTTTTTCCTTCTAACAATATTGGAAATCTCACTTATGTTAAAAGGTGGGAACATCCTTATGCATGCAGTTTACTGTAATCAACGGTTTGTATGCCTCATAGACGAGTTTGACAAATAGACACCTTATATACTTCCTTTCCCTGTGATCAATGCTCCAACAGGTTTGCTTGGACTATTGGAACTCCTTAGTCTTAGAGCTGTTTGAGGCACACCACAATCTTGAAAGTCCTGCAGCTACTGCAAATATGATGGGACTACAGGTATGCTTATTTCTGCATTATCACTTTTGCAAATATGCACCCATGCACTACCTAACACAATTGTTATAACCCTATATCTGAGTTTTCTATAATTATGTGACGACCAAAGTTTTTTTCCCTTTTGTGCATCATCACCTTCTAATTTCATTTTCTGGGGACAAATCTGCTAGAATGCTTCTCTTATTCTCATTTTTGGTCGTTGTATCTTCCTTTTGTATTGTTGAATTCGTAATGAGGCATGGTTTTTTGTGGAACTATGAGTGAATAAAGGGCCAATCCTGTGAAATTTGGGGCCCAAAGCCAACTATTTGCACGGGCACCTCAATTTTTAGCCCCAACACAACACACAAGTTAAAATCTAATATCCTAAAAAATAACTGGATTGGGTTGACTTTTTGGGATTGGGATAGGGATAATTGCAAAACAACAAGGATGCAATTGTATGAAATGTTGCAAGAGGAAAGCCCAATCAAGAATGCAAGGAAATATTGTAAGAAGAAAGAAAAAAATTATTAGCAATTCGAACCTGCCGAAGACATGTAACAGATTCTAAGACTGCCACCTTAACCACTGGTACAACTTATCCCTTTGTAGTAATTATTCGGTGCCTTTTTTATTTAGAGAAAAAAAGTTAATCTGGGGCCCAAAAATTGCTCACATTTCTGGGGGCCCAAAGCGGCGGCCTCTTCGACCTACCCTTAGGGCCGGCCCTGGTGAATATCTTTATCAACTTGGTGTTTTACTTGCATCAGTTGGGCAAATGCCAAGATACTTTTTTTTTACATCCTTTCCTTCACGATGACATATGAGGATTCATGTTAGCCGACCCCAAATTATTTTAGAACTAAGGCTTTGTTGTTGTTGTTCCGCTAGTAAATGTTGAACTGTATTTGTCTATTGCTATGTAGGTGACACTATTTTGGCCGATGTTAACTGCAACTTAGTAGTGCTTATAAATAAACCAGTTTGTAATAAAAGAAACTTCATATACAAAGGACTTCTGGTGCCATCAATCTTAAACTGGCATCTACACCTTCAGTGTTATAGGCAGGCTGATACATTTTGAGCCTTCAAAGAAAGTGAAGAAGTTTGCGTCACTGATGTATTCCGGATATTTCCTCGTTTAAGAAATTATTTGACGAATCAGTGGATCAAAAGCTTTTATTAATGGTTTTGTGAGGTCAAACTGTCAAGAGCCACTTATGTGTTGTTTTGGTTGGTTATATTTATAATCCTGATTCGTGCTTTTGATTCCCAGATTCTACAAGCTCTGCTTATCTCTGATGTCTTGTTCTACTGTTTACTGATGTCAGCTTCTGCTATGACTTGGTTCTGCAGATGCCACTTATTCCTGGTGTTGTTGATGGTCTTGGTTCGCAACTTATGCAAAGGCGGCAACTCTATGCTATTCCAATGTCCAAATTGAGACTACTAATGATATCTCGCATGGCAAAGCCCGAAGAGGTTCTGATTGTTGAAGATGAAAATGGGAATATCGTCCGTGAAACTATGAAGGATAACGATGTCCTCGTCCAGTATAAGGTGACTTATATTTTCTTGTAAATGAAAGACAAGCACAAATATCTAGAATCTGTGATTACCGATTCCCTTCTCTAATAGACACAGTTTAGTCGTTTGCCAGCCTTGTGTAGTAATCCAATGTCGAAAAACAATCACTGTGAAACTGTTGCCCCTATTAATTTTACACGTGACTTGGGTATTCTGTTCAGTTTTAAATAATAATTTTCCAGGCTTAGTTGTTCTTAAGGATAGAACTATAGCTCTATGAAATATTTTAATCATTTGTCTGCATATTGTCTCTGGGGTCTTGATGTTCTTGGGGGCCCGTAATATTCTCTTTTCATACTTACTAATCATAATAGTGAACAACATATCTCGATTGTTAAACTTCTAAGAGTTTTATTCTTTTCATTGGGTTAGGTTGAGATCCTAAACTGCTGTACCTAGTTTCACACATTTTTATTGGTGTGCTCTTTAATTTTTGGTCGCTGAATTGATTTTCTGTTCCCTACATACATATAATGAGATTAATTCTGTTGCAGATAATGAGGGAAACACTTATTTATTTGTCACACCTTGATCATGATGATACTGAAAAGCAGGTATGTGAATCTAAACTGTAAAGATTCTGTGGATAGCCATTTTGTGTTAGTATACATAGAAGGGATGTTGTTGTAGAACATTCTTCTTCTTCTTCTTCTATTATTATTATTATTATTATAATTATTATTATTATTATTATTATTATTATTCTTATTATTATTATTATTCTTATTCTTATTATTCTTATTATTCTTATTCTTATTCTTATTCTTATTATTTTTAGAATGCAATTAAGAGGAATCTGAGCTTTCTCTTTATGTTATTTACAATGTTTTTTCCTTGACATGTGCTGTAGTGATTCATGGTCTAGCAAAGAGGGAAACACTTTTTCTTTTACTTGCACTTAATCTCCGAGGCAAAAGTATAAAATGCAAGTGTGTTTTGCTGAAGGGATGTTGTTGTAGAAAACTCCTCCTTTTTTGTAACTTTGGCTTCACTGGGTATGTTTGACGCGTTTATAGTTTTTTTTCTCCATTTAATTTGAAGACTTGGTGACTGTTTAAGATTAACAATTATGAATGATCCCTTATAACCTTCTTTGGTCAAGCTTAGTGGATAATGCCACAACTGTTTGTTGCTGCTCTTGCCCTGTATGTAATTTGTGTAGTAACAGTTGTTTGATAATAACTTATGTACATGTTTTTGTTCCGCTCTTCTCTCTTTTCCAGTCTCATTTGCATGAGTTCGACTTGTAAAAGAACATGTGCATATGTTTTAGTTTCAATATAAATATTCTTTCTGAATCTGTTATTCATGTTGCCTTCAAGCTTTATACCCAGTTTATACTGTTTATGATTTTCTAAGACCGTTTTCATATTCTGTAGATGCTGAAGAAACTAAGTAAACAACTGAACGGCGAGGATTGGACATGGAACAACTTGAACACATTATGCTGGGCAATAGGATCCATCTCTGGCTCAATGATGGAGGAACAGGTAAATATTGTTATAGGAATTGGATTTTTTATTGTGGTGAAGTGGGGAGGTTTATCCTTTATGCTGTGATTCTCAATTATTTTTGAAAAGCGAAATAGTTATAGGTGTTGATAGATTGTGTTTAGGGCTCTGTCGAGGATTGTTTTCTCATTCATACATTGTATGATAGTCAATTTCCAAGGGACCAAATGGAGTTGTGCTATGAGTGAACCCTTAAAGTGGACCAATAAGGGTAAAGCAAGCATTACAGAATCAAATCTACTTTCCTTCATGAAATTGTATGTTTTTTTTTTTTTTTTTTATATAGAAGTCTTACTGAAATCATACTTTTGTTGGATGCGTTGAAATTGAACAAGTTGCTGGTGCTAAGACCTGCATGACAATGGAGGGTCATGCATGTTATTTTCTCTGCCTGAAGACCATTTGTCCTCATTGAACGATGAAGAGCTAGGTTGTGAGTCTTAACATAGAAAGCTCACTTACAGCATTTTATGGATTTTCTTCTAGATATTTTGTGCATACTTTAACCGATTAACTCAATTGATGCTAATTTGGTATGTATATTGTGTCGTATTGCACATATGAATGAGATAAGTTCCCATTATGTATTTTTCTTGTAAATTGAAGTCAATAAGGTGCATGCAGCATGGGACAGTATTTGATGCATTGCTATTTAAAGTTGATGAAAACTGTTTATTCCTGTTGGTTTTGGCTGTTATTCATAGTGCATGATTCTCCTCAGATTCTCTTACTGTAACCTTTTGAAGTATTTTGCGATAATGCTTATTAGGGGTTCATACATTTGATGTTCGCTCCCATTTTGTTTTTGGCAGGAGAACAGATTTCTCGTTATGGTTATCCGAGATTTATTGAATCTCTGTGAAATCACAAAGGGAAAAGATAACAAAGCTGTCATTGCGAGTAATATCATGTAAGGATTCTTAGGGTACATGCCATTTTCGTTTAGGATTAGCTCATTTTTTGTTGCTTGAGACAAAAAGTGAGCATTCTTCTGCTCTTCCTTTCAACTTATTTTGCGACCAATACAGAGGATATGTTGGTTGTTAGATACTATATCCGTCCCAAAATGAATGTCCAAAAAAAATTCAAATTTTCTCTTGATCAAGAACAGGTTTGAAATTTGTTTGGGTATTCATTTTGGGACGAAGGGAGTATTATTTTGAACCTTGAGGAACTGATTGATGAATTTCTCTATCAACTTGTATCTTACTTTTGCTAAACTGCCAGGTATGTTGTCGGACAGTACCCAAGGTTTCTGAGGGCCCACTGGAAGTTCTTAAAGACCGTTGTGAACAAGTTGTTTGAGTTCATGCATGAGACGCATCCTGGAGTTCAGGTTTGTCTTTCATTTTGGTATTCCATGTCGGTAACTTGATGTCTGTTCTACTCACTGGCGTAGGCACACACATCAAAAGGGGGGCAATTGCCTCCCTTTAGTTATTAAAAATTGTCATTTTCCCCCTTGTGAAAATGTGCTATCTTTCTACAAATATTATAAACTTTATCAATTTTTGCCCCCTTTCTATTGAAAAAAAATTGCACTACATAATATTTTTGCCCCCCATTATACCAAATTTAGATTTCGCCATGTAATTTACCCCATTTCTCTAAATTTCTGGCTCCGCCATTTTATTTGTTTGGTTTATAAAGTGGAAGTTTATGGATTAGTCAAACTTATCTTCTCTGAATGGTGTTAAGTTGCAGTGCTAGTTTTTCAAGGATCGTGTTAAGTAGTTCAAATGTTGTGGTATAAATAGGTGTTTGCTCAATATTATTATTTGTGAATTTTGTCCAAAGGTTCAAAACTAATTGTCTTCGGTAATTCAAAGTTTTTTCTCGACAAGAATGTTAGTTTTTCCTCATGTTCGGTACACTTGGTTAGCTGTAGCTATCACAACTCTGAGAAATGGAACCTTTTGAAGCATGGAGTTCCTTTCTACAAGCATATTCAATATTAGAGCCCTGTCATATGACCAATGGCTTGAGTCTTAGACTCTTAGGGCTGTCCTTCAGTTACCCAAAACTTGGACCCCAAGTCAAATTGAAGAAAAGGTGGTAGAAAGATAATTTCTTGTCAGATGCAGAAAAAAAAATATTGTCAGATAATTTGCTAAAGTATACCAATTTTAATGTTCCATAGTTGGTAATTGAATGGCTTTTGGGTGTAGTTTGTTTACTGAACTGGAATGCTAAAATCGTTCTGAAATAATTTCTCAAGTGACATATGGGGACTAGATAGATTAGTCCTGCTCAAATACCTTTGTTGTTTGAGCGTAAGGAGATTCTCAATTTGGTTCAACAGATACAAAGATTGGCCGTTATTTTTCTTCTGAAAGTAGCGTTGTGCGAGTATCAGCCTTTCAACAATTGTAAAGTTATATTTGTTTGATGTTCCTCTTATTGTATTGCAACTGTAACATGGGCTAATGTCAATGGGTTTTATTCTGGTAAATTTTTGTTACCCTGACATCTCTTTAATCTTGATCTCAACAGGATATGGCATGTGACACATTTTTGAAAATTGTTCAGAAATGCAAGCGCAAATTTGTTTTAGTTCAGGTAATTTATGCTTTTCTCTTTCTTTTGGAGTAGGCTTCTTTTTCATTGATGTGTTGGTCTTTTGTTTAAAACATCGGTAAGAGATGTTAGATGATTCAGTTCATTCTCTTGTTTCAGGTCGGGGAAAGTGAACCTTTTGTGTCGGAGCTCCTGACAAGTCTTCCAACAACTATTGCTGATCTAGAACCTCATCAGATTCATACATTTTATGAATCTGTATGTCTAATAAGCCTGTTCACATATTTGCATCATACTTTCATATTCAACAAGTTCTTTCTGTGAGGCTTTTGCTTTGACATTTGAGTTTATTGGTATACACCTTTTCCTCTTTTTTTCTTCTTCCCTAGGTTGGTCAAATGATTCAAGCAGAATCCGATACTCAGAAGAGGGATGAGTATTTGCAGAGACTGATGGATCTTCCAAATCAGGTGAGTAGACTTCCAAGTATAAGGGTGTTTCGTGCTAATAAATTGAGTGATTTTGTGGTTAATTGTTGTTCCTTACGTCTTATGATCACAATTTGAAATGCAGAAATGGGTTGAAATTATAGGGCGCGCACGAGGGAGTGTGGACTTCTTAAAAGATCAAGAAGTAATAAGGACTGTTCTTAATATATTGCAAGTGAGTACTCTTTTTGTTTTTACAGTTCCAGGTACATCAGTTTTACTTCTTAAATTGTTATTATGATTTGTTTGATCCTTATACTATTTATTAGTAGAATATACTGTTGTAAATATTTTGTCTAGGGTTTGGTATGTTTGATATTGGCGCTTAGCTATCTATTTTAAATTCTTGAGATGCTGTCAGGATTATGGAGTGAGTCTGGGTTTTATTGGATTTTCTTGCTTGGTGAATTCATGAATAACTTGGTATACACTTTGCTCTAACTAATTTGAGCAAGAGGTGCATGAAAAGAAGTATGCCTTATTTCATCTACTTGTTAATACACTGCTAAGAAAAGACGTGGATTGAGAATAAATAAGCGTCGTAACTAAATGAAGTAAATGAAAATTCATATCCTTTTGCATGACATAGGTTAAATAGCATAAATAACTCCATTAAAAGGCAATGATGGGTTTTATTGGGATTATATAAATGGTTGTTGTCAGTGATGTCAATGGAATTTTCTTTTTAATGTGATAACGCATAAAATAACCCACTTCATGAGCAGCTGCATGTCCTATTCACTTTTGAACTCGTAAAGCCTGTAAATTAGGAACTTAAAAGTGTGCTCAGTTTATTGATGTGTGATGAGCTGTTCGTTTATTTATGTATGCTGTTTAATGGAGGATCGACTTTCAGTTACTTGATCTCGAAGAAAGAAAGCGTCTTATTGCTAACAAGAGTAAAGCTTGTCATGCAGTGTATGGAAGTTGAAAGCTTTCGTTAATGGAAGGCAGTCTTCTGAAAGAGTAGTATGGATTTTTTTATTAGTATGTTAGGCCATATGGGTGCTGCTTTAATTTCTCTAGCTTGGATCTGTGTTCGGTACAGTTCACTAGTTTTGGGACAACCAATTTTACTATTGATGGCAATTTTTGAGTTTGATCTGCTCCATTTTTGCTTTTAAACTGTATTTACAGAACCTCTTTGTTGCTTGCAGACAAACACCAGTGCTGCTACCGCACTTGGGACGCATTTCTTATCACAAATTACTCTCATCTTCTTGGACATGCTCAATATTTATAGGTATGATAAAACCAATTATTAGGTAGAGATCTTTTGTTGTTCTAGCGAAAACTTTCATAGTTGTTTCTTGTTCACTGATATATGATCTTGTGAACTGTCATACTTTCAACAGGATGTATAGCGAGCTTATATCATCCAGTATTGCAGAAGGAGGGCCTTATGCTTCTAAAACATCATACGTGAAACTTTTAAGGCAAGCTCTATTCTTCTGAATCTGGTATTGTCATGGTAAATTGTTCTCACTTTATAATTGTGATCTTTTTACCAGATCGGTGAAGAGGGAAACGCTCAAGCTTATTGAGACTTTTTTGGACAAGGCCGAAGATCAACCTCAAATTGGAAAGCAGTTTGTGCCACCAATGATGGATCCTGTTCTTGGTGATTATGCCCGTAACTTGCCAGATGCTAGAGAATCGGAAGTGTTGTCACTTTTTGCTACAATTATAAACAAGTATGTTGTTTGTCCCATACCATTTTTGTTTATTGCTTAATGCCAGTTAGCCTATATAACTATCCTTCAACTAAGAATAATTGGTGGAACTTTCCATAACAAAATGATGTAGTGTACTTTTTCTGTTATAGTGTTTTCTTGGTCTACTGTTTACCTTCTCTTTTCTTTGTTAAGTGTAGATACAAGGGTGCAATGATAGCGGACGTTCCTCGTATATTTGAAGCTGTTTTCCAATGTACTCTGGAGGTCAGAATAAAACTCAATTTTGTTTGCGAACTAACTTAAATATGACCCTATCCAATGGGGGATATGTGTGGTTTGTCTAGACTCCGTGTGAACAATCTTGTATTTTATATCATAAGTTCATACTGTATATTTTTTCCCCAACTGCAATTTTCTATTTTTGCTCAGTCTGAATTGTTTGATTTTAATGATTGGATGCGCCTATGTGCTTCTGTTTTTTTTCTGAAAATCGTGAAATGATATCAAGAAATTTATCCTTTACTGGTGAAAGCTGTTGAGTAACGAGAGGCTAACATGTTAAACATTGTAAGCTATATGTGTGAGAACTGAGAAGCACTATGCCATCCTGTTCCATGCTTTCCATTAAATTGTTGCAACTGTTTTATCTTGTCTAATTGCTTGACATATGGTGTTTGATTTCAGATGATTACTAAGAATTTTGAAGACTACCCAGAGCATCGCCTCAAGTTTTTCTCATTACTTCGGGCTATAGCTACTCATTGTTTCCCTGCTTTAATCTTGTTGTCGCCTGAGGTTTGTCACCAAGTTTTATGCTATTATTATCTTTCTTCGCTCATTTGTTCTCAGATGACAGTCTACTTGGTCGTCCACATCTGATAGATTTTAACTCATTGTCTTTTTATGAAAGAAATTATAACGTACTCCCTCCGTCCCTAAATGAATGTCGAAATTTCATTTTAAGGGGCACTCTGAAAATGTGTGCTTTTTATAATTTTACCGATAAAGATGCATAAATATTCTTGTTTTCCACTTTCCAAACATTTAGATTTGCAAATATAAAGTGATTAGTAAAAAAAATTGGTAAAAAAACATTTAGGGACAAAGTTACTTTCAAAAATGACATTCAGGACAAAAATTTCTTGAAAATCGACATTCATTTAGGGATAGTGGGAGTATTTTATATGTTTTGAGTTTCGGCTCTTCTGATACACACTGATCTTAATATTATTAATTGATTTATTTTTCCAACATTTTCGTTTTTCTGATCTGGACCAGCAACTAAAGCTAGTTATGGATTCTATCATATGGGCATTCCGGCACACTGAAAGAAACATTGCTGAAACTGGCCTTAATCTTTTGTTGGAGATGCTAAAGAACTTTCAGGTATGTTTCCTAGATCTCTGGATATTTCATGTTATATCATTTGCGTGCTATTAACAGGTTATTTCTCACTTTGCAGATTTCCGAGTTCTGTAATCAATTCTACCGTACTTACTTTGTGACAATTGAACAAGAAATTTTTGCCGTCCTAACAGACACTTTCCATAAACCTGGGTTCAAGCTGCATGTGTTGGTGCTGCAGCACTTGTTCTGCCTGGTAATGATTCTCCCCAAACATTGTCATTTGCAGCATTCTTGAGCTCTTTTTTTTTATGGTTCTTGTGGCAATTATAGGCGGAATCTGGTGCCTTAACTGAGCCTTTGTGGGATATGGCAACAACAACTTATCCATATACCAGTAATGTGATGTTTGTTCGTGAGTATACCATTAAACTTTTGGGTTCGTCTTTTCCCAACATGACAGTGTCTGAGGTATGTAAACTTAAATCAGATTTTGGTCTGCATGTAGTGCTATCTGCATACCTGTTCATTTGGGTCATTCTTTCAGGTTACCCAATTTGTGAATGGACTCTTTGAATCGAGAAATGACCTTGCGACGTTCAAGAATCACATACGAGACTTCCTTGTGCAATCAAAAGAATTTTCAGCACAGGTAAATACCAATGACTTCATTGTTTCTTAGGCTTACTTTCTAAATGTTGCCTTTGATTGAGTTAACCTAGGCTGTTCTTCTTTAGTTGAATTGACTCTTTACTCAGTTCTTGTCCTAAATGGTTCAGTTTAAGCATCCTTGTTTTCTTGATTTGCTTTCTACTTCTTGGAATGCTCAAGTGTTTTTGACAACTGAAGTGGACTATTTAATTTAATTTCTTGAAGGAAAAATAAAAATTAGCAGTACACGTGAGTTTACCTATGCTTAGTAGACATTTAGTTTCTTTTCTCAAAGACTCACAGTAGTTGTTAGAGGTCCATTATGGAACTTCTGATAATCTTGAGTGAATAACATTAGTAAAGTTTTTTAATTGTGCGACATTATGGTACATTGTAATGAAGATTATCGAAGAAATCTCTCTACTCCTTTTATCTCGTGATTATGATCTTTAGCACCTTAGAGATTGTGTTTAATGCATTAAATCAAGTTGGTTTTGTCTCAAGTTCTTACTTTCCCTAACATTTGACTGAGATAACTTTCTAAAATAGTGAAGAAATTGCATAGTTCATTATATTTCTGCTTGCTATTGACATTTTCAGCATCTGTAATAGTGTTTTGGACGTGTTTTTTGCAGGATAACAAGGATCTCTATGCAGAAGAAGCGGCTGCTCAAATAGAGAGGGAGAGGCAACGGATGCTTACAATTCCTGGTCTCATTAAACCCAATGAGATCCAAGATGAGATGGTTGACTCGTAGAGGTGGTCATTGTTGATACTAATTTCATCAATTTTTACTTTTTTTTTTTTTTTTTTTTTTTAAACTTTGAAAGCTGCTGGATGGGAGATATCGGAAATCTGCAACCGTGGATTTTGTGAAAAAGTTCCTGAGATCAGATTTTTTTTCCTCACATTATTATTACCATCAACTCAGCATGTTCCCAGATTTCTTTAGTTTTGAGCCAGTGAATCATGAAGGCATCCCGGCACAAAGGCATTGGTTGATATCTTTTGAGAAGCCATTGGTGGTGTGTAGAATAGTAGATTCTTATGAAGTTTCAGTGTATCGGGATCCCGAATTCAGACAATTATAATTCGTGAAGAAAAGGTTAGGGTGAGTTGAACTGATTGGGTATACCAGTGATTCTGATTAGGGTGTTGTAATTTTTATACGATATATTTTCTGGGCCATATTTTTTTTTTGCTTGTTTAGGGCCATATTATGTTATGTGCATCTTTTTCTTCATTTGAGGAGCTTCTATTATTAGATACATTGTTTTACCCTCTTAACTTTGGAATGCGACTTTGTAACCAGCATTTTTTTTCAGGTGTGTGGTTTAATACTCCCTCCGCCTCAAAATGTTTGTCCCATTTGACTATTTTGTTGAATTTTGATCACAAATTTATGAGAGATTAATCATGTTCATGAAATTCTAAAAGTTGTTCATAATATTATTTATGGTGAATCAATAAGAATTTTTAGAATTTCATGAACATAATTAAATTGTCATATATTTGTGGTCAAAATTTAACAAAAAAGTCAAAAAAGTCAAATGAGACAAACATTTTTGGGACCGGAGTGAGACAAACATTTTGGGACCGGAGGGAGTATAAATTAGTGAGTAACCTGCTGGTATAGCAGAGGACCGAAAATCCCTATTTTTCCTATTTCTGTACCTCCAATTCCCATTTGCACATGCACAAGAATACGATGATTTTTAAAAATTCAACAAAGAATTATAGTCGTTAAAGTATGATTAATATTATAAAACTAAAATAATATTTTAACATAGTCAAAATGTACTCGATTGCAACCCTATGTTTCTGATAATACTTAAAATTTTCTACCTCTTCTAATGTATTAAAAAATGAGAGAAGGGAAATTATATTAGAAAGACTCGAGTTTTAATAATGAGAGAAAGGAAAGAAAATGGGAGGAAATTTAATATATTTTCCTCCATAATGTTGCTCCCGAGTTTTTTTAGGAAAAAGGTGGAAGGAAAGGAAATCTTATAAAACAATTTTTTTTTATTAAACCTATTTTACTCCTAAGGGTGGGTTTGGCATTGCGTTGAAATTGGCTAAACGCGCGGCCACTCAAGATCTCGACGCAAAGGAGTGTTTGCCGGATCAATTTGCGATCACGTTCAAATCAGAAATTCCGTGATTTTATTGCGTTCCCGTGAATCCGCTCAATCCAAGCTTCCGCCAAAATCACTTTTGGAATAATCTGTAAAAAAAAATTCAAGAAAATCAAATCCTTGATTTACCCTTCCTTCTATGGATTTCAATGCAACGTTATTTAACCTTCCTTCTCGTCTTCTGCCAAAATCAATTTCGAACACCGTTGGTTCTACCGTCTCTGAGGTTAGTTTCTTTCTCCCTTAATTTTCTATTCAAGATGGTAACGGTGTATTGAATACTATTAGAACATGATTCTTAGTGCACACCAAGTGTTTGTATGTATGTCTGACCCAAGTTCATGGATGTGTTATTGCTGTAAATCTGGGGTTTGTGGTCCGTATGCAATATCTTGTTCATAATAGCATCTGTTTACTGCTTTCCTAGTGTGTTGCTGATCCATCCATTCTACGTTATCTAAATTCATAAACTAGGTTCTTAGTGAGTAGTTGTTGGCTCAGCAATTAGTAATTAAAGGTCAGTACTGGTACGATAAAGTATATATGCTGTGTGTTTCACTATGATGTTGTGGACAATCTTAGGTTGTAAAGTTCTTAGTATTTTGTTATTATGCATGAACACTTGTTCTCTTAATGCAGCTGTTCTTACTTCATCTGGTTTCATCGTTCCCCCCTTCCCTTCAACCCTTCTTTCACTGGCTAGTGATGTTGTGCACATGGGATATAAAATATATACAGGTCTAAATGCCTGTATAGATTCAGATCAATCAATAGAGTGATAAAACCAAATTTGATTGCACATTAATGAGTGGAATGATAGCTTTGGTGGTTCTGTTCCCCTGTTTACATTAATGAGTGGTGGAACAACAAAATACAGGTGCGTAAAATTTTTAGTTTCTTAAATTTTTTTTCGTAAAAAGTTAAGTGTTTAGTAACAAAGAGTTAAAACACATGCAGAGAAATCCTAAGTGTGCAAAAAAAGTACTATTTGGTTGATGCAGGCTACCCAAATACTAAGGGTTACTTGGCTCCATATAAAGGAGAGAGGTACCACCTGCCTGATTTTCGTCGCGGGGGACAACCAACGAACACACAAGAGAAATTCAATCACGCTCACTCTTCATTGAGAAGCGTAATCGAGCGTAGCTTTGGAGTGTGGAAAGCTCGATGGAGGATATTAAATGACATGCACTCATTTGACTTTGATGTGCAAGTTGCTGTAGTATGTGCTTCAATGGCTCTCCATAATTATATCAAGAAAAAAGCAAAAGCAGATAAAGTATTTCGCGATTATGAGAGACGTCCTGAGTTTGTACCCGTAGGAGACTATGATCTAGAGCACATAATCTATCCTCAAGTAGTTGCAGATGAACGAGAAATGGATGAATTCCGCGATCAGCTGGCAATACAAATTGCAATATCTAGTAGCTAATAAACATTATGCTTTCTTTTATATGAAGTTCTATTTTGATTGAACAATATTATATTTTATTTTATATGTTTCAAATTAATATGTTATCTTTTTTTTTTTTTTAATTTAGGAGGATTTTTATGAGTTTAAATGTGTAGGGGTATTTTAGTCGTTATTAAGTTTATAATCACTTATATAGTGTGGTAGCCAAACATATTTGAAAATTATTTTTGACATAAAATCACTTTTCAAAATTGTAAGCCAAACACAGTATTGAGATTTGAACAATCACTTTTACTGAAATCACTTATTGAGAATCACTTTCAAATAATTAAAAGCTATGCCAAACCCACCCTAAGTATAAATCTCTCCCTTTCTTTCATTTTTCATTAAGATACAATTGTAATTTAATTTTTTTCTTTTTTTCCTTCCTAAACTCAGGAGCACTTCAATAAGTTATTGAATTCTCTCCCCCGCTCTTCTTTCCCTTCCCTTTCTCTCCCCTCCTTTTCTCTTCTCTCCTTTACAAACTCAGGAGCGGACCCTAAGGGTGCGCTCCCGAGTTTTTAAATGAGAGGAAAGGAGGGAAAGGGAAGGGAAGGGAGGGGAAGGGAGGGAAGGAAATGAAATTTAAAATCTTTCCCGTGTGCTCCCGAGTTAGGAGAGAAAGGAAAGGAAACACTCAAATTTCCCTCTCCGTGCTCCCGAGTTTTGGGAGGAATAGAGAGGAAATAAATATAAATTACGTTTTTACCCTTATCATGAATAAGCGAGGAATTTTTTTTTTTTTACGTAACCCGAAGGATTTGAATATGAAGTGGACTTAAGGCTAAGGCTTAAGGCTAAGGCGCGAGAAGCTGGGAAGCTGTGAATATGAAGCAGACTTAAGGCTAAGGCTTAAGGCTAAGGCGTGAGAAGCTGGGAAGCTGTGAATATGAAGCAGACTTAAGGCTAAGGCTTAAGGCTAAGCTGGGAGCTGGGAAGCTGATTGTGATTTTGAAAATCTTATCATATATTTCAAGCATATCTCAACCGAGATTTGCTAATATTTGATTGTGTATATTTTTGATCATTTCCTTGTATATAGGACTCTAAACTCGGTAGGCTAGTTGTATATATACACAACTTGTAATTACTTTCCAATGTATGATACAGAGATCTCAATCAAAATAAAACAAGTATTCTTCATATTTTTCAGAACCAGGACGTCACCGGGAGTTTTTATTGATGAAAGAAAAATATTACATTCATCAGCAACATCAAAATTTCTAGTATGAATGAAATTGATTCTGTTTTGTGTGTTTGGGATTGTTTCAATCGGTAACAGCTTCATTTTCAAACAGACAAACATCAGCAACAGCTTCATTTTCAAACATCATCAACATCAACAATTCCACATTAGCAACATCAGCAACATCAAGATTCTACATTCACTACCTTGTCAAATAAACACACAAGTCACAGGAAAAATAACAAACAGAGTTTATAAACTTGCTTCATTGCTGATTGATGAAATAAACACACAACATCAGCAACATCAAGATTCCACATTATCAACATCAGCAACAGCAACATTATCAACATCCATTAAACATTCTATACAGATTTTCATAATGCAGAACATTCCAATACTTGGAATTTAACCATAAACAGAAGTAATGGCAACTACTTAGTTAACTTCCAAAAAGAGCCAAATTCTTCACCCCAAAAACAAGTCTTATCCACACAAAATACTTTTAAACATATTCAGCCAAAATAAATTAGCTTCTCCAAATACGCCATACGTCCCATTTTTGGATAACCAAACAATTTTTTTGCTTTTTCAGGATGGTCGGTTAGGAACTCATATGCATCATCAAAAAACTGACCATCTACACCCATCTCCTCCAATGCCTCCGTAACTTCTTCGGGTGAAATCACTCTAGGACGAAATTTTGCAATCGATTCACTACTTCTTTCAATGGCAACAGCAATTTTATCAAAGGAAATTTTCATTACCTCTTTCATAGTTTCGGTCTTTCTCCTTTTTCCTTTTGAGGATGTAGAGACACTTTGAGGTACTTGAGATGGTTGTTTATTGTGTAGAATCTCTACATCGTCATCTTCTAAGTCAATGGGAAAACCTTCCAAATGAACTTCATTGCGAGAGGCTAGAAAGTCGACACCATCAACTGTTTCCATGTTGTCTGAGCAAACTGAATTAGCTTTTATCTTATCCCATCGATGCTTTTTTTCTTTAGCCGTTTCAGCACCTTCACCGGTTGCCCTATCTTTGCCAAACAACTCTACAAGCTCATCGTACTTTGAGATACTTTTAGTCTTCCATTCTGCCGCTTCTGGCTTAGACTGTGACAAACACCAAAACAAAATCAGTCAAAATAACACTTGGAATTTAATAATTTTATACAAGGGAGTGGAGAAGCATACCTGGATGAGTATCTCCCAAACTTCGGGCTCAGCTTCCCACTTTTTACTTTCAGAATTCCAAGCAAATCCGCTATTACTAACACTTTTAAATATATCATAGCATTTGCTGAAATTTTGCTTGATGGTTTTCAATCGATTCTTTAAATTATCCCTCTTAATATGCAATGCTGGAAACTTTTCATTCATTTCCTTTATTATATAATTATAAGCACTGGATGAGAAAGCACCATCTTGGTGGTTTCCTTGATGATGTTGAAATAACATACATTCAATAAATGCACTATCCATATCAGTATTCCAAACTAACTTATCCCTTTTTGCTTTGGATTCCGTCGAAGGTAAAACTCCCGTTAAATTCTACACATAAACAGAATTTTATAAGGAACATAAGAATAATCTACAAATCCAAAAACTTCATTTGATAAATGATAATAATTCCACATATTAGACAAATACATCATTTTACATAGTTCAATCACAAGTTGAAAGAGAAATACTAAGCTTCATCTGATAATTCATAATCATTCCACATATTATATGTTATGCCATTCCTTATATTTATCCCTAGTTCAGCATCATGATCATGATTCAAAGGCTCCACATATTCTTCGTTTTCATGTGGGGTTTGATTTAAGATCTCTTCATCAACTTCACGAATAAGACTTTCATCCGGATCTTCATCTATTAGAAAATTATGAATAATGCAGCATGCTAAAAGTATCTCTGATTGCACATCAGTCGGATAGAAAGGTTCCGTTGTGCTCCTTATGATAGCAAATCTTTTCTTAAGCACACTGAATGCCCTTTCAATTGCATTACGTAAGGATGAATGTCGAAGATTGAATAATTCACGACAATTTTGAGGGGCTCGATTGAAATATTCTTTCAAGTGATAGCGTACGCCTCTAAATGGCATAATCAGTCCACTTCTATGCATGAAGCCCGCATCAAGAAGATAAAATTTACCTATTACGAATTACATATGTATTACTATAATATTTTTGAAAACTATATTACGTAATAATTGAGAAGCATTAATTACCATTCGGAATGTGCAGTCTATCTTCTCTTGTAAGTGCATTTTTAATTATCCGTGAGTCAGCCGCAGTACCTTCCCAACCAGGTAAAACATATGTAAACTTAAGATCAAATGTACATGCAGCTAGCACATTCATTGTTGGAAAAGTTTTCCTCCCTCGGTATCTTGGTGCATCGGTGGGAGACACATTTACACGAATATGTGTCCCATCAATAGCCCCCACACAATCCTGATACATATACTTAAGAGATTATAACATATTTTATCCTATAATTAAAGTTAAAAAAATTATTATTGATCAAACCAAAAGTACCTTAAAATATGGATAAAATCTTTTGTTATTCCGTATCTCTTGAGGCACCTCTACACCGGTAGGTTGTTTTATAAACTTATCTTCCAACTCTATTACGGCTCGTAGAACATTGTGAAAATGTTGACTCACGGTACTACGACCTCGACGAAAGAAGAATGCCATTGGTCGTTGCCTCACATCATGTGCCAAAGTGTAAAGGAACTTAGCTACTTGTTCTTCTATTGAAACCCGTTGAGTTGGTAAAAGACCACCATCATTTTTAAGTATATTGCATAACTTTATAAAAGCATCTGGGGTCATACGAATCAAATGACGACACTGCTCTTGATCCTTGCATAAGGTTTTCATTAAGTCATCTCTTACTCTATTTCTTCTTAAATGCACTTCTTCATTTGGAAGATTTGATTGTCGAGATTTTTGATAGAGAAGATAGTACGCAATATGACATATAGCATGAACTATCATCATTTGTTGATTTAATATGAGTAGATGCAACTCTACAAGTTCATCATCCTCCTCATCCATCAAAGAATCAACACCCTTTAAAAAAAAGTGAAACATCAAATGCAGCCACATTACAAATTTTAGCAAACAAATTTCATGTGCATACTGATGTTTCACATTACAAAGTGAAACATCTCTCTGTAACCAGTGAAGATAAAAGAAAATGAATGTGAAGCACTACCTGTTTATTTGCACTACCTGTTTATTTGCACTTTATGCTGATTTTTATTGGTCATGTCTAATGTAGTGCAATTTTTTTCTCAGAATTGTGAAACATCTCTCTGTAGCCTGTTTATTTGCACTTTTTACTGCTCCCTCCGTCCCCAAAATGAACAGGTAGTGCAAATGAAATCTAGAGAATGATATGAAATTGTAATATGCATATGATTCTTTCTATTTTTCAGAAATTAGACATGCAAAAGAGCTACAATAAACAAATTCATAGAAACTGAGATTCAAAAAAACTAGGCATTGAAAATAATGTTTATGCTTTAGCAAATATAAAGGAGCACATACCTCTTCATCCATGAATTTGTTGACAATGGAGTTGCAACAGCTGAGTTGTGATTGGTTTTGTTGCATAGGAAATGAAGAAGGGCAGAGGAGAGCAACAATGGAGTTGGGTTTTGTGAAATTGGAAGGTTGATATAATAGAGGCTGAAAGGGTAAGATTGGAATTATGAAAAATTATCTCTTTAATCTATTTCCCTCCTTCCGTTTCCCCCCATTTTTGAGGTGATTGCTTTGGAGGGAAATGAGCCTCACCATTTCCCTCCTTCTCCTTCCCTTCCCCTCCAACCAAAACTCAGGAGCACCAGCACAACGGAAATCCTCCCCCATTTCCTCCCTTTTCCTTCACTTTCCCTGCAAAATCAAACTCTGGAGCGGACCCTAAGTGACGTATTGGAATACAACCCAAAGGGTCCGCTCCCGAGTCTAAAAATGGAGGGGGAGTGAAGGAAAAGGGAGGAAATGGGGGAGGATTTCCTCACTGACGGTGCTCCTGAGTTTTCTTGAGGAGGGAAAGGGAAGGAAATGAGGCGCTCATTTTCGTCCATTTCAATCTTCCCGTTTGTGCGCGGATTGGGGAGGAAAGAAATGCTACCGCCATTTCCTCCCTCTCCCTTCCCTTCACCTCCCTTCACCTCCCTAAAAAACTCAGGAGCGGACCCAAAGTATAATTGCAATAGAAATCCCGAATAACGAAAAGATCCTTCAAAATAAGTCTAACGGCTTATAGGGTTTCATCCCACAAGATACAAGAATGCAATCTTTATTAAATAATACTCCATTCGTCCCTAAAAGTTTGTCTCATTTGATTTTTTTATTGAACTTTGACCACAAATTTATGAGAGATTAATCATGTACATGAAATTCTAAAAGTTGTTGTTGATAATATTATTAATGGTGAATCAATAGGAATTTTAAGAATTTCATGAACATAATTAAATTGTCATATATTTGTGGTCAAAGTTCAACTAAAAAGTCAAATGGGACAAACTTTTAGGGACGGAGGAAGTAGTAATTAAAGTTCAAAGTTTAATATAACCCTAGATCAGTATTTACGCTCTTAACAAAATACTAGAAAGTAATAAAATCCTAACGAAAATACTGAAAAATAAGTGTAAAAATACTCTTACTTAAAGTTCAAAAACGGGTAAGGAAAAGAAATAAAAATCGCCAATTTGATCGGGAGTCGTGCCCCTAATGTTGCACGGTCGAGTCCTATTTTTTTCTTTCAAAATCAATAAATGGGTTTAATTTTCGTTCTTCTTATTTTAAGTAATAGGATGAATTACTAATTCATTTGGAAAGAGAATTGAAAAGGTTTTTCATAGAACTTTTTTTCACAATTTTTGGATAAAAGATGAAATTTTATATTGAGATGTAACAATAATAATCAGAAGGTTGTTTATGTTCATTGGGAGTATTATTATTACTGTATTATTATTGTTTTATGCTACTGAGTGATTACCCAAGAAAAATCCGTAGCTATTACTCACAGAATTTTTAATGTTACCGACGGATTTATGAAGGCCAAATTCAAAAATATACTCCCTCCGTCCCAATCTAAGTGTCTTAAAATGGGTTCGGCGCGGGAATTAAGGAAAGTGATGTAAGAAAGAGAAAAATTTTAAATGTTGTGAGTATGAAAAATTAAATAGGAGAGAGAATGAGTGGGTGAAATAGTTAGGAGAGAGAATGTTGTGAGTGTAAAAGTAAAGTAGGAGAGAGAATGAGTGGGTGGAATAGTAAAAAAAAACTTTCCTTTTTGGGGTTGATACATTTTAAGTGGGACGCCCAAAAAGGAAAGTTGAGACATTTAGATTGGGACGGAGGGAGTATTATCTTTTTACCCGCGGAAATTCCGTGAGTAATCTTTTAAATTACCCACGGAATATATTCTATGGGTAATACCCATGGAATATCCATTAATTACCCACGAAATATATTTCGTGGGTATTTCCGACGGAGTTTCGGTGGATATAGGCATTAATTACGATTTTTTCTCAAAATATTCATTTTTAAAAATATAATTTTCAAAATAACAACCCTCCAAACTATTTGTCAAAATCTCCATTTTTTTTTAAACTCTAAATGGAATAGCGAGTTTGACCTTTGTCCGTTGAAACTCGCCAAATGAAATGACGAATTTTCTTTTTTTTTTTTTTGAGTTTAAAACATGATTTGGCGAGTTTGATTTTTTTGACTTTATTTTTGTTGACTAAATTCAGTAGCACCTTTAACTTTAAGTTTCCATCTTCCTTTGCACAACACTACTTCTCCAACTAAGTCTCGCATTAAATTACAAAATAAAATATAAAAATTACTTCCTTCGTCCCAATGAATATTTTAGAAAATAATAGTACTACTTCATTTGTCTCAATCAAACGAATATACTAACATTACAAACATTAATTTTAGAGGCGAATGAATGAAGTATTATTATTTTATAAAATATTCATTGGGATGAAGGAAGTAATGTTCATTTTTTGGATAAAAATGTAGTAGTATTTTTTTGTTATTCATTTTGAGTCGAAAGTAATATTCATTATTGAAAGAAAGATTTTTTTTTTTTTACAGAAGTACATTTTTTAAAATTTATTTGAGACGGGAAAAATAATATTTCCTTTTAGTTTTCTTTATTCAAACATAAGTTTTATATTTTTATTTTGTAATTTAAAGGAATCGAAGACGGAGAAGTAGTATTGTGCCACGAAAGATGGAAACTTAGTTTCAACAACAAAGTAGCAACAAAGGTGCTATTGAATTTAGTCAACAAAAATAAAGTCAAAATAATCAAACTCGCTGTTTGCTAAAGCGCATCCCCAATACATGCACAATGACATGATAAGGTGTCCGTGCAAAAGGTGCAAGAATAAGAAATTTCATCGTGATGGATTTGTAAAGAAGCATCTTATGGATCAAGGGTTTGTTGATGACAAGATATGGGTAGCGCATGGTGAGCAATATCCAGTTGAAACAAGTGTTCAAAATCGTTCTACTGATGGTCCCACTTCTCCTTCGAAGAAATTCAAAGTTCTAGCATTTGTTCCTACCATCAACCGGTCTTATAAGGATAGACATTCCATTTCACGAGCCAATGCAGAGATTATTAGTGAGGATGACTCCCTTAGCAGTTCAGGTCAGGGGAGCTCTACCGCGGCAGGTCATGAGCCTAAAGCACCTGAGGGAAGGGTTCTTTTGGATATAGTTGTACATGAGGGGAAATGTGTTATTAGTATCTCTCCGAGTATGCAGTAAGTATTGTTTTATTATTTTCTTGTTACATTATAAAGTTAACGTTTATTCTATTATATTTTGCATATATATTATTGATATATATATGGGTTGTTATAATTTCTTTATAGATTTATCCATAATGCACACACAAGTCCATCTAGATGGTTTGGTGAGATAATTCGGAAGCATCCGTTTCAAGAGTTTTTTCCGACACCGAAAACGCTGCCAAAAACCATGTATGAGTTGTGGTTGAGCGAGTTTCAGGTACCAATTAAATAGTATTTTCAGTAATTTTGCAGCTATGTCCATTTATTAGATAATACAAAGTATGTTTATTTATCTTTAAATGAAAAGTTCCAGCAATATTTAAGTTCATGACCCTAAAATTAATATATATCAAACTTTGTGTAGAGGGAATATTGTTGTCACGGTTTCTCGCAACAGCAGATAGAGAAAACATTCAAAGAAATGGTATATAGTTGTTACAGGGGATATGTGCACGAAATGCATCCGAAGTGGAAAAAAATTGGTCAGGCCGCCCCCAATTACTCGCCAGAAGTATGGGCCAAGTGGGAAGAACATTGGAGGAGTCAAAATTTTCAAAATATTTCAGATAAAGCCAAGACTAACAGAAACTCGAATGAGGGAAAGAGTAGTGTACACACGGGGGGTTCTATCAGCCTTAGTGAGTCATGGGACCGTTTGGTAAGTTTATTTCGTTACTATTATTTAAATAAGAAGTATTATATTTTTTTATTCATTCTATTGATTTCTTTTAATATATTTCTTTTAATATATTTCCCGCAACCAGCAGCATTATTATGTATGCCTAATCTTTTCCTGGCTCCGCTTTGCGATTTTGGATTTGCACGTGCAATGTCCACAAACACAGTTGTTCTGCGTTCCATAAGAGGTAATGCTAACTTACCTTGTTTATCTCAAAAAAATGTGAGGATATCTTTCTTCTTCTTATGGGTTGCTCAAATAGTTGTGCATACATATATTCAGGTACTCCTTTGTACATGGCTCCTGAATTGGTACTGTTGGGATAGAGGACCAACCGGGCTAGACATCGGAGCAAGAGGGAAGAAATTCGTCTGAAGTTGCTGGTATCAAGGGCGGCCGCGCAGGTGATGGTGCACGACCGCGCACTTGGACAGAAACATGTGGCTCGGTGGGAATTCTTCGAGGGCGACCGCGCTGGAGAATTGTACAAAGACGTTGGAGTTTCTGGAGGTTAGGGCGACCGCGCTGAGGCCTGAGGGCGGCCGCGCTTAGCCCGATTTCAGCAATCCGGATTTTTTGGCAATTTTTCTGGTTTCCTTGTCCATCTAGGGTTAGGTCTGTTTCATGGTCTCATATATAAGTAAAGTTCCGCCCCTAGACTCATTGTAACAATATAACACATATTATAGTGCAAGATCCTGGCTTGGTAGTGCCCCCAGACGTAGCCAAACATATTGGTGAACTGGGTTAACAATTTCTTGTGTTCTTCTTTGTGATTTATTTCTTGTGCTTTGTTTGTGTGCTCTAATCGTTTTTGTAGGTTTGCTTGGTAGTGGAGGGCCATATTCACAACAACTGGTATCAGAGCTCTTGGTTTCAAGATCAAGGGAGTTGTCAAGCAATCAAGAATGGGCAAGGACAAACAGGCGGTTGAGAAATTCGATGGGTCTGACTACGGATATTGGAGGATGCAGATTGAGGATCTCTTGTACAACAAGGATCTCTATAAGCCTCTGAAGGGTGTCAAGCTAGGAAGAAGAAGATCAGGAAGAATGGGAACTCATGGATCGGAAAGCCCTAGGGGTGGTCAGATCTACTTTGTCAAAGTGGATTGCAAAGAATACCAAGAAGGCGACAACCACCAAGGAGCTATTGGATTATCTTACTGAGAGATTTGAAACTCCATCTGCTGCAAATAAGGTTGATTTGATACGCAAGATGGGTAGTCTCAAGATGCAAGAGGGAGGATCCTTGGCTAAGCACATCGATGAGTTTATGGATGTTATAGACTCATTGACAGCGGTGGAGATCAAGTTCGATGATGAGGTTCATGCGTGCTTGTTGCTAGCATCTTTACCAGCAAGTTGGAGCGGAACGGTGACAGCGATCAATGCTTCAGCAGGTAAGAAGAAATTGAAGTATGATGATGTTAAAGACTTTCTTTTGGCCGAAGAAAATCGCATGAAGAAGTTGGGGACATCGAGTGCTTCGGGATCGGCTTTAGCTACTACTAGCAAGGGAAAGCCGGGTACTAGCAAACAAGGGAGAACCGAATCTAGGGAGAACGTGGTGAGTGGTAAGGGCAAAGATGTGGAGACCAAAGACAAACTAAAGGTTGCAAAGGGATCTGTTCAGTGCTATCATTGTAAGGAATTGGGACACTACAAGAGGGATTGTCCCAATCGTAAGGGCAATTCGGTGAATGTGACAGTCGAAGGTGACGATGTACTGGTTCTGAGTGTTAGTAGTACACTAGAATCATGGGTGCTGGATTCGGGGGCATCATTCCACTCTTGCGGGCATAAAGAAGAGATGGAGAATTACACTTCCGGTGATTTCGGTAAGGTCTATCTGGCGGATGGCGAGCCTTTGGAAATCAAGGGGAAGGGGGATGTCATAATAGGAGCATCGGACGGGAAGGTCTTACATCTGAACGGGGTCAGACACATTCCGGGTTTGAAAAAGAACCTACTATCAGTTGGGCAGTTGGACGAAGAAGGTTACAAGGTAACATTCGGCTGCAGAAACTGGGTTATTACCAAGGAGGATTGTGAGATCGCACGGGGTAATAAGGAGGGGACTTTGTATTTGGCGAATAACACTAAGGATAGTATCGCGGTGGCGGCAGCCAAGGGTGATACGGATTTGTGGCACTGTCGATTGGGTCACATGAGTGAGACGGGGATGAAGGTACTTTGTTCAAAGGGACTACTACCGGGTTTGAAGACAGTCAACGTGGGAATCTGCGAAGATTGTATGTTTGGCAAACAGGGGAGAAATAATTTCTCGAGGACAGGTAGGGGTTTGAGGGAAGCAAAGTTAGAACTTGTTCACACTGATTTGTGGGGACCATCTCCGGTAACTTCTCTTGGTGGTGCGTCATATTACATGACTTTTATTGATGATTCTACAAGGAAGGTCTGAGTTTATTTCTTGAAGGGGAAAGATGAAGCTTTCGAGGTGTTCAAGAAGTGGAGGGCCTTGGTGGAGAATCAGACGGGATTTAAGCTTAAGTGCTTGAGATCAGACAATGGTGGGGAGTATGAGCTTGGTGAGTTTAGGGAATATTGTGCTGCAAATGGTATTCGTATGGAGAAGACACCAAAGCGCACACCACAACTCAATGGGGTTGCAGAGAGGATGAACAGAACATTGAACGAGCGGGCTAGAAGTATGAGATTGAAGTGTGGACTTCCGAAGACGTTTTGGGCATATGCAGTTGACACGGCGGCTTTCTTGATCAATCGGGGACATCGGTACCATTGGGGAATGGAATTCCAGAGGAAGCTTGGAGTGGCAAGCAGTTAAATCTGTCCTTTCTTCGCATATTTGGTTGCGTTTCATATGTTCATATAGACTCTGCTGATAGAACTAAATTGGATGCAAAATCTGTTAAGTGTACGTTTATTGGGTATGGCGGGGATGACTTCGGGTATAAGTTTTGGGATGACCAAAACCATAAAATTATTCGTAGTCGAGATGTGGTATTCAATGAACAGGTATTGTACAAGGACAGAAAGGGGGCATCTGATGACACTAGTTCGGAACCGGAAATTGTAGAGGTGGATATTCCAAACTCGGGTGGGAGCAGAACAGTTCATGTTGACCATGGTTAGGAGGTCACTGAAGATGAACCACGTACTCCGGAACCGGATATTCCGCTGCGTAGATCCAGCAGATTGCGTGGATCGCCTGACAGGTATACTCCTTCCAATTATTATTTGATGTTGACAGATAATGGGGAACCGAAATGTTATGCGGAGGCTGTTCGTAGTGCACTTTGTAATAAGTGGAAAGCTGCGATGGATGATGAGATGGACTCATTGAAGGCCAACAAAACTTGGGAGTTGACTGAACTACCTAAGGGGAAGAAGGCACTGCATAACAAGTGGGTTTACAGGATCAAGGAGGAAGCAGATGGCAGTAAGCGTTACAAGGCAAGATTGGTTGTGAAAGGGTTTCAGCAAAAGTACGGTATTGACTACACCAAGGTATTCACTCCGGTTGTGAAGATGACCACTATCAGAATGGTTCTGGGGATAGTAGTGGCAGACAACTTGTTGCTTGAACAGATGGATGTGAAGACAACCTTTCTTCATGGGGACTTGGAGGAAGAAATTTACATGGTACAGCCAGAGGGTTACTTGTCTAAGGGTAGCGAGGAGCTAGTTTGCAGATTGACTAAGAGCTTGTATGGCCTTAAACAAGCTCCTAGGCAAAGGGTACGTAAAGTTTGATGGGTTCATGCACGACATTGATTTTATCAGATGTGAGGCGGATCATTGTTGCTACTTCAAGAACACGGACAATGGGTACATAATCTTGCTATTATATGTGGATGACATGCTAATAGCGGGCTCTAGCAGTAGAGAGGTAAACAGATTGAAGGCTCAATTGTCAGAACGGTTCGAGATGAAGGATTTGGGAGAGGCCAGAAAAATCTTGGGCATGCGGATTGAACGGGATAGGGAGTCGGGTAAGTTGGTTCTTTCACAAGCAGAATACGTTGTTGGCAAGGTTTTGTATGGAAGAGGCAAAGCCAACAGGGACACCATTGGGTTTGCATTTCAAGCTATCCGAGAAGGACTCACCTATGGGCAAGGAGGAGCGTGACAAGATGGAGAGAACTCCATATGCTTCAGCAGTGGCGAGTCTCATGTATGCAATGGTGTGTACAAGGCCGGACATTGCACATGCGGTGGGAGTAGTCAGCCGGTTTATGGGCAATCCAGGAAAGCAACATTGGGAAGCGGTTAAATGGATCCTGCGTTACTTGAAGGGTACTGCTGGTAAGGCTCTATGTTTCTCAAGCAAAGAGGTTATGTTAGTGGGTTATGTTGATGCAGACTTGGCATCAAGTGATCTTGATAAGAGGAGAAGTACTACGGGTTATGTGTTCACATTGGGTGGTACGGCAATCTCCTGGGCTTCTAAATTGCAGAAGATCGTGACTCAGTCGACTGCAGAAGCAGAATATGTAGCAGTGACAGAGGCGAGTAAAGAGATGGTATGGTTGCAGAACTTCTTGGGTGAACTTGGAAAGACGCGAAGTGGTAACGTTCTCTACAGCGACAGTCAGAGTGCAATTCACTTGGCTAGGAATCTGGCGTTTCATTCTAGGACGAAGCACATTGAACTAAGGTTTCACTACATCAGGCATCTCTTGGAAGAAAAGATTTTGAGGCTAGAGAAGATATTGGGATCGGAGAATCCGGCTGACATGTTGACGAAGGTTGTAAACCTTGAGAAATTGAAGCTGTGCAAAGCTTCAATTGGGCTTGGAGAATAGGAGAGGAGGATGGCACTACCATGATCGAGGTGAGCACTAGGAGGACACCAAGGATGAGTTGAAGAACGGATACGGGGCTTGTATATGCGGTTGATCTCTAGGTGGGAGATTGTTGGGATAGAGGACCAACCGGGCTAGACATCGGAGCAAGAGGGAAGAAATTCGTCTGAAGTTGCTGGTGTCAAGGGCGGCCGCGCAGGTGATGGTGCGCGACCGCGCACTTGGACAGAAACATGTGGCTCGGTGGGAATTCTTCGAGGGCGACCGCGCTGGAGAATTGTACAACGGCGTTGGAGTTTCTGGAGGTTAGGGCGACCGCGCTGAGGCCTGAGGGCGGCCGCGCTTAGCCCGATTTCAGCAGTCCGGATTTTTTGGCAATTTTTCTGGTTTCCTTGTCCATCTAGGGTTAGGTCTGTTTCATGGTCTCATATATAAGTAAAGTTCCGCCCCTAGACTCATTGTAACAATATAACACATATTATAGTGCAAGATCCTGGCTTGGTAGTGCCCCCAGACGTAGCCAAACATATTGGTGAACTGGGTTAACAATTTCTTGTGTTCTTCTTTGTGATTTATTTCTTGTGCTTTGTTTGTGTGCTCTAATCGTTCTTGTAGGTTTGCTTGGTAGTGGAGGGCCATATTCACAACAGGTACGAGAACAACCATACAACCATACTGCTGATGGTGTCATTCTGTATGTAATTTCTCCGGCTTATATCTTGGTTATAATCATACTCCACATATGTCTCCACTTGGACTTTAAACTATGATTTGTGGATGCAAATATGAGTGTCTTGTTTCCACACGGGCAGGTCGTATCGGACTTGCCAACCTTCAAAATCCTAGAAACATGGCATAGACATTAATATGTTTACGGATATATAAACTATGCATGGGTATCAGTACTTTATACTAGTAAGATTTTCCGACATGCCTTTCCCAAACATTCCTTTATCAACCAATGTTTTTGAGTAAATTTTTTAAATTACATGAAGCAACTTTTGACTATAGCACACTGAAGACCCTTCTTTTCTGTTCTGTCCATATGAATGTCCGAGAGGCACAAATCTGCACTGGCGTTATTATTCCATATTATTGCCTTGAGCGTATGTACTACCCTTTTCTTCCTAGCCTGATAATATTGGTAATTCATGTACATTTTGTTAATTGTCGTTTAGAAATATTTGTTAGCTAGGTTTGCGTTGCTTTGTAAGGGATGCGTTGCCAAACGTATGTAGTATCTGCTATAATGAAATTTATGAAAGACAAGAAGAAGTAAAATAACTATCTGGCATGTTATCAATATTAATCTACTGCCAGATTCTTTCCTTGTGCATATTCAGTGAACACGTTCCACAAAACAGGCTGACCTGGCCTGCTCTTCTTGAACACCCATTCGTCAAAGAAACTTATGAAGATGTTCAGGCAAGGGTAATTTTCTTTCCGTGTGCATATTCAGTGTTCAACATTGACTTGCTTAGATATACGGCTATAGAAAGTTTTAATATCTGGTGAAAAATTGGCAGGATTTTCGTGCTACAACTGTTGCTGCCAGGGGATGTGATGCAGCTTGGAAAGGGGAAGGAAACATGCAAGCAACTGGGATTACTAATGCTCCTGAGAGTAAGCATAACTGGAGACCTTAGTTAAGTCATGAAAAATGTAACTAACTTGAGATACTCCTATGACTCGAAGGGTCTCATCACGGAAAACTTGTTATATACTCCCTCCGTCCAATTACTTACTTCACACTTTTTATTTTGGGGGTCCAAATACATACTTCACACTTTGTTTTTTACCTAAAATGGAAACTTTATATTATTAAAATATTAACCCTACCCCACTCATTCTCTCTCCTACATTATTTTAATACTCACAACACCATTATAATTTACTATTCCCTCCACTCATTCTCTCTCATATTTTACTTTCACACTCACAACACTTTCAATATAATACTCCCTCCTTAATAACCGTGTAAACAGTAACTGTGAAGCAAGTAATTGGACGGAGGGAGTAGACAGGTTCCGTATTGGCACGAGAATATCGTTCTTAGTTCAAGTAGACTGCTCTTTGCTTGGAAATTTTAAAATGAAAACAAAAGTATGCTATCCATTTATGAAAAAAAAAAAAAAAAAAAAGGTATGCTTGTCATAGTCTCAAAAAGAGAACTTGTACTCTTCTCTTAGGTTACTCACCCTTTTAGTGAATATAAGGTTAAATTTGAGATTACCAACTAGGAAGAAATTGTGTGCGTTCCCGGATAGAACCTTTACGTCCTACTGATTTGCTATTATTATAGAGATATCTTAGAAAGCGAGATCATAGCCTTTATCTGTAGTACAATGTCCTAGGGCCTCTCGCTGAGTTTTCAATTGATATTATGTTGGATGCTCCAGTATTTGTTATTTGAAGTTGAAGCTGGTAAATAACCATGTCATGTCGCATTTGCAAAGAGTAATTTACAAAAAAAAAAATCAAATTAAATAAAACTTATTATAAGTAGGTCATTCCACAATAAAGGTCAATATACCAGGTGAGACTTATCAACTATATAATGGGCATAGATTAAGTTAATTTTATGCCGACTTTTATTCTATGATATAGTGAGCCCTTCATGAGCTATACATTCCTACATTGTCAGAGCTTATGCGTAGCTCCTTGATGAAAACTCATACAGTTGTAATATCTCTGTCAGTGCTTCTCCATTGTCAGAAGGTTGGTTGATAGTTGTGGAAGTGGGATAGGAGCTCAATATCACAGACACTGGGTTTCATTGATGGAACTGTTCTAACAGGTTTTATTCTTTATCTGCAAATCTACTTTCAATATACTACTGTTTATCAACTTGCTCTTCAGCATTTTATTTTAAGTTCTGCATACTCCCTCCGTCCCACTTCACTTGATACCAGTTTCCATTTTGGTCTGTCCCACTTCACTTGATACCACCCAAAATGGAAAGTTTTTACATTCCCAACACCAATCAAATTACTATTCCCTCCCCTCATTCTCTCTCCCTAATTCTCTCTCCTACTTTTCCTTAATTATTATGCCCAAATTTTTGGTATCGAGTGAAGTGGGACGGAGGAAGTATGTTGCTGTCGTGGACCATGTGGTACTGAAATTCTTAACCTAGTTCCGCAGAAGAGAATACTTTTAACTCCAAATATCTGTGTGATGCAGGTTTTCTACGAGCACATTTATGGGGCAGATATCTTGAAGTTCATGAAAGACTTTCTTATCCATGAAGATCCCAACGTGCGTGCCAAGGCTTGCAGCGCCATTGGCAACATGTGTCGGCACAATTCCTACTTCTATTTCTATAGCTCACTGGTAAGCTGATGTAAATTGGGATGTTTATTGTTTTTGTATCTTTTATTATTTCATTTGTATTTTCGGATTTAATTTTAATTGGTTGATTATAGGTAGATTTAGAATAGATTTTCAATATATTTACTAGTTTTTAAGTCCTATTAGGTTACTATATAGGTTAGGATTAATTTTAGAAGGTTTAGGAGTCTTTTTCTAGTTTTCTGGGCACTATAAGATAGGCCTTCATTGTAATTCCGAAAATTAGTCTTTTTATCAATTAAATTCATATTTTGCTCTTGCAAAACTCTTGGTCAATTTTATTGGCTTGCAGAAGGATTTCTTAGGAAATTCTTGTTATCTTGGGAATTGCGATTCCTTGCAGAAGGTTTTGATTTCGATCAGGCCTTGGTTACTATTCCGCTGCGTTTACATCATAAGCATCAATAATTCATTGCTCAGAAACAATGAATTTTTTTGGACATTCTTTTTGGGACGGAGGGAGTATTGTATTTTCTCTCACAACTTGTTGATATATAAAAAGTTGTCTAATTGAATTTATGCTAAGCTGAAATTTGAACCAAGACTCTATTCGTCTATGTTTCTCAAAGATGCAAAAGTCTGAAGCTTTCTGCTTTTCTTCATACTTGCTTTATAGGCAGACCACAAGATTATTAGTCTTCTTGTTGATCGATGCACGGATCCCGATAAACGCACACGGAGATTTGCTTGTTTTGCAGCAAGACTTTTACTCCTGATGTTGTATTTACTTCGAAATTCTGTAACATAGTCTAGCCGTTTTCTCTAGCCTGTTTCTGGAGATCATTAACTAATAAACCCTCCCAAATGTCTACAGATTGGCAATGCTGCCTATCACATGAGGGTTGGTTTCGTCGCACTTTCCCCATTTTTCAATTTTAGTAAGCTAAATGACTATTTTACCCCTCAATGCAAAGTCCAGGTTGGATTAAAGATGTAGGGATACTATAGTCCTTTAGCTTACATAAGTGACAAACAGGTGAAAGTGAGACGAAATCAAACTCTGGAGCAGTGGGACTTATCTAAACCTCATGGGTGGGCAGTAGAATTAACCCGTAATATATGTATGTACCCTGATAGCTTGAAATGTTTCAGGCTCTACTGAAGCTGGTCGCGGATTGTTCTGAGGATGCACTCAACCCTAGTAAGAGAGAGAGACTCACCTTTAAGACTAGCTCTTTTCTCGTTGGCAAAGACGTGTGCACATCCACCATGCAGAGATTTCCTCCGTTCATCTGAGTTATTACCTATCATTGAACGGCTCACAAAGTCTCTGGAAGAACTTATTAAAAATTACGCATCTGTCATTATTAGCAAAACCTCTGAAGCTTAAATAACAGAGAGGTTATATGCAATCTCTGCCAATATGTAAATAGATATAGCATAGAACAATGCAACATTCTCATTTATACTATAGATTGTATACCCCTAAAGTAAGGGAACCACCCCAACTACTAATATTTTGATTCTTCTGTAACTTCTTTCATTTCCAATGGAATTAACCAAAATTTGACATTTATTTGAGGATAAATAGTATTAGAATATTCAGGTCAACTTGCAACTTGAGGAAGAACCAACCTCACCTCAGGAGGCAACCAGATAGAAGATAATCAAGCTCTTAGCATGAACCTCACAAGATAATTCACTGCAA